>BKCP01004816.1:665621-682422 GCA_008636005.1 Striga asiatica
GCCTCAGTCGAGCCTCGGCCGTGCCCAGCACGCACCCGAGGGGCACCAGTCGTGCCCGGGCCGTGCCAGCAGCCCCTGGCCGTGCCCACCAGCGCCAGTCCGCGCCAAGACATGTCCAGCGGCCCCAGGGACCGAGCCCGGTCGCACCAGCCGTGCCCAGCGCCGTGCCCGGGCACCAGCTGGCCCGGCACGGGACCGAGCCCGGTCTAGCCGAACCCAGCCCGACCGCCCGGCCCAGTCGAGCCGGCGGTCCGGCCAGCCAGCGAACCGGCCGGTTTGACCGGCGGTTCGAGTTAGTTTTGATTCGTGACTTCCGATCTGAGTCTATTTTCGGAATTTCAGTATTTTTCCGAGCCAGTCCAGTCCAGTTTAATCGGGTAGATAAATCCGAGCATTTTAGCATATAATTAAATATTCTGAGCATTATACTTAGCATTATTTTGCTTAAATATTTATGTAGCCTAAGGAGAGTCGAGCCTCCGACCGCTACTCCAGCATCCGCACTTGCATATCAGATTCCAAGTTTTTTAGGTGGGGGTCATGTACTGGATGTCACATCATAGATAATATCTGTACCATGGCAGAGGTATGTTTGAGACAGTTTAGTTTCGGGTTGGGTGGCCAAGGCCTTTATACCCACCTGATGACCGTTTGGGGGGCCAAGGCCTGTATACCCATCGGTGTGTGCACACGAGCGGCCAAGGCCGAGGGTCTTTTGACCACAGAACAGAACAGAAATCAGAGAACAGCTCTTATATATTTATGTTACATGGTACGTTATTATAGATGATGTTTTGTTCAGTACTGGTCTTTGCGGAGCATAGTGGTTTGCTCACGCCCCCATTTGTGTTTTTCAGGAGACGGAGTCGAGCGTGTCGGATGAGCACAGATGCGGCGCAGCATGGTCATGAGAGTTGGACATATTTTACCAGCATTTTTTTTATGTCCTAGTTTTATGATCATGTATATTATTCAGTTTATGTACGCATGTTTATGTATTCGTATTTCGGATGCTTCCGCCAGCGAGTTTTTAAGACAGTGCGAGACAGTACAGACTATGCATGTGTAATTCCATAATCCGCGAGCGGACAGTCTGGTTGCATGTTTTTGTTATGTCTGTGGGCAAGCCCAAGTTCAGTTTAAGTTTTTATCTGCCACATCCCTCAATAAGTCAGTATTTTCGAAAACCCAGCTCGCACGTTCTTTCGAAAATAAAAACAAAAATTTTACTCTGATTTTTCAAAGCTAGTAAGGCGGGGTGTGACACCTTAGGCTACATAAACATATAAAATAGTGCTAAGTATTATGCTCAAATAATATGCTATATGCTCGATTCTATATGCTCATAAATTGGATGAAAATAAACTGCTAAGGGTTCGCTTAAAAAAAATATACTAAGTTTGGATTTATAACTGATATACCTAAACTGACGGGTTTGGCTCGGAAAATACTTACAGTGCGGAATAAATTCGAATAAAAAATTCACGAACCAAAAATGGGCTCGAACCGCCAGCTGAACCGGCCGGTTCGCTAAATGGACGGACTGCCGGTTCGGGCTGAACCGGGCGGTCTGGCGCTGGCTCGGAGCCTCTCGGGTGCTGCAGGGCACAGCAGAGGCCTACTGGGCGCGCTGGGATGCACTGGGCATGACCCTGGCACGGCTGGACTCGGGACTGAGGCTACCAGGGCGCTGCCGCGCGTCCTTGGGCTGCTGGGCACTCGAGCGTGCTGTTGGGCACGTCCCGGGGCTTTGATGAAGATAGTCTTGACTTGGTCGATAAGCCACTCGCGCGCCTTGAACCGCTGATAAGTGCTAATACTCGCGCCGATGCCTTTGTACTTCGTGATAGGTGTGGAAGAAAATCGGATGTTGGTCCTATTTCTAACACGATCTAGTTTGTAAACTCACAGGAGTAAACTCACAAGACAATTTGAACAAGTGTTCGGGTTTTTTGTATTCATTCTTGAATGATTAAATCGAATGACAAGAGTGCATATTTATAGATGCTAAACTAGTTCTAGTCCTATACTAACTAGAAGTCCTAATGCATAGAAATGAATAAAGTCCTAAAGAAAGTAAATATCTAGTAAATAAAGACTTACCAAATCTAAGTAGGCACATGCCTTTTATTCGAAATCCTAACCAAACTAATAATCCTAATAATGCTAAGTAAATTGGCCCTTGGCCATCTAGAAGAATCTCGGTCCCTTTCTTGCGCGGCACTTCACCCGAATCCTAGCCCTCGTGCGGTAGTCCTTGCCCTGCGAGGTCTCAGGCTCGATCTCACCACACGCGTCCCACGTGTTACCTGCCTTGTGCCCCAAGTTGTGCGGAACAACCCTAGGCGGCACGGTATTCCTCGCCCGGCAAGGACTCACACCCCTCAGCCATTGCGTATCCCGCGCGTCCCTGCCCGCGCTCCACGCTGGTTTCATCGCGCCACGCGTCATCCCGCTCGCGAGTGGTCAACACATGACCCTCGCCCCAATCGTAGAACCATCGACCGCGTCCTAGGTCCCCATCGTCCATCGCGTGGTCGAACCACGCGCGTATCCTCTTTCGCGAGCCTCTCAGACCCTTCGTCAATTCCCGGCCCTTGTCTCGCTGGACCACCTCACGTGTTCCTTGGCTCATGTGGTCCTGTCTCGCGCGCCCGGTTAGCGACTTACGCGTATCGCGTGCCCACGCATCTAATGCTTCTTCCTCGTGCAGCCTCCTCGCGCCTTTTCTCCTAACTCGAGCTCAGGTCGTCCTCGGGCTCAGAGGGGTCGATGACCACATCTTCATCAGGCTTGCTGGGCGCGCTGGCGTGAACTGGCACGCTGCTTGGGAGTGCGGGTGCGGGTTGGGGGCGCTGCGCGCTCCCGGTGCGCGGCTGCGGCCCCGGTCGGCTCCTTGACGGTCGTCCGACTACTTTTCTAGCCCTTTGGCAACTTTACTAGTGACATGCCACATATAATAACTTAACTTGATGACATAGGCATAATAATACCAAGAAACACTAGGAGACCTCAGGTCAACGTGCACGTAGTTCGGTAGGGTCGATAAGGCACGTACGAACACTAACTCACCGAACCGACTACTCATACTTGATCATGTGATACATGTAGAATACTTAACAACCAAAAACATGATATATAAGGCTCAAATAACACATAAAACCCTAAAGGACCTTGGGTCAAAATGCTTAGAGCTCAGTTGGGCCGATAAGGCACATACGAGCATGGGGTCACCGAACCCACTTCTCAAACTTGCATAAATGACTATGGCCGTGTATTATACATCAAAAATCATGGTTAAGGAGGCTAGCATGATGGCTTATACTTGCATGTATGGTGATATGGCTCGGGGTGCAAAAATGGCATATTTTCACAAACTAGTTGACCGAACAAATGAACTCCAAATAGGCTCAAACTTATACACCATCTTTCTTATAATTTATAAGGAGGATTAAGCTAACAATTTTTGGCTTAAACATGCATGGAGCTAAAAATTTAAATTTAAGGCATTTAATTCTTAAAAATCGAAACTCATGGATAATGGCATGTATGGCTTCATTTCTATTCATGATAAATCTTATTTTATTATAAAATATCTGAGAAAAAAGTATTTCTTGGGCTTACCTTCACCGAAGATGGAAAATGGTTGCTAGGGACTTGATAGGGCTTGTTTCGGGTCTTGAGAGACAATGGCTCGACTTGGTGGAATTTGATCGAGGTCAAGGGGTGTGGAGGCTTATAATAAACCCAATAACACAATGGACTTGTCTGACGTCGGTGAAATATGGCTATAACACGAAAAAGCTCGGTGCTCCCTCCCCTCGGGTCCTTTCCGCGCGTGTGAGTGGTGTGGTAAATGTTCTTGACCTTTATCTTCTTTCCTCTCTATTTTGCTCGAATAATTGAAGTGTTAAAGAGCTAAAATGGCGGAGGGAGGAGTCTTTTATGGTATGGTGGGTGAAAGTCCAAGACTTTTGTCAAGGGGACCAAAAATGAGGGGACATGTGGTCTCTCCAAGGTGCCTAGAACTAGGGAAATGTCTTAAACGTTTTTTGTGAGCTTCATGGTCTTCAAGGTGGGTTTTTACTGAACACTATGAGTGGAGAAGAGGTCTGGTCAGATCCCATGGGTAGTGGGGGACATTACTTCATCCTAGGAATTAAAATATTAAATTGTTTCCCACTAACTTTGGACCAAGACCAAAGCCTTTGACCTTGACTTTTCCTAGGGCCATTAGGGCTGAATTCACTCCATAGGAACCTGGTAGCATCCCCACAAAGTTGGGCTTGGTGAAAGTGGGCTGGAATTTCCCGAATTGGGCTTGGAAGTGGGCTTGGTCGCTGTAGTCGCTGGCTCTGGGCGCGGCCCTACTGGGCAGCAAGGCTTTTTCTTGTGATCAAAGGACTTAGAAAAATATACCAATGATATACTAAGGCTTAGACAAGTCTTGGGTAAGGCCATGGCATCGGCTCGAACTTTGGGTGCACGACCAAGGTCACGCGCACGGCTATGGTGCGGCTCGGGGTCTAAGGCTTTAACTAGGTACATTTAAAACACTTAGAAATATTCTAGGTATTTTACTACTATGACTTGGCAATGACTTGCAAAAAATACTCGGAAAGGACTTAGAAATTTATTCGGATCGAGACTAGGGTTCGAGGCTAAAATTCTCGAGTCGACTAGCTTTCTCTTATGAATCAAAACTAATGGATTGACCTTGATCTTAACTTGACATAGAGAATTCTAACAAATAGTCTAACATAATTGAGCATTTAGCATATAAATTAAATAAATCTTGGATTTCTGCAAATTACGAATTTCACTTAAAAGTCGAGCAGTGAAATTGTCTTAATATTATAATAATGATCGGGGCGTTACAACAAATGTTGAGGGAACAGGTCTGGTCGGGCAGGTGCATGAGTGGGAAACAATTTCTCTACCCAAGGCAATAAAATATTCATGCACAAGCTCCCACTTAGTGCTAAGGACAAATTGACTTTGACCTTGACTTTCCTAGGGCCAAATGGGCTTAAATAAAACCTTATTCCCTTATTAATAAACGCCTGAAATGGGGCTTGGGAGAAAGTCCGAATTTCTTCACATGGGCTTGGAAGGTGGGTTGTGCAAACTGGTTGCGCGGCCCTGGACGCGGCACTGGGATTGGGCACGGGACTAGCACGACCTGACAGCACGCGGCCCTAGACTGGCTGCGGGGTCTGCTCGGGTTGCACGCAGAAATGGACTAGGGGCGAAACTCTAAGGCTTGCTAAGGCTTAAATGATGTTTCCAACACTTAGAAAAATATTCCCATGCTTGGCTATGATTTGGGCATGGACTTGGACACGGCTCGAGTAGGGCTAGGGCACGACTCGCGGACCTTCGGCGCGAGCGGCTTGAACCGAGGCCATGGTGCATACTAGGGCTAGTCTTGGCACCTCAAAGCACTTGGAATTATTCTAAGTGTTATGCTACTAAGGCTCGGGTAGGAATTGCTCAAGACTCGGGCACTAGGGCGCGAGCTACTCGAACCGAAACTAATGAATTTCTAGGGCCGAATCGTGATCACTTATAACCCAAATTAATGGATTGGTCTTGGCCTTAACATGATGAATGAAATTCTAAGGAATACTCCAACATACATAGAAAACTCAGGAATTTTGAAAATACTGATTTCACTTTATAATCGAGCAAGTGAAATCCTTCTAATATTATAACTGATCGGGGCGTTACATTTTGATTCAGAATTTTGAGATTGAATAATTTGGGATTTTATGCATTCATGATTTGAGTACTCTACATGTCTCAAGATGTTATTGGGAGTTGATTCCCTTTTTACCCTTAGCTAACTTTGGGTTGAGATAAAGAGAAAGAAAGGAGTTAGCAGTTTTAGTTTGCAGATAAAGAGTTAGAATTTTCAGAAAGAAAGAACATTTTTTAGTAACTGCCCAAGGAAAAGAATTTCAGAATTTCAAAAGTTTAAAATTTACTTTGAAAATATTAGTATTTTCTGCAAATTAGAAGTGGGCGTTACATTATTATAAAAGAAATTAAATAATAAAAAAAGTATTTTTTTGTATTTTATAAAATAATTGTATACAATGTTTTAGTTTAAATTTATTTACATAATTTAAATTAATTACATTAATAAATAATATTAACGTACATTAAATATTTTCATTACATAAAATAAAAATAAGAAGAAGACTACATCTATTACTTTTAAATAATATTAATGACATTATATTACAACAAATTTTATAGTAAAATAATAGTTGAGTATTATACGAGGAACAAGAATAAGTAAAATTGATATTTTTCTTATATCAAGGAATAAATATATATTAAAATAAAATTTTTATTACTATAAGCGTGTTAGCAGTATAATATATTAATTAATTTACCGGCTAGCGCTAACAAGCTCAGGTTTAACGTCCCGATAAAAAAATAACGCTGGTGAAAATATGTGGAAAATAGATGATCAAACTCTATTACTTTTTAGGTCTTAACGAACAAGCCCTATGGAAATGACTCATTTAATATCTATACCCCGTGCATCGCGCGGGCTATGTACTAATTTTGTTAAAACTTTTATCCAATTGTAACTTATAGGAATATTCAATTTTGTACCTGATATGTCGAGATCCTTTTAATATTTGATTCTTTATCCAATCTATATATATATATATATATATATATATATATATATATGGATTGGTTCTAATGCATCCGCTTATTTAAAGTGAGGACGTGAGACTCATTCCTAGCCACAAGATTTAGATCTTGATTTAAATAATAATTCTTTATTTTTAATTATTTAAATATGATTATGACCATTGACCGTAGACTCTGGCGTTGACCATTGACTCCGGCGTTGACTGTTGACTTCTGGCGAGAATCGTTGACTTCTGGTGTTGACTCCGGCGTTGACCCGTTCTCCTTAGTATGCATCATGTATGAAAGAATAATTAAAGACAACTAACCTTGCAACCAAAGACAACTAACCTTGCAACTAAAGACAACTAACCTTGCAACGACAGACAACTAACCTCGCAAACTGAATACAATTAAACATTGCAAATAAAAACAACTAACCCTGCAACAAGATAGAACTAACTTTGCAACTACATACAACTAACCTTGCAACTAGAGAAAACTAACATTGCAACTAGACGGAACTAACCTTGCAACTAAAGATAACTAACTTTGCAACTAAAGGCAACTAACCTTGCAACCAAAGACAACTAACCTTGCAACTAAAGACAATTAACCTTGCAACCAAAGACAACTAACCTTGCAACTAAAGACAACTAACCTTGCAACTACAGACAACTAACCTTGCAAACTGAATACGACTAAACATAGCAAATAAAAACAACTAACCCTGCAACAAGGTAGACTAACTTTGCAACTACAGACAACTAACCTTGCAACTGTAGAAAACTAGCATTGCAACTAGACATAACTAACCTTGCAACTAAAGACAACTAACCTTGCAACTAAAGAAAACTAACCTTGCAACTACAGACAACTAACCTTGCAAACTGAATACAACTAAACATTGCAAATAAAAACAACTAACCCTGCATCATATTTATAATAACTTTGCAACATATTTACACTAACTTTGCCTCACCATATGTACTTCATACACAATACATATTATGGTCAACGGGTCAGCGTCGGAGTCAACGCCGGAAATCAACGATATTCGCCAAAAGTTAATGCCGGAAGTCAACGGTCAACACCAAAGTCAACGGTCAACGCCTGAGTCAACTAATAATTATTTTTATTATTTCATTAATTTATATTTTAATTGATTAACATAAATCCTTGATCTAGACAAAATGAGTGGCTAAGATTGCGTCTTACGTACTCATTTTAAGGAGTGGTCTCATTAGATCCAACTCTTATATATATATATATATATATATATATATATATATATATAAAAAGATTAACATTTACTATAAATAGTATGTCAAAATTTTCGGTCAACAATAATTGCATTCTATTTATAGAAATTGTTTTTCTTTTTTCAGCATTAATCGACCACCATTAATTGCAGGCTATAATTATGGGTTTTCTCTTCATCCGATATTTTAGAGCTTTAAAATCCTATTTTATATTTGATATCAAAAAAATATGTTGCAATTTTAAAGTGTGAGAGATACGATTGGTTGCAAATTTAATGTATGAGAGATCTGATCGCATACAACTTCTTCCAAAAAATCTACCTGTGTTATTTAACATTAAATCAGTCGGCAATATTTGATTTCAAAAAAGAAAAATTTGGTTGCAATTTTCACGTTTGAGAAATCCAATTGCATACAAACTTCATTCAAAAAATCTGGTTGCGTTATTTACATTTATTTAAATTTGAAAAAAAAAAAATGTATGTCCGCATACGACATTACAATCCTGTCCAATATCTATATCTATATCTATATGTCGGGTCGCTCTCCGGTGAGAATAGTGCTCAATGAAAGAAATAAGAATACATCGTAGCCATTAGATCAGATGATCTAATGGCTAAAAAAAGTCAAAATTATACCATCATTAAGGGTAATATAGTAAATTTTTACACATAACCCAAAAAGGTGGGTTCCAATACAAATTTAATCCATCTGCCAACTACCAATCAATTAAATCATTCAGTCACCCCACCCTGATCTAATGGCTAAAAAAAGTCAAAACTATACCATCATGAAGGGTAATATAGTAAATTTCAACATATAACCAAAAAATGTGGGTTCCAATACAAATTTAATCCATCTGCCAACTACCAATCAATTAAATCATTCAGTCACCCCAACCCCACCTCACCTCATCCCACACGGCACTCTCTCTCACACACTCACACACACAATACACACACCACACACACACAACGCACTTGTCCCACACGTCGGAAAATGTCAGCCACCGCCGGCCGCCAGGGGCCCCGCCGTCCGCCGCCATCGCCCTCCAAACCATCCTCAGTCACCTCCATCCTCAAACGCCGCAGCCGAGCACATCTTCTCTCTCATGAACAGACACACACATAGAGTAACCAGACACACACACAGTAACCAGAAACACACACAAGCCCAGACACGTCGACGCTCGCCGGCTACCATTTGCTGCCGACGCTCGCAACCGCAGATTGCCACCTCCCAGAAAACCATCGTCATCACCGCTCGAAGCCATCTGAACGCCTTCGTGCTATAGTTATCCTCATCCGCCGGTCTCTACCGCACATCCGTTCAGCTCTGTGTTACTCGACCGACGCCACCTCCGCCGCACGACTTGCTTTGCTTGGAAATCTGGGGACGAGCTCGACCGGAATCGTACTTTACTATCATAAATTCAAAAATAAAATTTATAATAAGTAGACTTGCGTGGTGGTGGTGGTGTGGCTGTGCTGGTGGCTGCCGGCCGATGGTGCTCGGAGGTTGAGAATGACGGTCAATCGGGCATCCAAAGTCAGATTTAGAGTTAGGGCTTTATTTTGAAAATATAATAATTATGAAGGGCTTATTTGCAATTTTGTAAATTTTGGTTATTTTCAATTTGACCTTTGGGCCAAATCTATTATTTGTAAAAGCTACATAAAAAAATATTGTTTTTAAACATTTTTTTATACATGTATATATCATATTATATTTACAAAAAATAATATTAAAATATTAAACATACTTTTATAATGATAAGTAATAAATATTTTAATTATTTAAGATAATTAAATTAACCAACCAAACTCTATTATTTTGGTTCGGTGTACAATTTTATCTATTAAAACTAGCTTTTGAAAATACATAATTTATCCGAGTTCGTATAAATTATTGCACTTCATAGAATAATGCATTGCACTTTATAAAATAATGCATTGCACATTTTAAAACAACAAGCTACATTTTATCATCATACTCCACAATTAACATTAAATAGTTCGCACCAAAATACCACACAACAGAAATCTAAAAAATGTATCTACATAATATTTTAACATCTATCGCACCATTTGGCCACATAAAACACAAAGCATGATAACATACCAAAATTACAGTAGTTCACTTTATACATCAACATGTTGCACTTTATACATCAACTCGTTACACTTTATATATCAATGTGTTGCACTTTATAAAAATATCACCCAGCGCTTTATCACGACTATAAGATCGCCCGAATAGCGAATGGAACTAACCGAACTCAATTTTTGTTTTCTTTTCCAACCAAAAATAATATAAAAATAATAAATAAAATTATTAACATGTTAAGTGTAATTTTAATATAATAAGTAAATTGTTTCGATTATTTAGGATAATTCAGTTAATCGAACAGAATAATCAATTGTTCATTTTCAATTTGATATGGGGCAAAAAGGTTCGGTTGATTCAATGATCGACGCAGTACACCATATTGTTGGCCAAGTTGAACCTTAATAACTGATATATTGCACAGTATAGTTGGTTCACATAAATACTACATTTATTTTTATAAAAAATAATAATATCAAATATCAAATAAAAAAATATTAAATACTAATCTTGCTCCTTATAATAAATAATATAATTTATATCGGTTATTTTGGTTAAACGATAAATTAAATCGATTATGTTTAATTTCTTAGTTCGAACTTTTACATCTCGTTTTGATTATTTGTTTTTTACTTTTAAAGCACATTTCTATACAATTATTTAAATTTTTTTAGCTTAAGTCGATCTACAATTATATCTACTAAATCTAGTTTTCGTAAACAAATGTTTTATATGTGATCATATAAAGTAATGCACTTTATATATAATCAAGATGCACTTTGTCAGATAACATGTTGCACTTTATTAAACATAACATCGCATTTTATCACCACACTCTACAATTAACGTCAACAACTCCCGCCAACATACCACACAACATAAATCTAATAAACGGATATACATAATACTTTAACATCAATCACATAATTTATCCGCACGAAACACAAGCAGTACCAAAATTACATTAGTACACTTTATACATCAACATATTGCACTTTATAAAACATCATGTTGCACTTTAGAATACAATATGTTGCACTTTATCACGACTATCATGTTGCACAATAGATATCGAAACAAATCGAACTAAAAAATTTTCAACCCAAAAAAATAATGAAAAAACAATAAATAAAATTATGAACATATTAAACATAATTTTAATATATATAAAAATTTATTTTGATTATTTAGGATAATTCGGTTAATCACACCAAATAAACTAATTAATAATGTTCTTTTTCAATTTGATTTGGGACAAAAAATTCAATCTGCACAATACATACTGACACCGTTTTGGGCGAATTACACCTGTTAGACTAAACTTATTTCGTTTACATATATACAAATTTATTTTAATTAAAAAATAATATAAAATATCAAATAAAAATATATTAAATCCTAATTATGGTTTCTATAATAAATAATATAAGTTATGTCGGTCGTCTTGGTAATTTATATTAACCACAAATTAAGTCGATTATGTTGACATTTTAAAACACTAAATATGTTTTACATAATACAAATTATAATTTATTTTGGTTATTCGAATTAAGTCGATTAGGTCGGTTCAATCTTCTAACAGTTCGACATGGTTATTTCAAGTTTGACATTTTATTTTATTTTATTTCTAAACCAACATATGATCAATATACTTCATTTTGTAGACATTTTGTTACTTAAATTTTTAATGTGCATTTTGTAGACATTTCATTACTTGAATTTTTTATGTGCACATGCAAACACACTAATATGCATTTTATTTATCATTGTTGTGCATTTAGTATTTTTTTAATAATTTACTTAATCTTTTTATTTTTATTTTTTTTTTACACGATAAAAAAGACTTAATAAAACTCAAAGAAACGTTTTACAGACGATCAACCAACTGATTGAACCGAGTACCAACCTTACACCATAAAGATGGATGGTACCCAAGGGATATATCCAGTACTCCCCAAACCGCAAACAACAATAAGCAAAGACAAAATAAAAATTACCTACTAGTATCACAAACAAAATAACAATTGAGCTGGTCAAAGGCTACAGAACAAACTTCAGAGAAGACAAAAGAATAAGATGACATGCCACTATTACAAGATTGAAAGCTTTGAAGTTTGTTCACCAATTCTTCATTCTGTAGATAACAGTTGAAGTTGTTCCATTTGAGGCTAATAGCTAAATCCAGGCTCCATTTACAGATTTAATATGAACAAAATTATACACCTAGATTAACTATTTAAAAATTGCACAAAGACCCCTATACCTTGTCTAATTTACAAAAACCAACCCAAAAAACTCCCCCAATGGCCGCTGCAAATTCCAATTGCCGGAACCACCATCAAGCAACAACAATTTAGGTCGATCGCGCCTTGTATAGTCCTTCGGAAAAAACCAAAAAAGCAAGAGAGACTTTCGCCTACGCAAATTTATNAAAAAAAAAAAAAAAAAAAACCGACATGTAGTCGAACCTGCAATAGAAGGAAGACAACACAACACGACTAAGATTTTCTCGTTCGATAAACATGATTTCATAGTCATACACATGTCATTCATCTGAAGGAAAATCGTGCATATAAGACGATGACATAGTCTAAACTACTCAACAAAACTCAAATATTTTTTCATAATTTAGCAAATGGTATCCTCACCAAGACATAGAAATCTAAAAAAATCCAAAACAAGAAGAAGCTAAAATTACCATTTTCCTATCCTCGGGGAGCTATGCTCCGACACATCATCATCATCATAAGCCGCCCCTACCGCCGCCAGCCTTGTCAGCACAACACCATTGACGACGACGGCAACCAGCAGCTGCCGTTCATGACCCGCCGGCACGACTAAAAAGCCCCAAATCACAACCCCTAAAAAATACCCCCAATCCTCAACTCTGCAAAATCCCCGCCCGCTAGAGCCCCATCAGGACACCCCCACCGCCGCCAGCCCGTCCGAAACCACATCGCCGCCGGTGCGACTAAATTGCCCTAAGTCACAACATCTACAAAATCGCAAATCCTCAGCACTGTCAAATCACCACCGGCCGGAGTCCTTATCAGGCCACCACACCGCCTCCAGCACTACCAGAACCACATCGCCGCCGCCGATGACAACAACAGACACCACCAGCAACATCCATCCTCGCTGCAACAACGACAACACAGTCCGGTTGATCGCTGACACTTTCTCCATCTTCGACGGACGTCGTCAGACGTATTATTACCGACCGATACACCACCGGTCGCTGCTGAGATGGAGATGTCGGCACAAACTTAATCGGTGAGAGAAAGCGAGATCGCAGTCGGTCGAGGAGAGAGAGAAAGGTGAAAGATAATGAGTGGGAGAGAGAGATATGGGGTATGTCAGTATGTGTAGCTGTCAATGATCAATTACTATTATGCCCTTTGACATACCAAATTTACCTTAATGTTGCATGAAAGTACAGCTATGCCACCGCTTAATTTTCAGCGTGGTCAACAGCCCTGGCACAGCTGAACCGTTAATTTGACAGATCTTGTGGTGTATATTTATTCTCATTTCTTTCATTATCTCCCTTTCTCATATGATCCCTTCTCTCTATATGTTTATATATATATATATATATACACGCTCCAGTGAGAATGGTACTCAGTGAAAGAAATAAGAATAAATCCTAGCCATTACATCGGATGATATAATGACTAAAAAAAATGCTTATTTTTCACACTCATTAAGGGTAAATGGGTAATTACACCATACATAAATAATTAATGACATGTGGGACCCACAATAAATCAAATAACACACTAACCAATTCATCCCCTTACGTCACTCTCCCTCTCTCTCACACACTCTAACACACACTCTCTCTCTCTCCTCACACCCTCTCTCTCGGCAGAGAAGAAAAATTATATCGCACTAAAACACCATCTCCGGCCACCGTCGTTCGCCCCAGCCATCGCTACGCCGCCACTGCCGCTCACATCCTGCTTGCCGGAGCATCCCGCCACTACCGGAGTCCTGCTCACAGACAGCCGTCGGAGCATAGTCGCCCCCGCCAGCTGACCTCCGCCCAGAATATCTCTCCGGTGACGATCGGCTGTGCTATGTCGACCGTCGCCTATGCCGTCTCCAGTCGCCGGCGTCAAACCCGTTGACCTCGCCGTCCCCCGTCGCCCTCGTCGTCCCCGTCGCCATCACCGTCCTCCGTCGATCACGCCGTCATCCGTCGTCCGCGACTCACCACCTCCTCAACTCTTGCCGGCATCGTGTCTGTCCGAAGGCCTGGGCGCCGCCGCACTGTGGAGCTTCAATGGCAGCTTTAAAAAAAAAAGGTTGAAACTTGCCGGATGTCGCCGGCCGGAGTATGCATCGACGCCGGAAGTCGCCGGCCCGAGTAGCTACCGGAGCAGACGAGTAGTAGGGTAGAAGATGACATTTTGGGATTGGGGTCTTTGTTTTGAGAATTAGATAAAATCAAAGGACTTGATTGCAATTTAATGAAATTTTTTTATATTTCAATTTGATACATATGGCAAATCTGTAATTTATTGAATGTTTTAATAAATGCATATTAATTGAAAAAAAATGCACAATATATTGTATTCAAATATATTAAATAAAAATGTCATGTGATAGCACAATAGTTTTATATGAAATGCACATTAATGATCGACAGATTGCACCGAACGAAACTTACCAAACTAAAAAATATATAAAAATAAATAAATTAAATTACTAACATACTAAATATAATATTAATATAAATAAATAAAATATTTAAATTATTTAGGATAATTCGATTAATAGAACCGAAAAAACCAATTAATTATGTTCATTTCTAATTTTTTTTAAGGAAAAAAAATCGTTTGGTTCAATACGCACAATACAGATCGACGCCATGCACCATAGTGCTGAACAAATTGCACCGTAATAACTGTTAGATTGCACATAATAGTTCATTTACATATATATTAATGTTTTTAATAAAAAGTAATATAAAATATCAAATAAAAATGTATTAAATATTAATCACATTTTTTTATAATAAATAATATGATTTATGTCGGATATTTTGGTTATTTATGTTAACCGACGAATTAATCCGGTTATGCGAAATTTTCAGTTCAAAAATTTATATTTCATTAGGCACAATGCATATCAACACCGTGCACTATAGTGTTGAACAAATTGTACCTTAGTAGCCGTTAGATTGCACGTAATATTTCATTTACATACATACTATTTTTTTAAGCAAAAAAATAATATAAACTATCAAATAAAAACATATTAAACACTAGTCATGTATTTTATAATAAATATATAATTTATGTCAAATATTTTGGTTATTTATGTTGACAGACAAATTAATTCGATTATGTCTAAATTTTAAGTTCATATTTTTATATTTCATTCTGGTTAATTATTTTTTACTTTTAAAATACATATATATACACGATATTATGCAATTCGTTTATATAAAAAAAAATAAAAAAAAGGGGTATATATCAATGTTTTAATAATTTCATATACACATATAACATTATTTTTTAAAATGCACACATACACACAATATTGTGCATCTAATGTCATTATTGTACATAAATTAATCTTCATGAAATTATAAAATGCCAAAGATAAATAACAATAATGTATTTTATTATATTATTTATTATCGACCAAAAATAATATAAAATATTATATAAAACCACTAAATACGTTTTTCATATTTAATGTAAATAAAGTACTTATTCATTTAAAATAAACGTGGTAACCGATCAAAATAAACTGACTATTTCGGTTCCGCTTGTAGTTTGTATTTCGGACACCACATTAAAAATATACGCGCTATGAGTGCACAATATTATAAGACGAATTGCACGTTAATGATAACGGGTTGCACAATATGTACCGAAACCAAGCAATCTGAAAAAAAAATAAAAATAAAAAAAAATAAAAAAAAAATCAGTTTGAAAATTTACAAACAACACAAAGTGGCGCAGTGGCATCTTGGAAAAATTGGATAAATATATGAACAAATTGAACCAACTAATGAACAACTCTATGTAATTTTGTGACAAGTCCAGAGTTCAATATCGACTGGAACCATGCACCATGGTGTTATACGAATTGCACATTGATAACTGTAATATTGCACATTATATTTTGTTTACATATGTATTATTTTTTTAATAAAACATAATATAATTGTTAATAAAAAATATTAAAATACTAAATATAATTTTTTATAATACAAATAATAACTTATTTTGGTTATACCGGTTAATTGTTATTTCAGTTCAGCTTTAGTTTGTATTGGGGCAAGAACTCGGTAAGTTTGATTGTTCGAATTTCGACACAAATATATCAATTATGACAGTTCAATCGATCAGTTTGACAGGACCAACTGACAAATAACCTAAACGAAGTGGTTTTTTGATAAACTTGTGAACTTTTACATGTATATGCATCGACAAATTTAGTATTTCCTAAAATTATGGTTGTATTTTTAATGTGCAATTTCTCGAACGGTAATGCGCAATTTATGTAACATTGTTGTGCAAGTATTAACCTTTTATTATATTACATTACATATTCACCATGTGCTAAATTAAAATATAATAAAATTTTACAATTTGCAATAAAGTCCCTAAACTATATTAAATTCTCATAAAAAACTCCACATTCTTAAAAGATGAAGCACAGAATCAGGTCTGCCGGAGTTCACCCAGGCCGGTCCCGTCAACGGCTATATGGAAGCTGCCGCCGCCGCCGTACTTGTCGCCAAAGTCAGGCTACAACCCGATGCC
>BKCP01004816.1:682651-695084 GCA_008636005.1 Striga asiatica
GGGTAGGTGGAGGAATGTAGGTTTAATGTATGATGTGGTGGGTCCCACATGTTTGTGTGTTTGATACAAATATCTAAATTACCCTTAGATAGTGATAAAATTTATATATTTGTCCATTATATATCTACTTATTTATCATATTGCCATTAATGATTGACAATAATTTATTAAAGTTTGACTTAATCATAAACATTGATATGGTATATCCAATGGTCCAGATTCTTTCTTATTTCTTTCACTATCTACCATTCTCATATGATCCCAACTATATATATACATATATATGTATATATATATATATATATATATAGTAATATAAAGAGGTTGTTGGAAAAATACAAAAATAGTAAGTTTGACTTAAGAAATAAATTTTTAACTTACTATTAAAGATTTTTTTTTAAAAAAACACGTGCACTAAATATTGTGAAACAATTGAGATTATACCATAAAATTTGTATCCCATTTTTATTGCTAACAAAATTAGTTAATCTTAAGTGTTTAATGTCAAACCTTGTCAGTTATTTAGGAAATAATATATTCAAATCAATTTAAAAACCAGTGCAACTCCTTTCAAATTCGTATCTTTTTTTTAAAAAAAATAAAAAGAAAACAAAATTGTTTAATTTTGGTGTTTAATGTCAAAACATAACTAATTATTTAGGAAATCTAAAATTCAAATCAATTTTACGTCATGAATTTTCGCTTAATAATCGAGTTTTTGAATCCAAATTTACCCTCAATTCCGTGAAATTAGCTGTAAATGTAGTTTCCAAATGCCATTTCGTATTTAATTTATCCCCATAATCTGGCAACAATTGAATTATATATAAAATTTTCTTCAATTATATTTCAAAAGATCTTTTGTGTTATCCCAATAAAAGACTTCTTAGTGAGGCTATTCGGAAATCTATTATTGGAATATATCCTTGCATATCGTATTTCAATTAAGCAAGAAGATTTAACATATTTGGTGCCATTTTTCATATCAATGTGTTGAGCAATTTTTTTTTCGTCAAAATCTCGAAATCACGCAACCGAATCCCTTTTAAAATCTCTTATTCTGATTCTATGCTATGTCAAAAACTTTTTTAAAAAGCATTGGTATTATCAATCATTTTTATTTTCAAGAATCGTTTTTGTTGTTTCATCAGGATCTTCATTTACTCTTCATAATTCTCGGATTACTCACTACTTAAGGTAATTTTTCCTCATCCAATATTCACCTATTCGTTTTATTTTCATTTCGATGAATTTTGTAAATTGTTTCTTATCCCCATTATTAATATCAAATATTATTTAATTAGTTTGATGTTAAGAAAGATTTCTTTTCCCCAAAACGACAGCGGTAACTTTATTAAAACTCAAAGCAAACAAAGTTCGCATACAAAACACAACTAATCAACTATAAACATCAGAAACCTGAGAGACATGCTCACAGCATGCCTAGAGCCTCAACTAAAACCAAAATCAAACTCAACAAAAGTAAGAACTAAAGAGGAATGCCCCTTACCACTGCCATGTACCCTAGAAGGGAACCACCCTCTGTACAATGCTGATAATCAAGCAACAGACTATAATCTTACCAAAATGGCTGAGAAAAATACAAAAGTTGCTAGCAATCTTGTAAGCTAGAAGTAAACTGGATCCAGTTTGAGTGTGCCATTGAGATTAGAACATGCTTTGGGATTAAGGTCTTTTGAAAAATCCAAAGATTCCTCGACTTCCAAAGCCACCAAAGCAAATATGTTGAGAGTTTGATCCTTGCTTCAGCAACTTCAGAACGGTCCAACGAACGTACTTGGTACCACCAAGCATTGAAGGAGTCTTTACTATTAGAAATGCCATCCCAACTAACTGGACTCAGCTTCCAGAATGTGATTGATCTTGGGCAAAGAAAGAAAAAGTGTTCCAAAGTCTCGGGTGCTTCTCCACAGATAGTGCAAGTGGAATCTAAGTCCAGTCCACTTTTCTTCAAATTCACTGCAGTTGGGATTATATCAGATAAACATTAATTTCCACAAAAAACGTTTAAGCTTACCTGCTACTTTGAGCTTCCAGAGTCTGTATTTTATTGCAGCTGTTATTTGAGAATTTGTATTGCTTTTTGGGATGTCAGCTTTCAAGAGTTTGTTGATTGAAAGGTGCTTATAGGTACTTGCCACAGAGAAATGGCCTTTTTGTTCAAGGCCCCAATAGATTCTGTCATTTCTGTCAGGGTGAATGGTGATAATGCTGAGAATAGCTTTGGAATCTGTTTCATTAAAAACTTGCTTAATCAACCAGTCATTCCATTGAGTATTATTATCCTGCATTAAGTCTTTTACCTAGATCAGATGTCCCTGTGCTAGGAGCTAAAGATGGAGTGGGTTTCTGCAAATTTGGCACCCAATTAAAGTCAGCAATTTTTGTATTTGCTCCATTTCTGATTTCTATTTTTAACCATTTGAAAACAAGGGCGTCATCTTCATCCATGTATTCCACATCCAAGATCCCCCCTGAGTTTTTGCAGCATGAATGAGTGAGGTGTGGGGAAAATACCTGTCCTTCAACAGTCTTCTTACCAAAAGATCAAGATTGGTGGCAATTCTCCACAGCTCCCTGCAGATAAGGGCTTGGTTAAATAGTTGCAAATCATGAAAACCCAGGCCTCTTTTCTGCTTAGGAATAGATAATGCACTCTATTTCCACAAGTGAATGCCCTGTTCCTTATCAGTTCCAGATTTCCACCAAAAAGTTGCACGGAGTCTTGCAATCTCAGAACAAATAGTTAGAGGTATCTTAAAGCAAGACATAGGAAAGACAGGCAGAGCTTGAATGACAGATTTTATTAACACTTCCTTACTTGTTGCACTGAGAAGTTTGGCCTTCTAGCTAAGTTGCTTTCGTTTGATATAATTTAGCCGATATTCAAAGACTTCTCTAGTTGTTTTGCCAATGCCAAGAGGAAGTCCTAAATAGCTGGTTGACCTGTGAGCTACAATGCCATTCAAGGTGCTGCAGATAGAAGTTTTGAGATGCTGTGGAGTATTTCTACCGAAAAATATTGCTGATTTGCGCAAGTTGACAGACTGGCCAGTGAATAATCTATACTGCTCAAGTATGTTCTGAAGGATGGCTGCTTGATTCTTCCCTGCTTTTTGCAAAAAAATATAGAATCGTCTGCAAACAAAAAGTGTGAAAGAAGAGGGCCTTTTCTAGAAATTCTCATCCCCTTGAATTGGCCTGAATTGATAGAATGTAGGAACAATGCTGAGAGTATTTCAGTGACAATTATGAATAAGTATGGGGATAATGGATCCCCCTGCCTAATGCCATGAGAGGGGGAGACATATCCACTCACAGCTCCATTAATTTTGAAAGAAAAAGTAGCAGTGGTTACACAAATCATAACCAGCTTAACAAAATCAGTGTGAAAGCCCATTTGAATCATTATTTTTTCCAAACAAAGCCATTCCACTCTCTCGAAAGCCTTTACTAGGTCAAGTTTAAGAGCCATGAAAAAGTTTGGGCCTGAGGAGTGCCTGTTCAGATAATGAAAGGCTTTTTGTGCTATGATAATGTTGTCTGTTAATTGTCTTCTTTCTACAAAGGCAGCTTGGAAATCACTTACGCAACAACTTAAGCAAGCTTTTAATCTTTGAGCAAGAATTTTTGAAATGGTTTTGTAAACTACAATGCAGAGGCTTATAGGCCTGAAGTTTCCCAAAGCTTCTGGATTGGAGCATTTGGGAATTAATGAAATAACTGTGTGATTCCAACATTTCAATATCATACCTGACTGAAAGAAACTAAGGATTGCAGCCAAGAAGTCTTCCTTAATAATATTCCAGAAATGTTGATGTTCATATAGATTGAAACCTCGGTTTTTAACAAATATTTCTTAATGTTGTCGATGATTGAAACTAAATTTTGTTAAGAAATTATAACATGTGTTTTAACCATATGTTAGGCTACCTAAATTATATTTACATCTTGATTTGAGTATTTGGCATGTCCTTTTTATTTTTATTTTTTTACTGATGTATTTCAATTTTTTTACCTCAAATGTGAGAAATGCTATAAGTACATAATGTACATAGAGGTGTACATAACACTCACATTAAGTGGGTCTTACGAAAAATTAAAAACCAAGTGGACCCCTCCATTTAGTGTTATGTACACCTTTGTGTATATATTTATTATGTACCTGTAGCATTTTTTCTCAAATGGTTGGGTTTGTATGAGCACATTTTGTTTTGTTCTTGCAGGCTACGACTTTTTTTGCGGCAAAAGTATCATCAATACGTAGGTAAGCCTTCTTTATTACAATCATGATATATATATATATATATATATATATATGTGTGTGTGTGTTTGTGTGTGTATGTTTTGATAATACATCAGCCTAGGTTTATGTTTGAAAATAATTTAAATCACCTAGTTTGCATTCTCTTTAGAGGAGCTTGATCCAGTGCTTCATTCATACTATCGACCACGTAATCCCTCTCTGACTATATATGGGGCATTCAGTTATTCACCAAATATTCATAAGATTGGAAAGAATATTCGTACTATTTTGGGTCGGAACTCTGACTAAAGAGTGTTGCGTGTTGGGCGGACATGGAGGCCTACGTGAACCGTCGGACTAGAAATTGGAGCAGCTACAACTACGTGAATGATCTTTGGTGACGAGGAGTTCTGCAGACGTGCAGACGAACAGGACGCCGAACTTGGAACGATGCGTGCTGAACCTGGTCGAAATTCAGAGTGTGGCTATTTGCTTTTCGGGCGCCTGGCTGCTCGGCTTTTCTGGTTGGAGGATGGTCGTGCGAGCGGATTAGACGCCAGATTTACGAGGAAGAACAGTTGCACAAATAATGGCAGTGCGGCGTGATTTTATATTCAGTTTTCCGTTGGAACCATCGACATGAGCTGACCGGCCGGATCTTAATGGCAAGAAATTACTGGGAATTTCTGCCATGGACTAAGAAAAGAGTCATGTCCGACAATCTCTTCAGTTGTCTGGAAACTAATAAAAAACTAACAAAATAAATAAACTAATTTGGTTGCATATGCAAGGTAATGAAAGATTTGTCTGAATTCCTGCCAAATTTTTAGTTTCATATTGGTCAAATGTTAGCATATGTAAATATATATAATATATTTGTATATCTGTATGCAATCTTTTGGAAATAAGCAATATATATACTTATCAAATTATTCTATTTTTTTTCTTTTGTTATTTACGTTGTTAATGGTTCGAACTTGCACATATTTTGATTTATTTAATCCACATATAGTCTTTAGGTCTTCATAATTTATTATTGCATCTTTTTTTTTAATCAAAGTCAAGTTGTTGACCGTAAATAGAATTTGTGTACAACTTTCAATGCCATATCCTTAATCTATATGGTATGACCGCACATACATATATGATTTGACTTACTAATAAAGGGAATATTTTTTTGGAATATCCTGCCTTTACTATCGACGAATTTTTTTACTTTTTTATTTTTGGAAAATTCACACAGGCAATTGGGTCCACAACACCTTCTTACAGTTTAAAAAGAATCCAAATTTATATGGACTGTTTAAACTATTTTGGCAGCTGACAATTGCAAATTTTGAAATATCTCAACCATACAATCTTGTGAAATTTTGTTAATTTTTCAGAAAATCACCCTGAACAATTATGAGAAATTTTGTTAACGTTTTTGAAAATCACACTACAATTGGTTTGTGGAAATTTATCTAATTCCAACACCTTTTTAAAATTTAGATTCTTTTCATTGTATTTTGTAGTAAATTAGTTAATAGATTTTTTGTTAAAGAAAATCAAATTTATTTAGGCTGTAGTACATATTATTTATGCATATAATATTTTAAATACTTTTAAAAGTGTTGTTTGAACAACTTTATTACACATCATATGTATTCAGGATCAATAGATATCGAGGTTATAGAAGTTATATATACATATGTTAAATTTAAGTGGTTTTTATACATATTTTCTTCCAAAATAGTTTATAAAAAAATTGAGTGACTTCACACATCTTTCCAGAATAATAGAGAATATTTTAGGTATTATTATATATGTTATATAATATTTTAGATATTTTTAATATTTTAAACATTAATATTTTATATTCTTTTACACAGTCAATTTTATGTATCGTTTTCAACAAACTGATTAAATTATATCAATTTAATGATTTTGATTTTTTTTTTTCAAATAATCTTGTTTTTATTTGAGTTTGAAATTAAAAAATTCAAAAAAATCTTTATCCAACCACACTGTTGAACATATTGATTCATTTCCGTATTTATCTAACGTACGTAATAAATATTTCAAAATTTTCATATAATTTCTAATAGATAATAATAATAATTCCACATATGTTATTTCTCACGTATGATAAATGAGATCCAATATCACAATAAATAAGAGTCAATGTCAATCGTTATCACACAATTGGTCGGTTTTTGAAGAAACCAATGTTTAGAATGGTCAACAGTATGTTGTTGTTTCCCGCATTACGAATCCTCAAAGTTTGAAAATATTAGTTTGTGGTGATGACAATTTGCCAAAAAATCAAACCACGGATGTTGTGTACTAGTAAGTGTTAAGTAATTTATAAAATATTTTATTTGTCATTTTTTTCCAAACACGTGGATGTACAATCACCACTTAAAAATGCTCCCCGTGCATCGCACGGGATTTGTACTAGTATATATAATAAGAACAACCATTTACAAAAAATAGTAGTAAAAAATTTTGGAAGCATTTAATTCATACACTTTTTTGGAAACTTTTAAATATATGCATTAATTATTCTATAAACACGTTTTCAAATAAGATCAAATCATATATTATAAAATATATTGTGTTTTGAATAATTTTATTAATTATCTGCAATGATTTCATTGATATCTAACATAATAAATTACAAGATTTATTTTCCGTGATTCATGTTGATAATATTTTGGTCAAGATAAATATTACAATATATTTTAAGTTCTAACCATAATATTAATTTTTTTCACAAATATTTACTTTTTATCCAATAATATTTATAGAAAATCGTAACAGGTTAGGTGATTTTGTCTTCCAATTAATCAGGCGAAATCAAGTTGGTGAATTAATCTTTGCCAATATATTTTTTTTTTCTTAAGCTTTATTTCGTTATATAAAAAATAAATTATTCTTCAAATTAATATAATTTACCATTTAAGAGATACTGACCAGATATATTAAATAGTTTTACTAATGGTCAAAAATTAAAATTGAAATATATTAACTGTTCTTTAGAATTTATTTGTATATTATTGACAACCATGATTTTTTGTTTTATCATTTTTTATTATTTTGATTACTTTCTATAATGAATTTTTTGTAAAATATATTTTCATTGCAATGTATGGTAAATATACTATAAATCCTTATAATGCAAATAAAAAAATCTTGAGTATCGAAGTGATTTAATTTTTGGCATTTGCTAAATCAAAGTTGTTTAATTAGTATGCAACATTAAGTTCTAATAAACATGTGTGCATATTTTGTAAAATATTTATACACTATTTAATTTTAAATTTATTTATATATTTTAAATTAATTACATAAATAAATAATACTAACATGCATTAAATATTTTTCATTACATAAAATAAAAAGAAAAACAAGACGTACAACTTCTATAACAATAATAATGACATTATATAACAAGAAAGTTTAAAATAAAATAATAATTAAGTATCATATGGTGAACAAGAATAAGTAAAGCTGTTATTTTCTCTTGTTCAAGGAATAAATATATATACTAAAATCAAATTTATATTAGCATAAATGTGTTAGTTAGATAATATATTAATTATTTTAGAAGCTAGCCCTAACATGCTCATATTTAATGTTCGGACCAAAAAACAACGCTGATTAAAAGAGGTGGAAAATAGATAATAACCCTATCATTTTTTAGACTTAGCGCTGATTAAAAGAGGTACAAAATAGATATAACCCTATTGCTTTGTAGACTTAAATGGACAGAGCCTGTTAAAATAATTCATTTAATATCTCTATCGTGCATCGCACGTGGTACGTACTAGTATATATAAAGAGAGAACCTATTTAGCAAAAATAGTAATAAAAAAATTAACTAGCATTTATTGCATTCTATTTTTAGCAGTTTTTGAATTTTCTTTTTAAATTATTCCCACAAAATTGATCAACTATATATGCACCTTAAATTCATGGGTTTTGTGGATTTAATTTAAGTAAATTTCGACTGATGCTTACAATTTCGCAAAAGTCAAATTCTTTCTCATTTTTTATTAAAAACAACTGATTACTATAAAATCGAAAATTTGAATTAGGAAAAATACTATCACATATATCTTTCTTAATTGCAGCAGATCAATTGTTTATTAAAAAAATCAGATTGCATAGAAATTAGGTTCATTTAGGTAAAATTCGGCATGACAATTTTGTAAAAGTCAAAATTCTCTCATTTTTTATTAAAAAAATCAGTTTACTATAAAATCGGAAATTTCAAATTAGGCAAAATAATATAACATATATCTTTAACTAATTGCAACAGATCAAGTTTATTAGAAAAAATCGGATTGCATATAAATCGGGCCCAATTTCAAATCAAAAATTAAAATTTAAAAATCACTTATCACTCTGGCTACTACTATCTTTAGTTAAGATTTTTCCCAACATAAAACAGAGTCAGATAATATAAATTTGAAATTCAAAATGAAATCGGATCGGAACATCCTAAAAATTTGAGTTTTGTTTAATCCTCTAGAATAGAAATTTGAAATTGATTGCATACACTTACATAATTTTTCCATTTTTTAAATCAAGTAATTTACAATTTTAAAATAATAAGGCTATAAATTTTACCCATTATATTTAACTATGCAATCTTCATAAAAGCAATATAAATCATATCATATATATTCTGCTAAATAATTTAATTGATTTATTTAAGCCTATCTAGAATCCTAATATAATTTGTAGCGATAGAGGATGTACCAAAAGACCAAACAAAAAATGTTGCGTACAAGGATGTGTTTAATAGTATATAAGTTACATTTTGTTTGATTCCAATACATGTGTTTTACGTTCTTCCAATCATCCAAATCTAAATGCTTACTTAATAAAACTAGCACGTGCGTCGCACGGGTACCGCACTAGTTATAATTTATAGGAATATTCTATTTTATACCTGACATGTCGGTATCTTTTAAATCTTTGGTTTCACTTTTGTTATACCAAATTATAATTTATAGGAATATTCTGTTTTATACCTGATATGTCGGGATCTTTTTAATCTTTGATTTGACTTTTGTTATATTTCTGCGATTAAAACATTGGCGGTATTTATCTTGGTATGAGCAAATATTTAAAAATAAAAAAAGAAAATTATTCCACAATAAATGATGTTTTTATATGTTCATATACCAGATGTACACTCCATAAATTTATATGGATGCAACATACAATAAAACAATATTCATTCTTAAATTAGTATAAACTAGTATGTAGCTCGTGCAATGCACGCGACATTAATGATAGATTGTATAATTTATAGCAGAGATGGATCATTGATTAGCATAAAAAATGTTTAAATATTCATATTATTTTTTATCTTTTATTTTATTTTTATGATATATAATTGTTTAATATATGATTTATCTGTAGTTTTCACCTCTTATAAAATATTTCTCATTTTAGAGTTCATGTTTAGAATTAAGGAACAGGAAAATTAAAAATATTAGAATATTATCAATAAATAATACTTACTATAGTATTTCTCTCTCCCTCTCTCTCTTTCTCTCTCTCTCTCTCTCTGTCTCTCTCTCTTCCTCAATCATACCTTATATAAATAAATTATTTCATTTCCTAAATAGTGATGGATAAATCTAAAAATTTATGATAAGTATTATAAATTTACACTTTATTTGAAAAATTATTTTATTTTTATTATAATTATTTTTATTTCTAATGTATATTATAATGTATATCATAAGGTTGGACGACACCAGTTGTTTTATAATTACAATTTATGTCAATATATATTATAAATATTTAAATTCAAACTAATAATTTACATTGTTATTTGACAGATGAAATGTAAGTTTATTATTATAATTCCCAACAATATGTATTATAGATATGTTTTTCCTTTCAAACCTTGTTTTGATGAAAGTTGAAGAAGAATGACATGTTATTTATAGTAAGAAAAGAGGATCAAAATCTTGTCATTAATGTTGAGTGATAATAATAGGTAGTGTGAGAGGCCGAATCACCAAAATGATATGAATATCAAATTTTTACATAATGAAAATAGTCCTTTCGCCCCAAAATGAAAATGTCTTAAGTTTTCACATTGTCTACTACTAAGTTAACTTTTTCACTCTAGAAAGTGTGAAAGCATTATGTAATAAATATGCGACAGTTGTGTGAAGATATGCAATAAATATGCACTTCATTCGCATAACTCTTCACACTTTTTGGGGTGAAAATATTTGTGCGAAGACACAGTGTGATAAATAGCGACAATTATGCAATTGATATGTGACATTTATGCAGTCCATTCTCATAACCTTTGCATTTTCTGAGGTACTAAAAAGTTAAAAATATTCATTCTTAAATTAGTATAAACTAATATGTAGCTCGTCCGATGCACGAGACATTAATAATAAATTTCAATAAAAATTAGAACAGAGGCAGATCAATGATTATGAAAAAATAGTTTTAAAAATTATTATCCTTATCTTTTTTCTTTTTTTCAATATTCATGATATATAATAGTTTAATATATGATTTATATGTATTTTCAACCATTATAAAATAGTTTTTATTATAGATTTCTTGTTTAGAATTAAGGAACATGAAATTTAACATATTCAAATATTATCAATAAATAATACTTACAACAATCTCTCTCTTTCTCATATCTTATAACAATAAATTATTTCAATTCCTCTCTTTCTCTCTCTCTCATATCTTATAACAATAAATTATTTCTATTCCTAAATGGTGATTTATAAATTTGAAAGGTTATGGTAAGTATTATAAATCTACACTTTACTTCAAAGGAAGGTAGTGCATATTGTTTTAAAGCTATGACAGTGATATTTTGTATATCAATTAATGTTTCTGTAATATGAACTTTAAGTTATTGAATATCATAAATGGATGGTGTTATAATGAATAGAGTGCCCTAAAAATAAACTATATTCTCATTATATATAACCTAAGATAAATTGTTATAATTTTTATTTTATATATTGTCAAGCATTTATTTATAATTCACCTTGAGATATTGCAATAATCATTAACTACAACATAAATGGATTTAGGTAGTACCAAAGAAATGATACGTCACGTAAAAACTATAAAATGTTACTATAGACAATAAGTAACACAATATTAGCACTGCAGTTGTTTGTGCTACCTAAAAGTCAAAGGTAATAATTTTGGTAGTTTTTGGTAACACGTATATGATACTTTTGCTAATTTTTGGTAACACGTATATTAAAAGGGTTACAATAATATGATACATAAACTAATAATTTGTAAAGTATTAGAATAAATGTTGCTACCTAAAGTCATTTATGTTATATATTATAATTATAAAATAAAATTATTTTTGTTATACATTTAAAGAAAGGTTATTTGCAAGAAAATATACAATGCCAAAAAGGAAGAAAAGGGAAAAAAAATCTACTGATTTTTCATTTTATGTAGCTAAAAGTTTTTAGTGAAAAGTAACACATACTATTTTAAATAAAAGCAAAACCTTTTTATGTATACAAGAAACTTTTGGGATTGAGTTACTAACTACATTTATTTTATTTTCAGTTGTTAAAAGCGGATGTGAATTTGAAATACAGTATATCGTTTATGTACATGTTAATTATTAAACTTTCTTTTGATATTTTTAATTTTTTCAATATCGTTTTACAACATGAAGATTTCAATAAAAGTAAAAGTCAGAACAATCCAACCTGAAATTAGGGAAGATAATTATGTAATATAGTATTATGGAAATTAATACATTTTACACTATAATATATAAGAATATAGATATAATATAGGGTATAAAATCTCACAATCTATATGATTATACACGCCATTTCAGGAGAATCCCAATATTCATCTATATGGATTGGACTGTAATTTTATACAATTTTTCTTTTTAAGCAAAAAATAAGATTGGTGGTTTTTTTCTTTTTCTAGTAAATGATTAACTTTGTATACATAATACATCATATGTAGATAAATCTATCTAATTGTTGATAGTTTCCAAAAGTTCTACTAATTACAAAATATTTTTTAATTGATACGTTATAGTTAATAAAATAGTCATTGATTTTTCATAAAGCTTATTATACATGGTTAAAATACTAGTTATTTTAACATTTCTAAAGAAGAATTATAAAAAAT
>BKCP01004816.1:696183-762979 GCA_008636005.1 Striga asiatica
AATAATAATAATAATAATAATAATAATAATAAACACAAATAATGAACACTTACCTGACAGCCTAACCGATCGGCAAGTGGCTGATACCCGCCCGCCTGTTGGAACGCCGGTAAATTGGCAGGGTTATTGATCAATCTCCGAGTCCTGCTGTGAAACCATTCAAGGTAACCCTGCTCCGGCTGGAGATAGTCGTACACAGGGACAACTGGGAGGATACGGTCGTCTCTCTCTTGGGTCCACGAGCTAAGAACCGGCACATGAAATGTGGCCCAATCATAAAATGCCCTCCCAGTCATCCCCTGCCCTCTGTGGTGTCCGTTCCACTCTCGCTCATCCCGAATGATCGGATCTTGCGGGATGGATTGGCGACACCCAAATTGCCGGAGGACCCTATCAGTTATGTGTACCTCCCGGATGTTCCAATTGAAGATCCACCCCCGGTACGTCCAAAATTGTCGCTCGTCTGTGCACGCATCCGGGAGAGAATCATTGTCCAGGACATCTAGATAGGGCTGCCAATCGAACTGTAAAAATAAAAAATAAAAAATAAAGAAACAAAGATAAATCACAGATAAATAAGAATTGTAAAAATATTTTTAACAATTGAATTAAGAACATTACCTCATCATCTCTCAGCCCTGTCAACTGATCCCGATAGGCGGCCAATGTACCGGCTATGTTTGCCCTAGATCGTTTTCCCACCCACCTTAAAAATCACCGAAAAAAAAAAAGACTTTGTAATCACAAAATTTGATATTGAAAATAATATACGGATTAAATAAAAATAAAAGTGATTACCTCGCTCCCAATGGACAATCAGGCGTAGTAGAAAACCTACTTTCCCTCACTAGTATTGGGCGAACACGAGGGATATGCTCCCATGCCCAAACCTACACAAATGGATATTAATTTTTTTATTAGGTACTAGTCGATGTAAGAAAAAAACATATTAAATTTCCAAATAATAATTAAATAAATTTACCTGTATCAATTGGACGCAGTTCTTCATCCACTTCTCTTGGGCCACGAAAGAGGTCGACAACGCTCTGTATACTCCGGCCAAAAGCGCTGAACCCCAGCTGTACCCCTTAATACCATCAAAGTCCTCTAGCAGCTGGAGCCAGTAAAGCGGGACGCCATCCGCCCGCTGATCGGGAAAGATGCAGGACCCAAGGCACCACAATATAAGGGCCCTCGCCCTCTGCTCGTACACATAGTCCGGCTGTCCTTCTTGCAACTCTATGTTGCAAGAGCTCTCCAAAATCCCGATATTCAACCACTGGCCTTTTATGTGCCACGTCCTAGGGTTGTATGCTGCTTGCTCTTCCTCAGTGGTGGGAGGATCCTGATAGTGGTTTTTCCGTATTAAAAATGATAAAATTGAGTTGAAATATATATTAAAAAAAATAAAATTCTATGCAAAAATGTACCTGAACGTAGGGCTCAAACCCTAGCAAGTCCTTGCACCTCCCGCGCCACTGTAGGGGTGATAGATCCGTAGTCACCCCTAAAACAGCAGCTCCATTGATCGGCAGACCGAACAGGACTTGTACGTCCTGGACTCCCTTCGCCAAAATTACGAACATGCGAAGTGGACGTACCCTCAAAATCAGGCACTCCCCCGTAAAAAGTGGTAACATCCTCAAACTGTGTGATCACTGTAGGTGCCTGCGTGACCTGCTTCAACTCTAAATGCAAATACAGATAGGAGTAAGGAGGAAAATAATAATATATCCTCTGAAGAACACTATCATTATTCAAGTTTCCATTATTCCACGAACCATCGGGTCGGCTAGTCAGTAAACTAATCCCCTCAATTATCCAACCATCTCGACGGAACCCAAAATTTTCATAAAGTATATCTACAAATTGTTGAAATGATATATTCTCCCCAATGCTAAATGAACCATCCGGATGGTTTATAAAATCTGAAAAACAATCTAGCACCTGTTTCGGAAAATTCCAATACACATTAACAAAATATGGTCCGGTAGGCGCCATTTATACCTGTTAAAAATAAAATCACAAAATATTTTATCATATACTAATACTCACAATCCATCAATAACATATAATACACTTTCAACCAAAAAACCCAAAAAAAAAAAAATCTCAATCAAATAATCCTTCAAAATCATAATACCTTATCGAACAATAACATAGAAATTATCTACAATTCTAATAAATTGAAACTCTAATTCTAACCCTAATTTCGAAAAAACCCTAACCCCAACAATAATCAAACAATTACACAATTGACAATTTCCACAAAAAATTTTAATTTCCAATTCAACATACACATATAATCGTTAATCAATTAACAATTTCAATCATCAAACACCACCAAATTCAAACATATTATAACAATTCTCAATTTTCAATTAACACCAAACAAATATAAAAAGTTAAGATAAGCCAATATACCTCGTGCAAATAAATTGACCGGAAATAAGGCTCGTTTCGCTGTTGTCGATTCACGTTGAGGATTGGATCAATTTATTTTTTTTTTGCTATAGTTCACTCTTCAATCTCCAGTCTCTGTTTTGAGAGTTTTGATTTGCTGCTCTCTTGCGCGAATGGAGGAGGAGAAGTGGTTTTTTTTATTATATTGTGCTTGAAAACGTATTCCTGGAATACGTTTTTCATTATTTAAATATAAAACGTATTCCTCGAATACGTTGAATAATGTGTTAAATCGTAAATAAAATAATATTTTGCACAACGTATTTCATGAATACGTTTTAATGAAATTTAATTTTTTCGAAAAACGTATTGCATGAATACGGTTTTGCTTTATTTAAGTTTTTTTATTTTATCGACAATCATTTTTTAAATCGTTTTCTTCTTTATTTTTTAATCTAATGTGTTAAATAAAACCGTATTTCTTGAATACGTTTTTCTAAAAAATTAAATTTCAGAAAAACGTATTCCTGGAATACGTGCGTTCTATTTTTTTCCACCCGTTTTTTACTTTTTTTTTTTATCCACTTATTTTCTTGTTTTTTTTTTTAAATAAACCACCCAACTTCGCGCACAGTTCTTTTACTGTTAATGGGTGGCTCCGTGAACGGTTTGCGAAACCCAAAATTTCCTGATAGATATATCCTAAAAATACTACTACCTAGCATAATTACAAGAATCAATGTTAGGTGATATATGTCCATTCATATATGATGCCAAATCAGTTAGAAGGTATATCTTAGGCATATCTTAGTCAAAATCATGTGATTAAATGTTGAGTGATTGAGAGGCCTAATCACAAAAATGATATAATATCACATTTTTCGTAGTGAAAACATTATTTTCACCTCACTTTAAAAATGTATTAAGTTTCTTTCATCCCGCTCGCTAATAAATTAACTTTTTACTTCAGAAAGACATTATGCAATGAATATTAGACAGTAGTGTAAGGTATGCAACATTTATGCACTCCACTTGCATAACCTTTTGCACTTTTTAGGGTAAAAAGAAATTTAAGTGCAGAGTCATTGTGAGATAAATATGTGATAATTATGCAATTGATATGCGACAGTTATGCAGTGTATTCTCATATCATTCGCATTTTTTTGGGTGAAAAAATTAAATTGCCAACGGACGGTGTGAAAAACTATTATATCTTTATAATGGGGTTAAGAAGATCTTCTTTTCCTTTTTACATTCATCAATCATTCAGTAGGAAAACTAAAATGCATTTCACAAGTCAGCTCCATCAAGCAAACAGAGATTGTCCAAGCAAGAATCCAACTATCCACCTACTTGCTTTGGTGGTTATGGAAGTCAAGGAATCTTTGGATCTTTAAAGGACCTCTCATGCCAGAACACATTGTCATCTCTGCAGCTCAAAGGGACTGGGTGGAAGCTTCAACAGCTGCAGAACAATATGATACCTCTCATCCTAGTTAGTCTAGTTTCTTTCTTTTGTTTGGTTTGGAGTTTTTTAGGTTTGAAGTGATGTATGCTAGCTAGGCCTTATGGTAGTGGATAGTTGCATTTCTTCTTCTGTTTTTTATTTATTTCTAGTCCGTTGTTGTTGAGGTTCTAGGTGCTTTGTGAAGCATCTCTCAGGTTTATTTTAGTTTGTTGTTGATATTGTAACTGTACTTCTCTTTGTCTTTTATTAATAGATCCCCTATCGTTCTGACAAAAAAAAAATAATAATAATAATAATAACAAAAAATGGAAAACATTGTAAAGACAACCTACCCGAATTTTACCCATTGGTAACTTATAGGAACATCTTATTTTGCACTAGATATGTTGGGATACTTTTAATCTTTGATTTGAGTTTTGTTAATTTTGTGGCCCTAATGGCGGGTACACGACCTTTACTTCATTGGCTATTTAATCACGACCTTTAAACCTTGGCAAATAAATACATGACTTTTACTTTCTTGGCAATCCGATACACGCTTTTAACAGCCGTCAACAGAAAGCTGACGTGGCAGTTTTTTGTAACGACCACGTCACCGAGAAACCTGACTCAGCACATAGGAGTCAAATCATCACTGAACAAATTCCTCTTAAAATCACGGGAAGTGAACAGAGTGAGTAAAATGCACGAACATTCTTGGAGACAGCTTGGAGACGATGGCTCAATATTGCAATTGTGGCATCAATGTTGTTACGAAAACGTCTTGGACTGTTCATAATCCAGGAAGGAGATACATTTGTTGCTCGAAGTCACAGGTAAGTAATTAATTAGGGTTAACCTAATTTATGAATTTGGGCAAATTTGGTGAACCCTAATTTCTGAAATTGATCTCGTAATACTTAGTTCCCTTTTCCAATGAATCTTGTAGGAGGATGGTGATTGGCCATTTTTTTATCTTAAGTTACTATAATTTGTGAGTTTAGGAAAAAATAGTGAACCCTAAATTCTGAATATGGGAAAAATTATTGAACCCTAATATGAAATTGATCTCGTAGAATTGAGTTCCCTTTTCCACTTATATTTGTAGGAGGATGGTGATTGTTCCTTTTTTATCTGAAATTCCCCTAATTTCTTAATTAGGGCTAAATTAGTGAACCCTAATTTCTGAAATTGGGCAATATTATTAAACCCTAATTTCTGAAATTGATCTCGTGAGTTCCCTTTTCCACTGAATTTTGTAGGAGGAGGGTGGTTGTTCATTTTGGATGTGGATTGAACCACCATTGTGCCCTAGAGCTCGTGAAATCATTCAAGGGCTTTTGAAACGTGCCAACAAATTTGAAAGCGAAACTCAAATTCTTGAAGCATACGTGATGAGGTTGGAAAATGATATGAAAATGCTTCAATCAGATTTCAAAGAGGCCGAAGCATGTATTGAAGCTATTAAAGAAGAAATGGCTGAAATGGAATTGTGCTTGAAGAGGAAGAGTGTTCGAGAGCGTTGGATGTGGATTGTAATTATGATCTCTTGGTTAATCATGTTTGCATGTTGCAGATTTTTCGTTGTTCAAACTTTAGCTTTGTGTTGTTCAAACTCTTTTGGTCCTCTTTTGGTTGATAAAACTATTTTTGTTTTGGTTGTTGACTGAATGTGGTTCAGTCATTAGGTGATTATGTATGTATTGCATGTTGTAGATTTTTCAGTTTGTAGCTTTGTATTGTTCACACTCTTCTGGTCCTGTTTTGATTGATCAAACTAGGTTTGTTGTTCAATGAATGTTTGGTTCAGTCATTAGTAGTAAATAAAACTCTTATTATGACTATATTGTTGCTTGTTGTAGTGTGTTAGGGATGGCTGCACAAAAAAAGAAGAGGTTCCCACTGCCATTGCCATATATTATTACACTTTCACATAATCACAATCATACACACATAAAATGGCAGTGAAACCAACCCATTCAAATTAACTTGTATCCACTGAACACAATTAAAAGCGAAACATTATGAATGATTGTGAATGATCACAACACAATTACAAAACAAACCATTCACAGAAAACATATCAACCACATCCACATGAAATTCTTTTCCAATATCCAAAAACCACAACCACATCCAAAACAAACCTGTAGCGCCCCGTTCATTTATGGAATAGTTAAGATTTTATTTAATATTATTGTCACTATTATTATTATTATTATTATTATTTTATTTAAATGCCTAATTTTCTATTACATGCTAAAATGTGTATTAGTAATTATTTAATAATGCGTGAAATATATTTTATATAAAAAGCGGAATTTTATTTTAAATTATCGATCGAAAATCGAGCCCGAGAGAACTATATTCATTGAACCGCTCGAACCGGCCCGTGTGCCCAGCTGATCCCTCTGACCCGAACCCTCATGCCCCAGTTCACGCAAGTTTTTGTGTGTGCACGTGTGGGAATTTTCTTGGCAATTAAGTCAAACCTAGTTTGTGAGCATATATATATAAATTCTGTATCTATTTCTCTTCTCTCTCAATAAACCTATCGCGCAGCTTTTGAGATTTCTCTTATCTCGATCGCGTTTCTTTTTCTCTCTCGACCAACAAATCCCGACCTCAGCAAACCATCGTCATTATCCAATCATCTCCCTGCCCGATCACTCTCTCGCCTCTGTTTCGTGAGACGCAGCCAGCACCTCTGTTTCGTGAGACGAGAAATTTCATGTTATGAATTAATTGCTAAGTTGCCGAGCATATATGTCCCTGTTTTGGTGTTTGAATTTTTAAAATCGCACACTACTCGGAATGACTTGAAATTTAAGGGATATGTTATCTGTTCATTTCCAGCCTTGTGTAAAAATTTTGTAACTTTTAGAGGTCGGTAGCTATTTTTAATAATTAAAGTGAATTCTGATTAGAATATTGTTTAATGCTTAATAAATTGGTTTGTAATTCAAATGAGCTGAAATGTTAATATGTTATGCCTCTGATGTGTTTATGTGATGTGTTAAGTTTTTAGAATTTTTGGACAGAATTTGATATGGTTAATAATTTGTTTTCTGTTTCTGCTAAAAGTTGTATGAATTATTAAAAATCGATTCTTTATTGAAAAATTCTGAAATTTTACATGCCTATTTTATGTGTAGAATCATGCTGTTAAAAGATGGGAATTTTTGGAATCCATTTTGATTCGATTTTGATTTAAATTCGATAACTGCTGAATCTTGCATGAATTTTTAAAATTAGCACAGTTAATGTCCAGGGCTGAGATTTTTACATGTTATCTCTATCATGCTATAGCTTGTTGTGTTAAATTTTCAAGTCCTGAATTGTTCATTTGGTTTGGATATGAATTCAGGTGCGTTTTTGCTGATTTCTTGTAGGAATTTTTTGAATCAATGTGCTTTGAGTTTAAAGCTGAAAATTTATGGTTTTACTTATTACTGGGAGGTGTAATTTTGTGTAAAATTCCAGAGCTTAAGTCGTAGGGTAGCCTGACTATCTATTTTCATGTGATTAATGATTAATATTTTCGGAAAATGATTTTGAAATAAAAGTTGGGAAGCGACTTGCTTTTCGTTTTGATGTGTGTTTGACTTGTTCAATCCTTAGATGGATTTATGTGAATTCCCATATGTGGTTTGTTCGAGTTTAGTGCCGAGTCTTAGTGTTCCAACGTCCACGGGACATCACGAACTACTTAGTCGAAACATGTTCGACTAGGTCTGTTTTGTGTTTTCCGTTTAAAGTAAAGATAGATGTTGATTGTAGCATCTTGACTCAATGTAGGTAATTGAGGAGTCCAGCCTCGACCTACTTTCATTTCTTTGAGTTATTATCAATCCGGAATCCATGGGTTATTCTAAAATTATCTATGCATTTGTGTGATTTTAATTGTGATGAAAGTTTGGTCTGTTCTATGTATGATAATGAACATGTAGCCTATCGATGTGAGCTTGATGGCCGTTGGTACGGTTGTCCCCGTATGATAAGGTACGGTTACCCTGTGAGGTATATCTCATTAAGACCTATGAGAAGGCCGTGTCATTGATGTGGCACGCACTCCCATGTTTCACTGATATGGCATGGCTTAGCTTTGATGAGCATAGATGTACATGAGTGAGTCTTTGATGAGACTAGAGTCATTGATGTGGCTAGAGATGTGACATGATTTTATTGTTTATGTTCATGCTGCGACCATACCATTATTATGTTATTCATATGCATAGTGTGAGTACGATAGTTAATTGTACTCACTCCCACCTGCTCTTCACGGATGCAGGTTAAGCAGTCGGCGGGTGACGAGACAAGACGGGTGGTGGTCATGCTTTTATTTATCGCTTATTTATTTGCTTCCGCTCATTTATGTTGAGATATTATGACTGTGTCGTTTTGAACTTGGAATTGTAAATTATCTTTATGATTTGGAACTTAATGAATGCCAGTTTGGTTTATGATTTATTATTCGTGCATGCTGTCTTTATTTGATACTTTTGCATTTTCGGTTAAAGGCTTTTGGTAAATTTGAATAGCGCCCACTGAGTTTTTAATTAAATTTAAATTTGCGAAAAATTTATTGTGATTTTTCTTAAATAAATTCGATAAATCTTTTAAAATAAAGTGGGGCGCTACAGTTTGGTATCAGAGCCAGTCTGCGTTTCTGTAGACTGGTTTATAGGTGATTATATGTTTAGATGTTGAATTATGACCACTCGTCTTCGTCACGCCGCGTTGCTTAAGGTATGTGTTTAAGTAAGTATCGAGAAATACTTATGATGTTAAACGTGAAGTTTAAATTTTTGCATAAGTAGAAATGAAACTGCTTGTGATATGAATTGTTGATATTTGGGGCTTAGGATCTATCCACCTTTAATCAGATTGAACTCTAGTGTTTGATGTTGAACTCTAGTGATATAGAGTTACGTTCGGACTCTAGAGGTTCCTCGTTATGAGTTTCAGTATGTTGTTATCGACATAAGTTATGCCCATAGCACGCTATGTAATTATATTAAGTTTCTTCAAGGGAAGACCCGGTCAATGAGAACCGAGAATGTATTCGCCCTCTTCGGACCTTTGCCAGGTTTCGAAAATTATTAGATGAGTCAATTTCTTATAGGCTGTCAGTATCATGGATGTTCATGGCCTCTGTTCAACCTCTGGTGTGTTATATGTTTAATGTGTGTCTTAGTAGGAGTGAGTTCATTCTAGCTCGAAGCATGATTAGTGGGCAAGAGATAAGGGTATGTGTTTATTTGATGCTCTAACATGTTTATGTGTTTCGGTTAAAAGCTAGAAATACCTCTCGAAACTTGTGATATGATGAGATAAGTGTATTAGGTTGAGAGTCTCGTTTATATCATGATAGGTTTGGTTGGGTTCATGATATATATTTGATCTTCGATGATTGGGGTTGAATTTATGTATTAATGTGAATTGTTATATATTATCAAACCAAAAGATGTAATAATTCAAGTGAAAGGCATAAGACTTTATTTTTCTATCTTGTTTAATAAGACCGAGTTGGACCTTGGACAACGTGTTTGATGATATTGATGTTTAAGTCTTAAAGTATTGATATCGAGGCTTTCTTAACGTGCAATTTACGTGATTTCGAGGCTATGTTGTTGTGTGATCATTTTGAGTTGATGAAGGCATGAAAACTCAATTTTTTGAGCTTCAGTTAGGTTCTATTTTTGTCGAACAAGATGATGTTTCTTGAACAAGCGTTCTTCATGAGATTTGTAGTGCTCTAAATGAAGTTTTTGTGAGTTTTGGAATTTTATGATTTGGGGTTAAAATGAATTTGTTATGATTTTTCAAAGTTCGTCGAGCATGCTGTTTGATAAACTCGGACAGAAGGATTTGATTTTAGTTCATGGCTATTTATGATGATCTTAACATGCCTGAATGGAAATGTGTTCTTCATGAAAAATGTAGTATATGATATAAGCTGTCCATAAGAATTGGAACTATGTAATTTCGAATTTTGGTTGATTTTATATGATTTTTCTAAGTTGGATTTATGCCCATGATTTTGAAACAGTGGCTGTTTGTTTGCATGAAATGTATGATCTGAATTGATGCCTTTAACGTGATTATATGTACAAATGCTCCGCATGAAAATTGTAGTTTTCTTTGTGTAGTTTCTGTAGGTTTTGGGTTTATGTGATTTGGAGTTCCAGTTGATTTTATATAATTTTTCTAAGTGGGATGTACACCCAGTTTTTATGAAACCAGGATTTTGGTTAAGTATCGAATGTGTGCTCTGTTTAAGTTACTTAAACATGTTCTTATGAAACAGTCTTCTTCATAAAATTTGTATATTTTCATGTGTAGATTATATAGGTTTTGAGTTTGTATGGATTGGAATTGTGTAGCTTGAATTGTTGCTATTTTACTAAGTGCTGTATTTTCGAAAAATTGTTCTCTGGCTGTTTTTGCAAACTAAATGTTTTATATTCAAACTTATTGATAATGTTATAATTTGCCAATGGGGTCTTCAAAGAAGTTGTAGAGAATTGAATTAGCTACCCTGGGGTTTTTTTTTTAAATTTCAATAATATCATGTCTGTAGTTTCAGTTATTGTGCATACACTGAGAACCTGTCAAGCTGCATATCTTTATTTATCCACTGCACCCATGTTTTGGATGTTTGCTGTATTATGTGCCTTTAAATGACTTTATCCGCCGGAGTGTTCTTCATGAAAGTGATAGAGGCATGAGTTAGGGATATTTTTCAAGTCGTTTTATCATGATATGATCTGTAGACTGGATACTATATGCATTTTAAATTCAACAAGCATGCTGAAGATTTGTGCTAGTTCATGTTTAGGTTTTCCAAAATGAATTGTGAATTTTCAAAAATTAGCTTTTCGTCAATTTTCATGTATATGTGCCCTATGTGTCTTAATCTGGTTGGTATTATGATGTTAGCTGGAAACACTTGTGAGAGAAACTTTACGCTAAACCTCGAAGTGTGGAGGCTATAGTTGTATATGTGGTCGATCTCGTTTAGGACCGCTGACAAGATTAGCTACCGGAGTAAAAGCTGTCGTGACGGCCAACATTATTAGTCGGAAGGGTCAAGCGAGCTAACCATTCTAATGTTTGGCGATGACCGCCGAGGTTAGGATTTTTTCAGGCAGTGATGCCAATGTTTGATTTATATGGAAAAATTGTAGCTCAACAGTAATGCTTAAACTGTTGTAGTTCGAGAAGTCTTGTAAGGAAGCCTTTTCCTATCCGAGTACCTAGGATTTATGAACCGGAAATTGAAATTTTTGGTGTGTACCTTAAACTGAACACCGAACCTGGATGGGTGTAGCCACGCGAAGTAGTGGTCGAGCACGCATGCCCGTGCTGAGAGACGTAAGGCCAACTGCAGTGGTCGACCGTTCACTCGCACGAGAGCTGCCGCCGCCATCACCGAACGCAGGAACTCCCCAGGCAGTGTGTACGGCCAAACCTTGATCTTGCAGCTGGTCCCTGAACAGGTGCATGCACACGTCCCGGCGCCCCGCTTATGCAGCGCCTGTGTGTGTGTCATCTCTCGGGTGACAGTGCCTTCAATTCCAAACCGAACCGTTGTATGAAATCCCTAATCAATAACTCTCGATATGTGAGGCTTGTCGATTAGTTTTCCTTTGTCTTGTGCGAGATTCTCTCGAGATAGCGAGATTTAGGTCCCTCATCGATTTCGGGCAGTGTCCCGAGTCTCGGTTGGAGACTATGTATACTTCGTAGGGATCGAGACCTACGAAGAGTGAGAGAGTATAGGTGTTAGATCGTTAGTATGGGAATATCGAGCATCCATAATTGTGAAACCGATTCTGCGATAGGAGATTGTTTTTTAACATCTAGTCGATATTTCCTAAACCGCATTCGAGATGTTATTCGAGTCGGCAAGGGAAGAGTTGTTGACAACGATATCAAACAGAGCCGTGTGTTCTGTAGGTATCGGTGTTGAGGATATAGTGTTATTGTGGATTGTTAGCCCATTCGTATGGGATTGCGTGGCGGCCTGTTTTATAAGGACGCACAGATCATGTCGTTGTAGTAATCGAGTTTTCTACCGTGACCTGGTCACGAGATGGAAGCTTAATACAACAAGTCAACCCTATATGTTGATTTTGTTGGAGTATGCTATCGAGACACGAAATGACCGGTTAGGGTCTTGTGTATTGATGGATGAGTAGGGTGTGATTCGCTTCGGGAAGAAAGGGAAGCTTCGGCCTCGCTACATCGGACCATTTGAGATCCTTACCCGAGTCGGGGACTTACCTTATCGGCTTGCTTTACCACCTAGCTTGTCGGGAGTGCATGATGTGTTTCATGTCTCGATGTTGAGGAGATATGTACACGATCCTGACCATGTGGTAGACTTCGGCGAGCTGCAGGTCGAGTGAGACCTTACCTATGAGGAGGTACCGGTTGCCGTACTGGACCGGAAGATCCATCAGTTGAGGAACCGGGCAGTGAGCTTAGTGAAGGTGCAGTGATGCCGGCATGACGAGTCTGAGGCGATTTGGGAGAAGGAGGTCGAGATTAGAAGGAAATATCCGAACTTCTCGTTTTGAGTCCCTTGTATAGTTTTCTTTTAGTTGTTTGCTTTTATTTTTCGAATTTCGAGGTCGGAATTCTTTGTAAGGTGGGTAGACTGTAGCGCCCCGTTCATTTATGGAACAGTTGAGATTTTATTTAATATTATTGTCATTATTATTATTATTATTGTTATTATAATTTTATTTAAATGCCTAATTGTCTATTACATGCTAAAATGTGTATTAGTAATTATTTAATAATTTGTGAAATATATTTTATATAAAAAGCCGAATTTTATTTTAAATTATCGATCAAAAATCGAGCCCGAGAGAACTATATTCATTGAACCGCTCGAACCGGCCCGTGTGCCCAGCTGACCCCTCTGACCCGAACCCTCATGCCCCAGTTCACGCAAGTTTTTGTGTGTGCACGTGTGGGAATTTTCTTGGCAATAAGTCAAACCTAGTTTGTGAGCATATATATATAAATTCTGTATCTATTTCTCTCCTCTCTCAATAAACCTATCGCGCAGCTTTTGAGATTTCTCTTATCTCGATCGCGTTTCTTTTTCTCTCTCGACCAACAAATCCCGACCTCAGCAAACCATCGTCATTATCCAATCATCTCCCTGCCCGATCACTCTCTCGCCTCTGTTTCGTGAGACGCAGCCAGCACCTCATCTCCATCGTCCGACCATCGTCCGACCATCGTCTTCATCTCCTCGTCTCGCCACCATCATCGCCGGCGTGAAGCAATCATCACAGCAACCCGCACGAACCAACTCCGGCGAACCCCCCTGTTTGAATTTTCCGGCGAGTTCGAGCAGCCACGAGCCCAGACGGCGAGAACCTCCCTCTGTTGTGATCCTCCCGGCGACCTGCTCGTTCACCGCGCCGCAACCAGAGATCTGTCGCGCCGCGACGCCACCGCGGGAGCCCTACCGCACTGCGACGCCTTCACAGTCCCTCCACCACGCCGTGAAGCAGACCTCCTCCGTTCAGCACCTCTGTTCGTGAAATTTTTCCGGCGACCTCTCCGTTCAGCTCCTCGTTGGATCTTTATACGCAGCAGCAGGCCGAAACCTTTTCTCCCCGCCGGCGACTCGTTAGCAACAGTTCCAGTCCTTTTCACGTTTAACGCCGGAAGTTGTTCAGCGAGCATTTTGGTCGTACGAGTTCACCGAGCATTAGTCGTTCCCGTATTTCTTTTCAGCGGGTCCCCGTCGAGCCCTCAGCCACCGTGTGTGGGCCGTCGACCCCTCGTCTTTCTCTTTCGTTCCGTTTTTCCGAGTATTTCCTGAGAACGGTACTTAGTTGATCCCGTCTCGTTTAAATCGTATATATGTTAGTTGCTCATCGTGATTGAATGACATGATGTGCTCTTTGCGATTTAATATACGCGACGTGATTTTATATGAAGTCGTGATTTTATGTGAAATTGTGATTTTATGTGTCGTTTATGTTGTTCGGGATCTCTTCAATTATGAGAAATTGAACAAGACCTCGAAAGTCGTGTAAGTCAGTGGATATTAGAACGATGTCGAGTCCTTGGCCTTATAGGAAGGCCTCAGTCGAGATATTTCATGTTATGAATTAATTGCTAAGTTGCCGATCATATATGTCGCTGTTTTGGTGTTTGAATTTTTAAAAATCGCACACTGCTCGGAATGACTTGAAATTTTGAGGGATATGTTATCTGTTCATTTCCAGTCTTGTGTAAAAATTTCGTAATTTTTAGAGGCCTGTAGCTATTTTTAATAATTAAAGTGAATTCTAATCAGAATATTGTTTAATGCTTAATAAATTGGTTTGTTAAGTTTTTAGAATTTTTGGACTGAATTTGATATGGTTAATGATTTGTTTTCTGTTTCTGCTGAAAGTTGTATGAATTATTAAAAATCGATTCTTTATTGAAAAATTCTGAAATTTTACTGAGATGCCTATTTTATGTGTAGAATCATGCTGTTAAAAGATGGGAATTTGTGGAATCCATTTTGATTCGATTTTGATTTAAATTCGATAACTGCTGAATCTTTCATGAATTTTTAAAATTAGCACAGTTAATGTCCAGGGCTGAGATTTTTACATTTTATCTCTATGGTGCTGTTGCTTGTTGTGTTAAATTTTCAAGTCCTGAATCGTTCATTTGGTTTGAATATGAATTCAGCTGCGTTTTTGCTGCTTTCTTGTAGGAATTTTATGAATCAATGTGCTTTGAGTTTAAAGCTGAAAATGTATGGTTTTACTTATTACTGGGAGGTGTAATTTTGTGTAAAATTTCAGAGCTTAAGTCGTAGGGTAGCCTGACCATCTATTTTCATGTGATTAATTATTAATATTTTCGAAAACTGATTTTGAAATAAAAGTTGGGAATCGACTTGCTTTTCGTTTTGATGTGAGTTTGACTTGGTCAATCCTTAGATGGATTTATGTGAACTCCCATATGTGGTTTGGTCGAGTTTAGTGCCGAGTCTTAGTGTTCCAACGTCCACAGGACATCACGAACTACTTAGTCGAAACAAGTTCGACTAGGTCTGTTTTGTGTTTTCCGTTTAAAGTCAAGATAGATGTTGATTGTAGCATTTTGACTCAATGTAGGTAACTGAGGAGTCCAGCCTTGACCTACTTCCATTGCTTTGAGTTATTATCAATCCTGAATCCAGGTGGGTTATTCTAAAATTATCTATGCATATGTGTGATTTTAATTGTGATGAAAGTTTGGTGTTCTATGTATGATAATGAACATGTAGCCTATCGATGTGAGCTTGATGGCTGTCGGTACGGTTGTCCCCGTATGATAAGGTACGGTTACCCTGTGAGGTAAATCTCATTAAGACCTATGAGAAGGCCGTGTCATTGATGTGGCACGCACTCCCATGTTTCACTGATATGGCATGGCTTAGCTTTGATGAGCATAGATGTACATGAGTGAGTCTTTGATGAGACTAGAGTCATTGATGTGGCTAGAGATGTGACATGATTTTATTGTTTATGTTCTTGCTGCGACCATACCATTATTATGTTATTCATATGCATAGTGTGAGTACGATAGTTAATTGTACTCACTCCCACCTGCTCTTCACGGATGCAGGTTAAGCAGTCGGCGGGCGACGAGACAAGACGGGTGGTGGTCATGCTTTTATTTATCGCTTATTTATTTGCTTCCGCTCATTTATGTTGAGATATTATGACTATGTCGTTTTGAACTTGGAATTGTGAATTATCTTTATGATTTGGAACTTAATGAATGCCAGTTTGGTTTATGATTTATTATTCGTGCATGCTGTCTTTATTTGATACGTTTGCATTTTCGGTTAAAGGCTTTTGGTAAATTTGAATAGCGCTCACTGAGTTTTTAATTAAATTTAAGTTTGCGAAAAATTTATTGTGATTTTTATTAAATAAATTCGATAAACCTTTTAAAATAAAATGGGGCGCTACAAAACCATAATATCCAAAAACCATAACCATTGTATCTGAGTTCAACAAACACATCAACCACATCCATTGTGACAAAACATCCACTACTGACCCATACAAACATATCAACCACATCCACATGAAATTGTTTTCCAATATCTCTCAGAACTGACCCCTACTGATCCACTATGTCCCCACTAGTTGTAACCCAATATGATCCCAATATCTCTGGCTCAGGCTGAGTTTGCATCACATGCTTCTTCATCACTGGTCCCTTTGTTGTTGTAAAGCTAGCACCTTGAGTCAATGAATTTTTTTTCTTGGTCACCTATTAAATGGATAGTAAGATCATTAAAATATGTTGAAACAGACAGTGAAAATAACGCACAATAAAAAAAATAGAATAGATTACCTCAAGTTTTCTCCTCAAGCCCAATGTCTTGCTTTTTTGTCCCAAATCCTTGGTAGGTGTCAGAACTTTGAACTGGCTTCTTGTTGACCTTGTAGGTGTAGCTGCAGATTGAATTTGGCTTCTTGTCACCCTTGTAGGTGAAGTTACAATTGAAGGCTCTGCAAACTTACTCTGTTTTCTCATTTTAGGTGAAGTTGCAACTGAAGGCCCTGCAGACTCACTCTGTTTTCTCATTTTAGGTGAAGTTGCAACTGAAGGCCCTGTAGACTCACTCTTTTTCCTCATTGTAAGTGAAGAAGAAGGCTGTGCTTGGCTTCTTATGAGTCTTGTACATGCAGGCTGGATTTGACTTTTTGTGGATTTTTTGGGTACAGATTCATCAACAACTTCATGGGAATTTCCATTACTTCTGGTGACCCTTGAAGGTATTGTTGCCACTGATTCTTGTGTATGAAGAACTTCAGTTTCCTTCACATGTGCTTTCATCTTCTTTCCCTTCATAACAGACAATGTACAATGTAACTATCCAGTTTGATTAATAAGAAACAGACACTTGAATGAAATAGCAGACACTAATGCACTGAAACTCAAGATAAGCACACCAATTCTCAGCATGAGATACAAACAGGGAAAAATAGTAGATGAAACAAATGGTGGTTTGCTCACAATTTACTACCAGTCAATTAACCCAACATGCCTTCTCTTATAAACTAAAAGACATTACCTTGGCCACAACAATCTCTTCATTAGAGACAGGTACTTCTCTCTCTGCAAAGTCTTCCGCAGGGGCATTTACTTCAGTCTCTCTCCCAGGTGTTTTCCTCTTCTTCCCCTTCACAGAAAACAACAATGTACATGTGACTATGCAAATTGTGATATATATATATATATATATATATATATATATATATATATATATATACAGAAACACTAACTGTAATAAAACATAAACCACAGACATGTGTAAGTACTTGTGACATTACCTTGACCACAGAGATGTCCTCATTAGGGGCTCTGACTTCACTTTCTTTCAAAGTTGCTTTCCTCTTTTTACCCTTCATAGAAAAAACAATGGTAAATATACCTATCCAATTGACTTTACAGAAATTACTATTTGTATAAAACACAAACATAGAAACAAAAAATTTATAATTATTTAACAACTACCTCAGTTGCTGCACTCTTGCCAGTTCTAAATGGACAACATCTAATGTTGAGGCTTTCTTCGTTGCAAAGAGAACACTTCATTAGTCTCCCTTTTCTACTCAGCTTCACTTGAACTTTTTTTTTGGATTTTCCTGTCTGAACCACTTCATGGGGCTGCTTTTTTCTGACATTGCCTTTTGGCCTTCCAGGCAGTCTCCCCACAAATGGTGGTTTCAAGGGCATTGCTTCTACACTTGGCCAGCACTCAGGAGGTTGAAGAGTGCCCATCATCTCAGAATAAGCCTTTAAAAACTTTTCATTGTGATACCAGTCAGCAACATAATCCTCTAGTTGAGTGCCCAACAAAAACATGCCAGTTATTGCATGCTCACAGGGGATACCTGTGAGGTCCCACTTCCTACAAGTGAAGGTATGCTCCCCCATGTGAACTCTAAATCTACTTGAGCTCCCCTCTACCTCAAACTGGTCTTCCCCATTCAAGTGGCAAATATAACCCATTGACTTTTTCTTCAATTCCTCCAACAGCTTCATGATTTTTGGGCACAAGTTCCCATGTAAATGTTTTCTCATTTGATCCCTTTTCATGTAGGTCCTCTTCATCAGGATAAGTCTTATTGTTTCCAACATAGAAACAATAGGTTTACCCCTTGCTCTCAGAATTAGTGAGTTGAAGGACTCACTCACGTTATTCAACTGCATATCACACTTGGAGTTGCAACTATAGTGTGACCTTGACCACTGATTTGCTGGTTTCTTAGCCAATCATTCAAAAGCTTCTTTGTCCCTTCCTTGCAGTTCTTTCATTGCAGCATGAAAGTCAACAACCCTTGTGGACCGGGCTGCTCTCCACAACAAATTTTTCAGGGCTAATCCCCTAAATGAATTCCTAAAATTTCCATACAAGTGTTGGACACAGAACCTATGCTCAGAATCTGGCAATAGATTTTCAATGGCATCTACCAGCCCTTTTTGCTTGTCTGACATTATTGTCCACAGATAAGAATTCTGAATCCCCAAATCCCCTTTCAACAGGTCAACAAACCAATGCCAAGTTTTTTTAGTTTCTTTTTCAACAACAACATAGGCAAAAGGATACATACAGTTGTTTGCATCAACACGAACTGCAGTGAGTAGAACACCACCACAAGATGATTTAAGATGACACCATCTAAGCAAATCATCTTCCTACAACCATTCAGCAACCCTCTTTTCAATGAACCCCAACAAATATAGATTCTTTTAAGCAGTGGATCTCCATCAACAAGTTTACTTTTAATTACCTCAGTGGTCCCAGGGTTGGTTTTTTTAATCTCTTCAACATAAGACCAAAGCATGGCATATTGCTCACTGTCAGACCCCACACCAATCTTAGACACATATTTTTTAGCTTGGTACATGTGCCATCTTTTGAAAACTACCCCTACTTCCCTCTGCATTTCTGCCATCATTGCCTCTACAGGCCACTTAGGATTATCTAATATCTTGCGCTTGTAATTTTCAGCTATCCATTTTGGGTTAGCATGACTTACCTTTTGGTTTCTAGGACACTTATGCCTACCATTGTAAGTCTTAACCTGCACAGTGTCTTCATTTTGAATTTTGGATGCATAAATGACCCAAGGGCATGACTTATTTTTGCATCTTGCTTGCACCTATAGCTCATATTAGTGGTAAAACACACATCCCTACCCTGTGCAATTGCAAAGTTCCTAACTGTCTTTCTAAGCATGGCCAAGTCAGGAAATGTCATGCCCAATTCAAATTGAGGATTTTTCATGTCTTTTTTATGATCAAAAGTTGGATGGCCCATTTTTTTTTTCTGCTTACTCTGGCTACCTACATATTCAGGGCCACGAGTTTCATCTCTATTTCCTCCCCATTCAATATCAGCATCTACACGACACTCAAACAACCTATCATCTTCATCATATAGATCACAATCTCTCTCAACAAGTTCATCAGAAAACTCAGAGTCTGAACCAAAAGATTGTACTTCAAAATCACTATCAGAGTCACTATCAGATTGGACTTCCAAATCATCACCCATATCATCAACATTCTTTTCCCCCCAATTGTCAATCATGTATCTAAATTAACCCCATCATCCCCCACAAAAGGCAAGGGTTCATCAACAGAAGGCAAATCAACAGAAGGCAAATCATCAGAAGGAAAATCATCAGAAGGTTCAGTAGATATCCCTGTGCCCTCCATATGTTCAACATATAAACCGACCATTCTATTACTATCAACCCAATTAACAACATTTATAGCATCCATGTCATTTTGCAAGACAAACACAGACAGACAATCATTTACACCATTTCTACTACAATGCACACACTTAACATCTTTTACCCCAATTTCAGAAGCCATACAGAATATTTCAATCAATGAGAGTTCATCAGGGTCACAATAGTCAACGTGCCTTACCCTCATGTGCTCACCAGTGTAACAAGTGTCACCAAGTTCCAGAAATTGCCCACCATAATTAAATGAAATGGTAAACAATTGTGAACTGGGACCTGAAGGACAAGAATATTACACAAATCAATATCATGTTAAAAAAAATGAATAAAATATTAAACTAATATATTCATGGACCACATTTCCGACAAAATTCACATTTCTATTTTTTAATCCGTGGACTGTTGGCAAGTTCAAAAAGTTTGTCTCCACATGAGAAATGAGAAAACAAAAAAAAAAAAGATTGCATCAAATTCAACAAGAAAAAACAAAAAAAAAAAGTTAGGGTTCGAAAACAAACTGTAATCGGGGCACAGTCTTCCAGGTGGAATATTCTCATTGTCGTCGCGTACCTTCCAGCCCATGAAGATCGTGATCAAGTTTGATTCACAATTTTTATGTTTAAATCGAAGAAAAGTTTGAGATTGGATGTCGAGATTGAAAATCGCAGAGGAATAACCCTAGTTTTCTTAGTTTTGAATTGGGGATTTTTGTTAAACTGTGAAAATTAAATTGCATATATTTACTAAGTGGATACCGAACAGACACAGACTTCAATTGCTGATTTTACCCTCAAGTTTTGAGCGTGCGAGCCACACGCTCGCTTTTCGGGTGGAATATGGACTCCGATAGCCGTTAGGTTGCGATACAGACAAAACATGTATTATAGGTTGCAAATTTAAAAAAAAAACTAAAGTTGCAATCTCCAAAGTACATGATGCAAAAAATTATTTACCCCATTTTAAAATATAAAAGTTATACCTAATTTATTTATTAAATGTGTATCAATTAAAAACACATTCTAATTTGATTCTCTCGTTGAGTGCCTACGATTCTCTCGTTGAGAGCTTTCTAGTTTTGATTCCTTCCATGAATTTACAGATCCTTTCCTTCAATCCGTGTTCCTTTGAGTGATTATTCTTCCTTTCCAACACTGTATTCTCGGAGTAATTGTTTTATCAGGGTAGGGTTTCTATATGGCGGGGCAATTCAAGTATAACGCAGACGACGATCTATCCTCACGCTTGGGGGATTTTTCGCTATCAGACAGGGAGGTTAATGTTATTGATATTGCTCAGGATGATATTCGACTGAGTGACGATGAATGTCAACGGAGCTTATTTGGGAAAATTATAGGGGACAGGATAGCTGGGTGGTTTGGAGTAAAAAAGGCGATGACACAAATTTGGAGACTCAATCAGCCGATGGAGGTCAAAGAGCTCAGCCCTAGTTACTTCCAATTCATCTTTCAAAGTAAAGAAGACAAAGCCCGTGTGGCTAGTGGGTCGAACTGGAGCTTTGAGAACCATTATACAATCTTGCGAGAATGGACTACCAATCTCAATAGCAATCATCCATGTTTTCAGGAAATCAACCTCTGGGCCCAAGTTACAAATCTCCCGTTGAACTAGTTAAGTGCAGAAGTGGGGTTGAAGATTGGTAGGACATTCAAAGATGTCAGTAACGGGGTTATAGTTAACATAGGCAGTCATGGAGGAAAACTGTTGCGCCTTCTCGTCACTCTTAATCTTGATGAACCTATTCCTAGAATAGCTCATATCAGATTAGGAGAGTAGATTGTGAGTGTTGGATTTAAGTACGAGAAGCTAATGAACCTCTGCCATTATTGTGGAAACATTAGCCACCTAGATCGTACCTATTCCAGAAGAGTTCAAGATATCAAGAATAAAACTCTAAAGGATGGTCAATACGGTGACTGGTTAAAAGCTACAGAAGGTCCTGGATGGGTAGGAGCTCATTCTGGGAACGGAAACTCTCCACCTAGTTCACCATTGAATTCAGATCCAAGGAGTTCACATAAAGCCTCAACTAGTCAGGCGGAGAACAACAATCAAATAATCCCCATCCAGAATACTTCTCAAGTGCCATTGGAGCAGCCTTTAGAGAACTCAGGTACTTGCTTTTCGCCAAATTTGTTGAACTCAGCTGCTTCCATCTCAACCTCCTCAAAAGAAAAAAGTCCTGAAGATCCCTTAGTTCAAACCGAGTCAAATTCCCCTAGGGTTGCTACTAGGATGGAGGTTGAATTGTTTAAACAAAATGAAAAAGCATTAGTCACAGTGCAACAAGAGAAGGAGATCAGCTCTGTACCAGGACCTTCAAAAACTTGGAAAAGAATTGGGAACAAGACTGGCAGGCTTCAAAGGGAACCAGTTATTCCCGTAGTTATTGATAATGTCTCTGGTTCTAAGAGGACTTCCTCAGTGAGTGATCTTCCAGAATCATCCAAAGAACCAAAGCTTCTGAAACAAGGTGACATTTCTAACCAAACAAATAATTCTGAAAAGGTGGGGGTTGCCAGCCTGGAGTGGCACCCAAGTGGTCAATGTTAGCCATGGTGTGGAATTGTAGAGGGCTGGGTGGGCCCTCTACAATTTCCCAAATCAGAGAGTTATTAAAGACTCATCACCCCAATTTTCTCTTTCTCTCAGAAACAAAAAAAACTAAAGCTTTTGTTTGTACTAGTAAGAAATTAGGTTTTGAAGACAGATGTATTACAGTGGATCCTTCTGGTCTTAGTGGTGGATTGGCTTTATTCTCGAAAGACAATGTTGTTATTCAGCAAGTGGTAGTGAAAGAGTTCTATATTGCAGTACAATTTAATCTTCCTCAAGCAGTGACTCAATGGGGAATTTTTGTTTATATCAGTCCTATCAGAGCTATTAGAAGAGTTCAATGGGAAACACTGATTGTGGACAAATCATCTTGGGGGCAGCAACTGGTTCTCAGTAGGGGATTGTAATGATATCCTCTCTTCCTCAGACAAAGAAGGTGGCAACACAGGCCTCAGATCTCTTTCTCTGGTTTCATGAACTTTGTCAACAGTATGGCAATGGAGGAGATAAGGATGGAAGGGCCTCTTTTCACTTGGTGCAAGAATAGGGCCTTCCCAGCTCTGGTGGAAGAAAAATTAGACAGAGCCTTTGGCTCCCTGGAGTTGAATCAGAATCATCCAAATGCCTCTGTTCTAAATCAGATAAGAAGTGCCTCTGATCACTCGGCTCTTTTATTGGACCAAGGTCTGCTTAGGGAGAGGAGGAAAACAATGTTCCATTTTGATAAGCGATGGTTAAGTATGGAGGGCTGTGAGGAGGTAGTTAAACAGGCCTGGTCGACAGAAGTTCATGGCACTCCTTTCTTCAAGTTAAAAGAAAAAGTCAAACTCACCAGGATTGCCCTTCTGAAAAGGAGTTCCGGTTTTCAATCTCAAAGACAGGAATCAATAGCAGCTCTTAATCTTAAACTTGAAACTCTGAATGTGAACAAAGCTGACATAGATTGGGAAGAATGGGAGACTACTAGAAGAAACTTAAATGCAGCTCATAAACAAGAGGAGCTTTTTTGGCAGCAGAAAGCAAAGTCCAAGTGGCTTAAGGATGGAGATGCTAATACACGTTTTTTTCATGCTCTTACTCTACAAAGAAGGAGGAATAATGCCATAACCAAACTGATATCTCCTCAAGGCACTATTTTATCCCATCAGAAGGACATTGAGAAGCACATTGCAGATTTCTATAACAATCTTTTTACCACTGAAGGTTGTTGGGGTGGGGATACTATGCTGCCACTTATTCCTTCTACAATTACTGTTGAAATGAATCAAGCTTTGCTAAAGCCAGTGAAAGAGGAAGAGGTTAAGCTTTCATTGTTCAGCTTCCATTCTGATAAGTCAGCTGAGGAGGATGGAATGACTGCTGCTTTTTATCAGCATTTATGGAGAATAATTAAAGAATATCTTATGGCTGCAGTTCTAAGCTTCTTTCAGACAGGTATGCTGCTCAAGTATTGGAACCATTTTGTGATCTCCTTAATCCCTAAGATTCAAAATCCTGAAACTTTGGGGCATTTCAGGCCCATAAGCTTGTGCAGTGTTGTTTACAAACTTATTTCTAAAATTTTAGCTCAAAGACTTAAAGTTTGTCTCATACATTGTATAAGTGATTTTCAAGCAGCTTTTGTGGAAGGTAGGCAATTGGTTGATAATGTGATCATAGCCCAAGAAGCTTTTCACTTCTTAAACACACATGTATCTGGTCCAAACTACTTCATGGCACTAAAATTGGATCTTATTAAGGCTTTTGATCGGGTTGAATGGATCTGTCTGAAAAAAATCATGCTGCAAATGGGATTTCACATGGACTTTGTTAAGTTAATTATGATATGTGTGTCATCAGCCTCCTTCTCTTTTAAAATTAATGGTTCTCTCAGTGGATATGTGACTCCTTCAAGAGGCATTAGGCAAGGGGATCCTCTATTCCCTTACCTTTTCATAATTATGGCTGAGCTTTTGTCTGCTTTGGTTGTGCACTCTGTCAATAATGGGTTGCTCAAAGGGTTGAAGGTTTCCAGAAATGGCCCTTTGCTATCTCACCTTTTGTTTGCAGATGATTCTCTGTTTTTTTGCAAGGCTGGGACAGATCAGGCTACCATACTCATGAACCTGCTTGAGCAATACAGATTATTTATTGGTCAAACAGTTAACTTACAAAAATCAGCCATCTTCTTCAGTAAGAACACTCCACAACACCCTCAAACTTCAATCTGTTCTCTGATGAATAAAATATCTTCAAACAGATCCACAAGGTACCTCGGGTTGCCTTTGGGAATTGGTCGATCAAAAAGGGAAGTGTTTGATTATCTTCTAGATTCAGTCAGGATTAAGCTCACCAGTTGGAAAACAAAATTTCTTAGCAATGTTGGGAAAGATACGTTGTTGAAGTCTGTTATTCAAGCTCTTCCTATTTTTACAATGTCTTGCTTTAAATTGCCAATTTCTCTGTGCTCTGAAATCTCAAAGCTTTGTGCTCAGTTTTGGTGGAAAACAGGCACTGACCAAACTCAAGGTATCCATTGGAAAAAATGGAGCAGTTTGTCTCTACCAAAGCTGCAAGGGGGGCTTGGCTTTCTGGATTTGCAACTGTTCAACAAGGCATTAATTTGCAAGCAACTATGGAGGGTGGCTTCTAATCCTGATCTTTTGGTTAGCAAACTTCTAAAGGACATGTACTTCCCCAACTCCTCTATTGTTCATGCTAAAAAAACTCAAGGGGGATTTGGATGTGGAACAGTTGGGTTGATGTTCTTCCAATTTTCTCTAAGTGTATGAGGATTGAGGTGAGAAATGGACTTAATACAAAAATTGAAGACTTTAATTGGGTACCTAAGCTCAGTAAATCTGCTCCAACTTTAATTCCCATTGCTAGAGATCATTTGATTTGGGTAAAGGATTTGTTGGTGGATGGTAGTAATCTGTGGAATGAGTGGCTTGTAAAAACAGGTTTTTGATGCAACAGATAGCAAAGCCATTCTGGATATATCTTCTCTTCATGTGGACAGAAATGACAGGATGTACTGGGGATTTGGAGAAAATGGCAAACTTCTCTGTGTCAAGTACTAATAAATATTTTTCCAATCTCAAACTCTTGCAAGCTGATATTCCAGAGAGCAGTAATGCTTCTTCTATCAAGCAGGAAGTTAAATTCAGATACTGGAAGCTTAAAATTGCTGGCAAGATTAAGTTCTTTCTGTGGAAATGCTTAACTAATACTCTTCTTGTGGCTGTGCAATTGATCAAAAGGGGAGTGGATCTGAATACTGTGTGTCCTTTTTGTGGAGGGAATCAGGAAACTATTGAGCATATCTTTTTTGACTGTCCAAGAGCAAAGAGGTGCTGGGAAGTTAGCCCTGTCCAGTGGGATGGACTTTGCAGCAGGACAGGAAACTTTTCTGTTTGGTGGTTCCATGTTTGTTCTTTGAAGAAGTCTGAAGTGGTCGAAGCTCGCATTCAACTCACTAAATACTTGCTTTGGTGGCTTTGGAAGTCCAGAAATCTCTGGATCTTCCAAAAGTCTTGGATACCAGAACATGTGATTGTGAAACTAGCTCTCTCGGACTGGCTTGAATTTTGCTATGCAGCTGCTAGTTCTTAGGTTTTGTTCTCTCTTTTTTTCTGTTTCCTTTGTTTTTTAGTGTTTATTGAGGGAGTCTTTCCCGGCTAGGCTTTATAGCAGTGGTTGGGTTGGTCTTCTTAGTTTCTGTTGGTTTGATAGTTTGTTAATTTGACCTCTTTGAAGGTTGTTTGTGTTAGTTGAGGTTCTAGAGCACTTCGGGTGTGTCTCTCAGTTTTTATTTCCAGTTTTTCTGTATTGTGTATTCGAACGGTGTTCGCCGCTTTTTATATAGTTATCTCTGTCGTTTTGGGAAAAAAATGTGTATCAATTACGATTTAAAAATTAGTAAATTAGTAAAAATAGTAATTTATTTGTTAAATGTGTATTATCATTTATATTGTTTTTTGAACTGATTTACTTTATTTAATTTTAATTAAATTTTATATGTATATTAAATAAATAAATATAACAAATAATGAAAATATTATATTATAAATATATATGTAATATTTAAATAAATAAATATATTATATAATTATTAAAAATATGTTAAATAATATATTACATATATATATTTAATAAAATTAAATAAATAAATATATTAATACTATATATATTTTTTTTATTTATTTAATTTTCTATTTTTTATTTCGTAATTAGTTCATATTTCATACGTAAATTATGTACGATTTTTATAAGTAAAAGTGGTATAAAATGAATTATTATACCACTTTTAAGATAAAATAATTTTGGTACATATATAAGTGAAGTCAAATATTTANTTATTATATGCATGAAAATTAAATTAAGCAATGCTGATGTGGCAGTTTTTTGCCAACATTGGTTAAATTCGTATATCGGGTTGCCAAAAACCAAAGGTGGTGTATTTAACTGCCAAGAAATAAATGATGATTTGGCTCCTGTGTGCTGAGTCAGATTTCTCGTTGACGTGTCCGTTAAAAAAAATTGCCACGTCAGCTTTCTGTTGACGGCTGTTAAAAGCGTGTATCAGGTTGCCAAGAAAGTAAATGTTATGTATTTATTTGCCAACGTTTAAAAGTCGTGATTAAATGACCAATCAAGTAAAGGTCGTATATTTTTCCGCCATTAGGCCAATTTTGTGCGATTAAAACTTTTGTAGTATTTATTTTGTTACTAGTATTCGATCTGTGTATTTGCACAGATATAAATTATATATTATAAGTTATTTACATGTATATAGTATTAAAATTATAAATTAGATACTAATATTATATTTTAAACATAGAGTATTATAAGTTATATTTATATATGTAATATTAAAATTATAAGCTAGATAATTGTATTATGTCTTAAAACTTGATCATCGGTTAAAATACAAGAAAATAAAGGAAACATCGAAGATTTCACTATCAATAGCGAAAGATTGAAGATTACAATGTTCTGTATAGAGAGAACACAGAGAGAATGGAAAGATACTGGCGAGAACGAAGAATGAAAGTTAAAATAAAAACTTTAACCCATATTCCTATTTATACCTAGTCTCAATACAACATAGCTTGCTAGCACTATGCAAAAGCGTGTGTTACACAATGTAAGCTAAATAAGCCAAATAGACTTTCATAATCTAATAGGAAGCTAACTTGTGTAGCAATCTGCTTGCCCATCGGCTCAAGTAGTTCCTTACCTTTCAAGGAGTTCTTTCTGTCAATGGAGTCAATGAGAGAAGAATCACTGTAAGATCAATGAAAGTGCGAGCTCGTTCCCGGGCTTGGCTTATCGCCTACTCCTGCTGTGTTGATGAAAAAACTCAAGAAGCAATGGACAAGCGTTCGAAAATGCCTGAGTTTGAGGCTTGATTGAACAATTGGGAGCAATTTACTTATTACACTTAGTTGACTCGCCCCCAGGGGCATACTACCAAGGAACAACGGAATGGGACTCGCGGCTAAGACTATCCTGTCAGCTCCCAAGTCGTCTTTCAGAAAGGGTGATAACAAAGATTTTTTCGTAAAAATGTGCTGAAAATGAAGTTCCTTTAAAGCGATGTCTCAATGGAGTCTAGGTGAAATCCTTATTTGCCTCTAAATTACATCTATTATTCAAATGAAAATCTATGAAATTGAATATAATTCCCGTCGTTATCTACCAGAAAGCTTTGATGCGAGAAAAGTCAGTCCATCCGCAGGCAAGTATGATGGTGGATCGTTCGAAAAGACCATCTCGGTTCGACTCCGAATGTGGTTGATTCATGATTCGGTTTGGAGCGGGTTGGTGGGCTTTTTAGCCTCCTCTAACTTAAAGATGGGTTGGTAAGACAGAGTTGGACAAAGAAAAGAGAGACATGTATATTTACAATGTTCATCTTGGACATACAATTGAAAAACGGCTGAGGGATGAGAGTTTTTGTATGGACATCTGCAAGTTGTGCTTCTGAGGGAACAAAATGTAGTAAAGTGACACCTGCAGACAACTTCTCCTGGATTAGGTGGCAATCAGTTTCAATATTCTTTGTCCTCTCATGATGTACAGAGTTCTTAGCAAGTGATATGGCAGATTTACTGTCTGAAAATAAAGAAAAAGGAGCAGAATGAAGAATATTTAAATCTTTTAGGAAGTATAGGAGCCATTGGGCTTCACAGGTTTTGAGAGCCAATGCCCTATACTCTGCTTTTGCAAAGGATCTACTAACAGTGGGTTGTTTCTTCGATTTCCATGAAATCAAATAATCCCAAAGGAAGAAAGCATATCCTGTGATGCTTCTCCTTGTATCTAGGCAAGCAGCTCAGTCACTGTCACTAACTCCTTTTAAAATCAAACTGGAGTTTCTGGGATAGATAATGCCTTATCCAATAGTGCCCTTAACATACCTAAGAACCCTGTAGCAATCATCTGTTGTTGTGTAGGACATGAAACAAGCTGACTTAGACACTGAACACTGTGTGTTAAGTTAGGTCTGGTTAGGTTAAATAAAGTAATCTGCCTACTAATCTTCTATATTCAAAAGCATTCACAGAAACCGATCTTGAATCAGAACAAGTAGCAAATAGTTTCAGGTTAGATTCCATAAGTGTTTTGGCAGGTTTACATTCCAAATAACTAGATCCTTTAGAATATCATATTTCCTTTGGCATAAGTGAATACCTTTATCATATTGAGCAATTTCTAAGACAAAAATGTATTTCAATGTCCCCAAATCTCTTATAGTGAAACAGGAATCAAGATGATGTTTTATGGCAGTAATGGCAGACAAATTGTTTCCTGTTACTATGATATCATCAACATAGACAAGAAGTATGAGAGTAAATTCAGGCTTGGTATATACAAATAAGGAGCAGTCAGAAGTACATTGGCTGAAGCCATAAACAAGTAAAACATGTAGTTAACTTTTGAAACCACTGTCTATGTAGCGCCCCTTTCATTTTATAGAATATTCCGGGATTGATTTGATTATTTATTTGCATTTATATTGTCATTGCCTTCGGTTCATTGTATTTATTTGGTTGCTCGTTTATTATTGCTAAATGCTCGTTCTTGTCTCGTTTCATTTATCTTCTTTATTATTTAATTGTTATGTGGTATATTTTATATTTTTTTTATTGTGTGATTGGTTAGTTAGATTTATTTTAGTTATTAGATTAATTATTCGACAATTATCGGTTTAATCGCGTAGAACCATTTCGTCTCGTTTGAACTTGTTTTTGAACCATTTTAAATCGAAGCCTTGAAATTTTATTTCGGCCCAAGTCGTTGTTAATTTCGGTCCACCTTATCCGATATATCTGGCCCCATTGCTATAACTTTAAAACTGTCCCAATGCTTATTCATTTGGATGTCTTTTAAGTCTAAAAATTCAAATGCCTTAAGTCATTATATATGGTAACTCTTGGACCATATTCGCTATCCATATCAGCCCCTTTTATGTGCTTGATTGACTGTAATTATAGCAGTTAAAATCATTAAGCTACCAATCTAATTTTCTCCTCAATTGCCTTAGTATATACATTGGGGAGAGGGTCATTTTCCTCATTTCACTTTAGCAATATCTGGTTCATCTTCTTCTCTAACAACAACCAAAGTTCACCATTACACCCAAGATCCCTCAACCCTTTGTTCTTTTCCTCGGCTTCGTTGCACCCCAACCCTGCTGGCGCACGCGTGTCTTGTGTCCACCGCAGCTAGCTATCATTGCTCAGCCACCATCCGGCTCGAGCAAGAGGAGGAATGACCATCACTCACACCGCAAGAGGAATAATCGCCGTGATAATGGCAGAAGACCACATAGAGTTGAGCCCATTCGACAGATTCCAGAGGGACAACCACGATGTGGGTCATGTGGCAAGGTTCATGCAGCCGGAGAGTGTTTTGCGGCCCAGAAGACGTGCTATAATTGCCAGCGACTTGGACACTTTGCCCACATGTGCTCTGAACCGAGGAGGCAGAACCCGAGACTGCATCATCAGCAGCAGCAGTAGCAGCAGCCGAACCAACAACGGCTTGGAGGCCAGGCCAAAGTCTATGCTATGACACACTACGAGGTCGCAGCAAACACAGGTACCATGTCTCGCATGCTTTCCATATCCAACGTGTCCATATTTACATTATGTGACACCGGGGCCATACATTCCTTCCTTTCATCGAATTGTCTGGAGGCTAGGAATTAGGAATGTCAGTAAGGTCGACACTCTCGAGGTTAGCCTATCCTCGGGAAAGACGATCGCTACTGATTTTATGATGCGAGGTTTGCGAGTTAGCATCGGCGGGAGAAGCTTGGAGGCCAACACCTACATTATCGAGATGCGGGACTTCGACGTGATACTTGGCATAGATTGGCTCACCCGATACCGCGCCGACATGAGATGCCTAGAGCGAGAGGTGACTTTACATCCCAACAATGACCAGCCGATTACATTTTACGGAGCGAAGACGAGGACCGTGCCCAGAGTTATCTCTTCCTTGAAGGCGATGGGGAGGTTATCAAAGGGTAGCTGTCAAGGCTATTTGGTGAATATGGTTAGTGAGGAGAAGAAGAAGTCATCCCAGGAGATTGTGTCCATTGTCTGCGAGTACAAGGACGTATTTCTAGAGCAGTTGCTGGCGGGACCCCTTATCTTATTTTTTTGTCTTGGAAGGATCTAAGATCCCTCCAGTTCTTCTTGGGGGTTCAAGTCACCCAAACATCTCAAGGTTTATTTCTTGATCAATCTCAGTATATTGAGGATCTTCTAGATCGAGCTTGCATGAAGGAGGCAAAAGGTAAAATTACACCTATGGTTAGTCATCCACCTCTGTCAAAATCATATGGACAACCAATGCAAAATGGACAACTGTAATGCCCCCTTTATTTGTGATTTATTTGAAGTAATTATTATTATTATTATTATCATTATTATTATTATTATTATTATTATTATTATTATTATTATTATTATTATGATGTTATTATTATTAATATTGAATGTCTTAATATTATTTGCCTAATTGTGATTAAGTGCTAATTGTCTAAATGTCTAAATGATTTATATTTATTATTTATAATGTGTATTAATATGTATATGTAAAATATAAATATATATATATATATATAATGTTCGGTTATTATTATCGTGCGTCTAAATTCGTCATCGAGCCCGAAAATTTTCGTTGGAACCAGAATTGGGCCCGAGAATGTCCGTTTGAGCCGAAATTGAGCCCGCGAGCCAAAACCGGCCCAACAAAATATTTTCCTTTGTTCTTTTTCTCCCTTTACGCGCGTTGTGTGTGATCCCTTTTCTTGTGAGGGAAGTTTTTTTTTTCCAAACCCTAAGCCTTTTAATATCTCGCTCTCTCTCGATCGTGTAACCCGCAGCTTTTATTTTTTTCTCTCCTTCTGATCGCATCTCACCGCCATCATCGTGAACCCCCCCTCCCCATCTCGTCGCTCAGCCATCATCTTCTCCTTTCCCGCTGAACTTCTTCACCCTCGTGACCATCCATCATCGTCTCCATCTCCTCTCCTCTGCAAATCTAACCTCCGGCGACCTCTGTGCGCGTCTTTCCGGCGAGTTCGAGCCAGCCCTCGAGCTTGTGACATCGAAACCACCTCGCGCCGCTGCAGCCAGCCCCAATTCCGGCGAGTCATCTCCGACGCTCAGCAACTCGCACAGTCAACCCCTCCGACCACTCCCCACCTGTTCGTGAGCCCCGTCACGTGAAGATCTTCCGGCCGTGCACCACCACAGCGAAGCCGCGACCTGCCGCTGCTCCTCCGCGCGGTGTCCCCTCGGCAACCTCTCAGCGCCGCCGCGAGCTCCTCCTCCGGTGACCCTGCTGCTCCTCTCGCAACTGAGACCCGCAGCAGCGAGCTCTTCCCCGTGCTCGTTGAGCCCTTCTCTTTCGCGAGACGAGTTTACCGTCGAGCCCGTTCGAACCCATTCTCGCTCGTTTCCCGAGAACGGTATCGATTCTCGACTCCTCGTCTATCTTACGTTAATATCCTTGTGGTTGTGCCTTTTGGTTTTGCGTGAGCGTATGTGTGTTCATGTCGATTGAGGTGTTCGGATGTAATCATGTTTAATGTGATGATGTGCATATTATATAGTTGTGATTTTTTTGCCGAACTCGTCGATTCGTGCGAATCGAGTGAGAACTGAGTATAAATGATGAATTGTTGTGGATTTAGGAACCTAGGATTTTTACAAACACAATGGCGCTTACCCTGTGTCGATCGGACTTGTAGATTGATAGTTATGATTTTTCGAAAATTATAATTGCTGTTTAGATTGAAAAATTCATTATAAATCGAATACTGGTCTGATTTCCTTGATATTTTAGGAGCAGCTGTGTTTGATGACTATGTAGCTGCTGTAAATTTTTCATGATTTTTAAAAGTGTTTAGCTATTTTTAAAAATTAATTCGAGTTCTGTTCAGTTTCTTGTAAAATTCATAAGTAATTGTGTAGTGTTTTTTTCTGACTGATTTTCGAATATGTTGTGTCTCAGGCATGACTATATGTTGTATAAAAATTTTAGAATTTTTGAACTGGGTTTGATAGAGTTAATGATTTATTTGGTGTTTCTGTCCGATTTTGTTTCAATTGTTATAAATTGTGCTGAAGCTGAAAACTTTTGACAATATGTGGAGGTGCTTATTATGTAATGTTCAGCATGCTGTAAAAAGTTAAGAAATTTTGGACTTCATTTGTGGTCGGTTCTGTTATAAGTGCAATACTTGACTGAATGTTGTTTTAATTTTATAAAATCACTTGCTGAGTGTTAAAGCCTGGTATTTTTATATGTTGTTGTTCCTATGCTTTAAACTTTTAGATAAAAACTTAGTGGCCTGAATCATCCATTATCATGTGCTTTTAATTTAAACTCGCTTTTATTGAAAAACTTGTCTGAATTTTATAAAATCATGTACAATGAGTTGGAAGCTGAAACTTGGCCATTTTTCTTAAAACTAGGAGGTGAATTTTGTGTAAAATTTTCAGAGCCTGACTCATAAGTTTGATACGCCTTCAAGTTCAAGTGGGAATTTGAGAAATTGTTTTTCTATACTGAAAGTTGTTAAGTGTTGTTGACTATATGTGCTACGTGTTTATTTGTGACCTATTTGATTGGCATTCATTGGTGATTATGTGAAATTGAATGTGTGTTTTGATCGAGTCTAAGTCTTAGAGTTTCCATATCCACAGAACTTCATGAACCACTTGGTCGAACCGAGTTCGGCTAAGTCAACTTGTGAAATTGCTATATAGGTCTAGATTAAAGTGTTGACTTTAGTATCTGGACTTAATATAGGTGTCGAGAGGTGTTGAACCTCGCCTCGTCTCGAGATTTGTGATTTGAACTGTAGCTGCTATCAGGTGGGTACATTTATGATGTATTCTATATTTATCGCACTCATTATTTCGTGTAATGTTTTCTTTTGAAAATTATTTTATGCATGAGAACTCTAGTCTAAGTGTCCCGAACGATAGTGCCTTTGACGAATGCATAACAGTGAGAGGTCACCTGCCCGTTGTATCCGGGAGGAGGCGCCCTGATCCGTGTGTGTTTCGGGGGGAAAAAACATCTCCACTGTCACCTGGAAAACATCCATGATCCGTGAGTAGTTCGGGGTGGACTCCCATGATCCGTGAGTAGTTCGGGGTGGGGGAAATTTTCCAGTTACGGCCTTGCCGATGTTTGGTCGGAAGGTTGTTGTATGTACATAAGAGATTTGCGAAAGGGCTGGGTAGGGGGTTTAGGCTATGAATTCTATGCATACAGATACTAATACTGTTTACTGTGATGTTGTTTTTAAAATATTTATAAGGGATAACTGTGCGATAATGGTGAGCTAGTTGGTTGCTCACCCCCATTATTTTTATTTGTTGTGTCTTCTCTTCCTTTGCTTTAGGTTGAGATGAGCTGGAGGCGGTGGCGTAAGGACGAGCGAGATGGTGGTCATAAATGGATGTGTCTGTTGCTTCCACTTGATTGTATTTATGAATAACTACTTGTTTTCGTTTTGGGATTATTAATGCTTCCGTTGAATTTGGATTATTTATGTTCCCGTTGAAACTATGGTTTATGTTAAACGTTTTGGATGATGTTGAAACTTGAATAGGTTGGATCAATATAATAAATGTTGGCTTATACGTGTGTAGGATTTGTCTATGTGTCATAATTGTTTAAATGTTGTCAATAGCTAAGTAGCGCCCGTTGAGTTTGAAATTTTGAAATGATTAAAATAAAAAAAAAAACTCTGATTTTTATTAAATAAATTCGATAAATTCCTTAAAATAAAACGGGGCGTTACAACAACTATATAGGCAAGTAGTTGGAGCATTGCAGCATGTATCTCTCACAAGACCTGATGTTGCTTTCAGTGTGAACAACGTGTGTTAATTTATGCATTCACCTCTTAACAAGCATTGGAAGGAAGTAAAAAGGATCTTGAGGTACTTAGCAGAAACCAAGGACTATGGCTTAAAGATAAACAAATGCAAGGATTTTTAGATCGCAGGTTTTTCAAATTCTTATTGGGGGTCTAATGTTGATGATAAAAGATCTACAAGTTGCATTTGTATATATGGGAGAGAATCTGATCTCTTGGTCTTCAAAGAAGCAATCTTTAGTGTCAAGATCCACTACAGAGGCAGAGTACAGGAGTGCTGCTCAAGTTACATGTGAGATCATGTGGATTCATTCCCTTTTGAATGAGTTGAAGATAAAATTTCCTAAGCCAAGCACAATATGAGTTGATGATAGAGGAACTGTGTGTTTGGCCGAAAATCCAGTGGACCATTCAAGAACAATACACTTAGAGCTTGACTTACACTTCATAAGAAAAAAGATAGAAAACAAGATTATAGACATGAGACATCTTTCTGCCACTGAACAAGTGGTTGATTTCTTTACCAAGGATTTTTCCGGGCAATTCTATACTTGATTGAGAAAAGCAGGTTAATGGTCACAGGTAAGTCGAGCATAGAATTGAATGGGACTGTTGGAAGTAGCCTTTACCATGACCATATCCTAGGTTGCATAACATGCAAGCATGCATACGTGGAAAAGGTTGAGAGAACCGGGCCATGCACCACACAAAGTTCTAAAGATAGACGGATGAATACAGTCCCTTACCTCCTATGTTTGCCTTGGAGTAGCCGCAATATAAATAGCATGATGTAGTGTTTGACTTTCAATGTACCAGCAACTATATTTTTCATATGAAGAAAGTGTGCAGTGAGCATTAATGAATGAAAAATTTTTGCAGAATGAGCTTTCTTCTTGTGTTTATTTTCTTCATTGCTTTTCATGTCTCAGTTGTTTTATTTTTCTTTAATAACTAAGTATGCGAAACTTTCTCGCATATGGTAAAATAATCGGTGGATAGGATATGCGATTACAAAATATGCGAAAGTGTTTTACATATTTCTTAACTTTGTGTCAGATTTGAGTATGAGTTTGTACATATGCGGTAAAAATCTCGCATAATTTATAATTATGGGGTTCATTTGGATAAGCGATTATGATATTATATATAATTTCGTGACTTCTTGGGTGAAAAATAAGTGTTTTTGTTGAGACGGTATGTAAAACAAAGAGGATGTATATAATGTGGTGTAAAAGATGCCCACCTTAAGTTTTTATCACTACATTCTCCATATGAGTGTCTTCAGTCCATACTACTTTTCATTGATACGAGAATTATTTCGACTTGTTTTGTAATATGAGTTTGTTTTATGAATGTTCCATTGGGTATCTTTTGCCACACATGTGTTTTTTTTTTTAACAAAATATTTTAGTTGAAATTAATTGATAAACCCACATATATATCTGTCTGTGTGTGTGGGTGTGTGTGATTTAATGTGTTACATAGTCATTTGAAAGAAAAAACTACGCAAGAATTGGTTATAAAATGCTTCTACAAATTGAGAAGTATAATAAGAAACCGATATATATTGTAGATCGAGTGTAGTATGAGAATTACATGTAACATCTTTAATGTGATGCTAGGTAGTGTTACAATAAAAAAAAGTTAGATTACAATGATATAATTGATTAATGTAATGCTACCACAAATAAAAAGTTGTTAGAAGATATTATACATATTGCGTAGAGTGTAACTTAAGAGTTAAATGTACCGTCCAGAAAGTAATACTAATTAGTGTTGCAATAGAGAAACTAATGTAACATTTGTTATAAGTGTTACTTAATTTACCAATATTATTACATAAAATAATTGGTAGCAAGGGAAACTGTAAAACTCATTAAAATGTTACTTATGATATATAGTAACACATTATCAAAATAAGTAATACTTTATTGTAGTTAATACATCATTTGTGAATAACTATGGATGTCTTCATAAGCCGAGCCATCCGATGACTCCATAGCAAAACCGGTGTAGTTTAATAAAGTCGTTTATTTTGTAATGGTAACAAAGTGGGCAAAGCTGAGATTATCATGTGCAACGGATGTTATGGAAATTTTATTTAACTTTTCACTGTATAGTTATTATTTATTTGTTGAAGAAGAATGCAGACTACCTAGTGCAACAAGCTAATAAAGGATGAAGAAGATGAACCATATGTTAATTGAGCCATAATTTTATTTCGGAACATATTTCGATACATCTCAACTTTTTATTATTTTGAAGATTCCTAATCTTCAAGTTTATTGCATGTGTGCATCTTGCAAGCTCCGCCAGCAGCAGATTCTGTTACATAAAGAGGGAATAGAAAAAAAAAAAGAAAGCATCATTTAATTGGATAAATCAATCCGCATCACATATGTACAGTAAAAAATGACTCTCAATTATTTGCAACATGAAAAAAAAAAAGAAAAAAAACAACATATATAGCCTACATTTCAAAGTGGAGGAGATTTTTTCCCCTTTGGGGGAAGGAGACGGTTGTGGGGCTGGTGCTTTTTTGCCTTTTTTGTGGCCAATGCCTGGGCTCTGACCAGGGTTTGACGGTCTCCTAGTTAATATCTTGGATTTCTCATGGAGTCTCAGCCTAAAATGCGGGCCACTGATTGATGGATCCCTACACGAATATATTTCAAACAAGTTCACATAATTCACAGAAACATCAGTTGACACTTCAAAATAATATATACTTTTTTACACTAGATTACTTATTAATTAATCGCTTGTTTATATGGCTCAAGAGTAAAATAATCTAAAAAATAAGTAAGAGAGAGAGAAAGAAAGTTTACTTATCATTTTTTGCTTGGATCGCCAGCTGATTGAAAATTATCAATGCTAATACCAAGAGCACTGCCAAAAAACATTTTGGGTGGTAAGCCATATTTTTTTTTTCTATTTGGGGAGATTAATTAACGTTAGGTGGTATTTTTTATTACTTGTTTTGGTGAAATTTGAAGAAGGATGAAGTGTTATTTATAGTAAAAATGAGGATCAAAATGTTGTCATTAATGTTGACTAATAATAAGAGGTAGTGTGAGAGGCCGAATCACGAAAATGATAACAAAATCACATTTTTACATAATTAATGAAAAGTTCTTTAACCCCGTTGTGAAAATGTATTAAGTTTTTCACATCACCTGTTAATAAGTTAGCTTTTTCATTCGTAAAAGCCCGAAGGCATTGTGTAATGAATAGGCGACAGTTGTGCGAAGATATGCAGTAGTTATGCACACGAATCGCATAACCCTTCGCAGTTTCATTTTTCCCTTCTTTAAATAAAGTAATTTACAATTTTAAAATAATGATGTTATAGATTATCAAGAAAAATGTTTTAGCCGTTATATTTGACTATTCAATCTTCATAAAAGCAGTATAAATCATATCCTATATATTCTGCTAAATAATTTAATTGATTTATTTAAGCCTATCTAGAATCCTAATATAATTTGTCGTGATAGACGATGTTCCAAAAGACCAAACAAATAATGTTGAGTACAAGGATGTGTTTAATAATATATAAGTTACATTTTGTTTTATTCCAATACATGCGTTTTACGTTCTTCCAATCATCCAATCATCCAAATCTAAATGCTTACTTAATAAAACTAGCCCGTGCATCGTACGAGTACCGCACTAATTATAACTTATAGGAATATTCTATTTTATACCTGACATGTCGGTATCTTTTTAATCTTGGTTTGACTTTTGTTACACCAAATTATAACTTATAGGAATATTCTGTTTTATACCTGATATATCTTTTTAATCTTGGTTTGACTTTTGTTATACCAAATTATAACTTATAGGAATATTCTGTTTTATACCTGATATGTCGGGATCTTTTTAATCTTTGATTTGACTTTTGTTATATTTCTGCGATTAAAAGTTTGGCAATATTTATCTTGGTATGAGCAAATATTTAAAAATAAAATAAAAATTCCACAATAAATATGTTCATATACCAGATGACACTCATAATTTATATGGATGTAACATACGATAAAACAATATTCATTCTTAAATTAGTATAAACTAGTATGTAGTTCGTGCAATGCACGCGACACTAATGATAAATTGTATAATTTATAGCAGTGATGGATCATTGATTAGTCGTTTTCTTTGTAGTTTCTGTGGTTGATTTGTGTAATTGGGATTTGTTATTCTAGCTTTTCTGGACTAGGCTCTAGGCGATCCTTTGAATCTGCCTCCCAGTTTTATCAGTCTTTGATTGTACTATTCAGCCTTTGGCTGCTTTTCTTCGCACTTTGCACGGTTTTATTTATATACTACCTCTATCATTTTGGCCAAAAAAAAAAAGATGGATCATTGATTATCATAAAAAATGTTTAAATATTCATATTATTTTTTATCTTTTATTTTCTTTTTATGATATATATAATTGTTTAATATACGATTTATCTGTAGTTTTCACCCTATATAAAATATTTCTAATTTTAGAGTTCTTGTTTAGAATTAAGGAACAGAAAAATTAAAAATATTCAAATATTATCAATAAATAATACTTACTACAGTATTACTCTCTCTCTCTCTCTCTTCCTCAATCGTACCTTATATAAATAAATATTTCATTTCCTAAGTAGTGATGGATAAATCTAAAAATTTATGGTAAGTATTATAAATTTACATTTTATTTGAAAAATTATTTTTATTTTATTATAATGTATATTTTAGTTATTTTAAATTTTATTTCTAATGTAACAATTCATAAGGTAGTTCGACACCAGTTGTTTTATAATTACAATTTATGTCCATATATATTATAAATATATAAATTTAAACTAATAATTACATTGTTGTTTGATAGATTTTTTTTTTTCCAACGATAGAAGTTTAATAAAAAGGAAGAAACCGAACAAAGTTCGATAGAATACAACTACAGTGGGAGATACACTCAAAGAGTGATCTAGAGAAAAACCAAAACAAATACAAGAAAAAGCGGGGATATACACTCAAAGAGTGATCTAGAGAAAAACCAAAACAAATACAAGAAAAAGCGGGGATACAACCACCGAAACTTTCCCTCGATAACCCTACTACATGCCACTACACAAGCCACTAACAACACAAGAAAAAAACACACGACCGAAAAACTAAAAAAACACTAGCAACTATCTCTTAACAGACACAAATTCCTGCCATTCTCTCCACGCCCCTCGAACCACAACCTCTTCCGGCATCCACACCTTCTCAAAGATCCATAAGTTTCGGGATCGCCATAACCACCATAAGATATACGTAGATAATTGCATGCGATCCTCGGCTATGTCAGATTTCTCTAAGTCACAGATATCCCACCACCACATTTTGAAAGATGGTGCACACAGTGTCTTCTCCTCCCATGCTAATGGTGACATTTTCCAGATTGTACTTGCTTCTCTGTTGCAGGATAGGAGAAGATGTTCAATGGACTCCGGCTTCTCCCCACACATCTTGCAGATGGTGTCTACTTGCACACCCTTTTTAGCCACATTAATGCCCACAGGTAAAGTCCCTGTAAAACACTTCCATAGGAAGTGCTTAATCTTCCCTTTAACATTCAGTTTTCAGGTTCTATCTCTAGCTTTCTTATCACTCAAAGCTGATCTGCTCCCCTCTGCCACATCCATTAGCAGAATTTTCTGAGTTAACAGATGGCTATAAGAACTAGCAACCGAGAAGTTACCATTCCTCTCAAAAGACCACCTCCATCTGTCTTGCTGCTCAAGTGCAAGGGATTTAATTTCCAGAATGGCATCTCTATCACTGTCACTGAACAATTGGTTAATCAACTCCTCATCCCAGCTATTGCCATCATCTTTCAACAGCTCACTGACCCAGATAGGAGACCCATTTCCAGTGTTCAACATAGTAGGACATTTGTGTTTCAACTTTGGTATCCAACACCTATCCTGGATCTTAGTAAGCTTACCATCCCCGATCTCTCTTTTCAGACCTTGAGCAAAAACTGGTATAATCTCCACCCAATTGTTCCAAAGCCAAGAAGCAGATTGGCTCTTTTTAACCTCAAAGATTGAAGTGGCTGGATAGTACCTGTTTTTCAGCACTTTACTCACTAAAAGGTTAGGCAATGTGGTAATCCTCCAAAGCTGTTTCAAGAGGAGAGCCTCATTAAACACCTTATAGTCTTGAAACCCCAACCCACCACTGCTTTTTGTTTGAGCCAGTATGCTCCATTTCCTCCAATGTATTCCACTCTCCATGTTCTCCCCCTTACTCCACCAAAAGGCTGCTGTAACCCTGCTCAGCTCCTCACATATCCCCTTAGGCAATCTAAAACAAGACATGGTGAAAACTGGTAGGGCATTGATCACTGCTCTTACCAACACCTCTTTTCCTGCAGTAGATAAGAATCTGTTCTTCCAACTCACCATCTTCTTTTTCACTGCCTCTATAAGATAGTCAAAAGTCTCTTTTTTTGATTTCCCAATCCCCAGGGGCAGTCCAAGGTACCTGGTTGAGTTATGCTCTTCAATTCCTTGAAGGAGTGTACACAATGCGGACTTCAGCTGAGGGTGTGTATTTTTGCTGAAAAAGGCTGTAGACTTGTTCAAATTCACCCTTTGGCCTGAAAACTTGTGATACAAATGAAGGATGTCCCTCAGCACACCCACTTGTCTGATATCAGCTTTACAGAATATAAGAGTATCATCTGCAAATAGCAGATGGGTGAGAGTTGGTCCTGTCCTTGCAATTCTGATTCCTTTAAATTCCCCATTGCTAGCTGCCCCTCTTATCAATGATGACAGCACCTCAGAAACAATCAAAAACAGATAGGGGGAAATTGGGTCTCCCTGTCTGAGTCCTCTTGAGGGAGTTAGATAGCCTCTGGGTTGACCATTTATCAGGAAAGAAAAGGTTGGTGATGAGATGCAAGCATAAATCCACTTGACAAAGACTGGCTCAAATCCCATTTTCAGCATAGTTTTGCAAACACCTCCCCACTGCACCCGGTCATATGCTTTAAGCATGTCCAGCTTTAGAGCCATGAAGCAATTCTTTCCAGTTCTATGTCTGTTGAGGTAGTGGAAAATCTCCTGGGCAATGACTACATTATCCATGAGCTGTCTGCCTGGAATGAAGGCTGCTTGTGCTTGACTGATACAACAATTAGACAATTCTTCAACTTGTTGGCAAGAATCTTGGCAATTACCTTGTACACCACCCCACACAAGCTGATAGGTCGAAAGTTGTTAATGGATTCAGGGTTTAGACACTTCGGAATAAGAACCACTATAGTATGATTCCAATACTTCAAAAGTTGCCCTGATTCAAAGAAGCTAGTCACTGCTCTGCACAAGTCCTCCTTCAGAAGTGGCCAAAAATGCTGATAAAAAAGGGCAGTCATCCCATCTTCACCGGGTACCTTAGAAGGGTTCATCTGAAAAAGAGATTTTTGGATTTACAGCTCTCCCACTTCTACCTTAATAGCTCTGTTCATTGTTGATGAAATAACTGGCCTTATATGCTGCAAAGCCACATCTTTCTGTTGAGAGCCTTCTGAAGTGAAAAGGTCTTCATAGAACTTGAGAATGTGCTCTCCAATTTCCCTTTCTGAAGTAATCTCTATATTCCCATCTACCAGCCTGAAAATAGCATTCTGTTTCCTCCTTTGCATAGTCATAGCATGAAAAAACTTTGTGTTTTGGTCACCCTCCTTCAACCAAAGAATCCTTGATTTCTGTAGCCAGAATTGTTCTTCTGAGCAATGGGCTTCATCAAGCTCTTTCTGCAATTTTTCCCATTCTTGCCAATTTCTCCCTCCGCCCAACTTTCTCATCTCAGTAAGTTTCATTGTGAGACTGTCAATGTCTACACTTTTGTTGAGATTCAGAGCTTTATTCCACTGTATAAGAGCTGCTCTAGTCTGTTTAACTTTCTCTTTCAAGATAAACATTGGAGTACCTTCAGAGCTTTCACTCCAAGCCTGTGAAATTGTTTCCTGCACTCCCTCCTTTTGGATCTATCTCTTGTCAAAATGGAATCTTCTATGCTTGTTATTTATTTTCTGCCCATCTTCTATCAGCATCATACTGTGATCTGATGCAGTTTGATAACATTTTGCACTCTGGTTTGGGGGTACTTGCACATCCACTGGTATGATACAAATGTTTTATCCAGCACTTCTTCCACATACCCCTCTTCTTCTCTATTATTTCCCCATGTAAACTTGTGCCCCTCCATCTGCACTAGACACATTCCCATCAAAGCAATGAAGTTATTAAACCTTTGACAATTTCTTGCAGATCTGATATTTCCCCCTTTTTTCTCTTCTGAGCTGCTGAGATCATTCCAGTCCCCTGAGATTATCCAATAGTCTCCCCATTTTCTTTTTTCATCCACCAAAAACTGCCACTGCAAAGTCCTCTCTTGCTTAATAGTACTGATGTATACAAATATAGCCCACTCTGCCAACATAGATCCCTTAGCTTTGAATTGAACTTGAATGCAGAATTCATTGCTGTTGAGGGAAAGAATGTCTGTGTCTCTGTCCCAACACAGAAGTAATCCTCCTCTGGTGCCTTGAGGTTCTTGGTAGTGCCACCTTTCTACAAAACCTAGACTTTTACAAACATTAGAGACATATTTTTTTTTCTTTTTTACTTCAGATAAAAACACAAAATTTGGGTGATGAGCCACTAAGGACTCTCGCAATTGGGGAACTGTAGAGGGCCCACCCAGCCCTCTACAGTTCCACACCACCGCTCTCATTGGTCACTTTGGGGCCATTTTTGGCTGGCTTCCCCCACCAATGTCACCTTCAGTTTGGCCTTCTTTAAATGTGCAGCTTCATCCTCTTCTTCAGGACTATCTCCCTCTTTGGCTGCCATTGCTCTCTTCTTCTGCTTCATAGGAATTTCTGTTTCCATGGTGTTTGATTTTCTTATCTGTCTACCTTCATTTTTTGAGGTTCTCTTCCATGTTCTCCTCCTCTGAGGCTCTTCTGGTTTCTTGAAAATCACTAATTGGGAATCTGGAGTGGTGTCTTTGGCTGCCCCTCTTGACACTATAGTCTCTTCCATCTGCATCTGCTCATTAGACATCTTAGGCATGTTGATGTTAATCTCTCCCCCTTTCGCCATCATTTGCCCAGATGAGGAAAATTCCACCATAGTCAGAGGTGGAACTGTAACATTCACCTGGTTATTAGATCCTCTAGTCTGACTGTGTTCATTACTTTTTGACTCTCTGGGATCTCTTACTTCTCCTCTGTGGTTATCATTGGAGTGGTTACTAGGGCTAGGATCCCCTCTGGAAGTGGTCCCTTTTGAAGGAGAGTTAGCTTCCACCCATATCCCTCCATCCACCGCTTTGACCCAATCTCCATATTGGTCTTCCTTCACACATTTACTTTCTATGTCCTCTAGTCTTTTACAGCAACTTCTATCCAGGTGTCCAATGCACCCACAATAAAAACACAGGTTAACTAGTTTTTCATACTTCAGGTGCACTGTCACAAGAGTGTCTCCTAGTCTTATATTAGCCCATCTAGGAAGAGGCTCTTTAAGATCAACGTTGGCAAGGATCCTCAGAATTCTCCCTTCTGTACCTCCAACTCTCGCTACATTCACATTCTTCACCCCCATAAATATTCCACCTACTTTAAGCCCAACATCTGTACACAACCAGTTCAATGGGATATTATGCAGTTGAACCCATAGATTAATCTCCTCAAAGCACTCATCTGTGCCCTTAAGCCCTGTGTGCCATTCTCTGAGAATCAGAAATTGGTTCTCAAATACCCAATTCCTCCCTCTATCCACTTTATCTGCCGCTTCACGATTTGGGAATATAAATTGAAAGAAGTTGTTACTTAATTCCCTCACCTCAAGCGAGTTCCCCAGTCGCCAAGCTTGTGCCATTGCTCTTTTGACTCCAATCATGTTCGCCCTCCTGTCTCCCACAATTTTCCTAAATAGGCTGCATCGGCATTCCTCTTCCCCAATCCGCACATCTTTATCTGCAATGTCTATAATTTTAACTTCCTTTTCTGACAAGGAGAAAACTTCCATTAACTCCTCTAGTTCTGCTGCGCTCGACTCCATAACACTACGAAACACAATCTCCAATGATACAACCCACACAATAATGCAGATCACCTACACAGTCGCAAGAAAAGAAAAAGAAGATAAAGGATTGAGAAACCTTAAACCCCAAAAGATTCTCCCATTAGAGAGATGAAGCTCCCATTAGAGAGATAAAAGCTCCCATTAGAGAGATTATTTTTATGCTATAATGTGATTGTTTTGAATGTGTTTCCAACCGTTTCATTCGTATATATATATATATATATATATATATATATATATATATATATATATTTTACATTGTTGTTTGATAGATTAAATGTAAGTTTATTATTATAATTCACAACAATATGTACTATAAATATTTTTTTCCTTTCAAAGCTTGTTTTGGTGAGAGTTGAAGAAGAATGAAGTGTTAATTATAGTATGAAAAGAGGATCAAAATCTTGTCATTAATGTTGAGTGATAATAAGAGATAGTGTGAGAGGCTGAATCACAAAAATGATACGAATATCACATTTATAAATAATGAAAATAGTCCTTTCACCCCACAATGAAAACGTATTAAGTTTTTCATATTGTCTGCTACTAAGTTAACTTTTTCACTGCAGAAAGCGTGAAAGCATTATGTAATAAATATGCGACAGTTGTGTGAAGATATGCAACAATTATGCACTTCATTCGCATAACCCTTCACGCTTTTTGGGGTGAAAATATTTAAGTGCGGAGACACAGTGTGATAAATAGCGACAATTATGCAATTGATATGTGACATTTATGCAGTACATTCTCATAACCTTTGCATTTTCTGAGGTACTAAAATTTAAAATGTTAGAGAATAATGGGGTTAAAATGATTTTTTTCCCTTTTTACATTCATAAATCGTTTAGTGGAAAAACGAAAAATGCATTGGACAAAAGAAAACTTAATAAAAATAAATGGAAAACATACGAAAGAAAACCCGCCCGACTTTTGCCAGTGGTAACTTATCGGGATATCTTATTTTGCAACTGGCATGTCGGGATCCATTTAATCTTCAATTTTACTTTTGTTATTTTTGTGTGATTAAAAATTTGGTAGTATTTCTTTTGTTATGACCGAATATTTAAAAAGTAAAGAAGAAAAATGTTCCATAATAAACGATATTTATAGGATCATGTACCAGATGTACTCTCCATAAATTTATGTGGATATAGCATAATATACAACAATATTCATTCTTAAATTAGTATAAACTAATATGTAGCTCGTCCGATGCACGAGACATTAATAATAAGTTTATATAAAAATTAGAGCAGAGGCGAATCTGATTAGCAAAAAATAGTTTATCTTCTTTTCTTTTTTTCAATTTTCATGATATATAATAGTTTAATATATGATTTATATGTATTTTCAACCTTTATAGAATAGTTTTTATTTTAGAGTTCTTGTATAGAATTAAGGAACATGAAATTTAACATATTCAAATATTATCAATAAATAATTCTAACAACAATCTCTCTCTCTTTCTTTCTCATATCTTATAACAATAAATTATTTCAATTCCTCTCTCTCTCTCATACCTTATAACAATAAATTATTTCTATTCCTAGATGGTGATTTATAAATTTGAAAGGTTATGGTAAGTATTATAAATCTACACTTTACTTAAAAGAAAGGTAGTGCATATTGTTTTAAAGTTGATATTTTGTATATCAATTAATGTTTCTGTAATATGTTCTTTAAGTTATTGAATATCATAATGGATAGTCTTATAATTAATAGAGTGCCCTAAAAATAAACTATATTCTAATTATATATAACCTAAGATAAATTGTTAATAATTATTATTTTATATATTGTCAAGCATTTATTTATAATTCACCCTTTTTTTTTTGCCAAAACGATAGAGAGATTATCATATAACTCAAAGGGGAAATAGTCCTAATACAATGTACACAACATAAATCTAAACCGAAATAGAAACAGTGGGAGACACACCCGAGAGTGGTCTAGAGCCTCAACAAGAGGTCAAACAACTAAAAACAGAAAATAAACCAAGGAGCAAATTCCGCACTACTGCCAAAGCCTAGCAAGGGAACTTACTCCTGAAAAAAAGATAAAAAATCTAAAACAATACAAGATCAAAGACCATTGGCTGAGGATAATTGAATCCAATCTGAGTGAGCCACTCTAATCATATTAACTTATGGCATGAAGGAAGCTTGAAACACCCACAAGTTCCTCGACTTCTAAAGCCACCAAAGGATATTAGTTGACAATTGAATCCTTGCCTCAGTGACTTCAGTGTAATCAAGGGAACAAATTATGTACCACCATTCTTGAAAAGAATCTGTGCTGCCTTTGATTCCTTGCCAATAAACTAGTGCAATATCCCAAACCCTACAAGCTCTAAAACAAGATAGTAGAACATGATCTATGGTTTCAGATGTCTCACCACAGACTGAGCAGATATGGTCAACATCAATCCTCTTTTTTCTAAGCAGGCTAGCTACTGGAAGAGTGTCAGTAATGCACTTCCATAGGAAGTGTTTCAATTTTCCTGAAACTTTCACTTTCCAAAACCTGTATTGGACTGATTTACAAATAGAGAAGCCGGAGCTGGTTTCTGGAATATCTAACTGAGCAAGTTTGATTCCACAAAGAAATTTGTAGGTACTGGCAATTGAGAACTGCCTTTCAAATCCACACCCCAATATAGTCTGTCTGGCCTACCTGGATAAAGAGAGGAAATGTTGAGGATGGCTTCACTGTCATTATGGTTAAATACCTGCCTAACTAGCCAGTCATTCCAAGATGTACCACTGGTATGAATTAGATCCTTGAACCAATTGAGATGGTCTCTTGCAATAGGGATAAGAGTAGGAGATGGCTTCTGCATATTTGCACCCAGTTGCAGCCTTCAATTTTCGTGGCTACTCCATCCCTGACTTTAGTTTTCAGCCATTTAGAAAAGAAAGGGATTACCTCCATCCAACAGTTCCACATCCAGGATCCTTTTGAAAATTTGGTTGCATGTGTGATTGCTGATTGTGGAAAATGTCTGTCCTTTAGGAGTCTACTTACCAGAAGTTCAGGGTGGGATGCTATTCTCCATAGCTGCTTACATATTAAAGCCTGATTAAACACCTGCAGGTCCAAAAAACCTAGTCTTCCATCTTTCTTAGGCAGAGATAGCAGACACCACTTCTTCCAATGAATTCCTTTAGTTTGCTGGTCACCTGACTGCCACCAAAACTTGGCACAAAACTGAGATATTTCAGAACAGAGAGATAAAGAAGCTTAAAGCATGTCATTAAGAAAATAGGCAAAGCTTTGATAATTGCTTTAAGAAATACTTCTTTCCTGCAGGACTGAGAAGTTTAGATTTCCAATTTTGAAGTTTGCTCCTAATAGATGCCATTAGGTATTCAAATACTTCCTTTTTTGATTTGCCAATACCAAGTGGTAAGCCCAGATACCTAGTTGATCTGTGGGAGACTATACTATTAAGAGCAGTGTAAGTAGACTGTTGGAGAGGCTGAGGAGTATTCATGCTGAAAAAGATGGCTGATTTGCTCAAGTTTACAGCTTGTCCTATGAAAATCCTGTATTTCTCAAGAATTGTCATAAGAACTGTAGCCTGATCCACACCTGCTTTACAGAAGAAAATAGAATCATCTGCAAATAGCAGGTGAGAGAGTAGAGGGCCATTCTTGGAAAGTCTGAGTCCTTTGAGATGACCAGAATTAACAGCTTGCAAAATCAGAGCTAAGAGAAGTTCAGCCACAATTACCTGTCCCCTTACCTTATGCGTTTGGAAGGCTTTACAAATCCACTAACTGAACCATTAATCTTAAAAGAGAAAGAAGCAGTGGAAATGCATATCATAATCAATTTGACAAAATCCCTGTGAAAACCCATCTGAAGCATGATTTTCTTTAATCAAATCAAGTTTGAGAGCGATGAAGAAATTTAGACCTGAAGAATGTCTATTCAAGAAATGAAATGCCTTCTGTGCAATTATTACATTATCCATAATCTGCCTCCCTTCAATGAAAGCAGACTGATGATCACTTAAGCAAGAGGATAAACATTCTTTCAATCTCTGAGCCAATACCTTCGAGATGACTGTATAAATTACAGTACAAAGAATGATTGGCCTGAATTGCCTAAGAGAGTCTGGGTTGGAGCATTTTGGAATCAATGAAAGAAGGTATGATTCCAGTATTTAAGAATCATACTTGAGTAAAAGAAACTGATGATAATAGCTAGAAGGTCATGTTTAACCAGTTCCCAAAAATGTGGGTAGAAGAATGAGCTCATCCCTTCCTCACCAGGAGCCTTGTCTGCAGGCATTTTGAATAATGCAGACTTGATTTCATCCTCTATGACTTGTTTCAAGAGAGCTGTATTCATATCTGTGGTAATGGTTTGAGGAATCAAATGAAGGATAGAATCTCCACCCCAGCTACCTTCTGATGTGAAAAGGTTGGAGTAAAATTCTGAAATGTACTGCTCAATTTCCCTCTAGGTGGTCATGGTTCTACCATGAGAGGATATGAGTCTTGTAATAGCATTTTGTTTTCTTCTTTGAAGAGTGAAGCATGGAAAAACCTGGTGTTTGTATCTCCTTCCTTGAGCCACCTCTGCCTAGACTTCTGTTGCCATAACAGTTCTTCCTGCATGTGAGCTTTGTTAAGAGATCTCTTGGTGGATTCCCAGCTATCCCATTTGTCACCAGTTTTATCTTCATTTAGAACTTCCAACTTATGAATGAGCTCAGCTATAAGTTCTTAGTTCTGAGATTGGAAAGAAGAACTCCATTTCAGCAGAGCAAGCCTTGTGTGCTTGATTTTCTCTTTAAGCTTGAAGAAAGGGGTTCCTGTAACTGGAGTGAGCCAAGCTTGCTTAAATGTTTCTTCAAATTCATCCTTGCCGACCGATCTTCTGTTAAAATTGAATTTGGCTTGTTTACTTTCTGATGGCAGTCCCATGTTGAGGATAAGGGCTGAGTCATCTGAAGAACTTCTCAGAACATTAGTCACTGAAGCATTTGGGTAAGTTTGATGTCAACCCGGGGAGCCAAAGGCTCTATCCAACTGTTCTTCCACTAATTCATCAGGAGCTCTGTTGTTACACCAGGTATAAGGGTAGCCTTGCAATCTGATTTCCTCCATATCCATGCTATCAATGAAGGAGTTGAAAGGTAGAAAACTGGCTAGGCTTCTTGGTATACCTCCTTGCTTATCTGAGCTCTTACAAATATCAGTCCATTCGCCAATAGCAAGCTAGCAATTGCCCCAGGAAGCCTTTTCTTGAATTAAAACTTCCCATTGAGCTCTTCTGGTAATCCTGCAGGGGCTTAGGTACACAAAAAGTCCCCATTGGGGATTGCAAGAAGGAAGAGAGAATTGAACAGCAAAATAAAATTCTTTACAAACAATTTACTGAATAACAATATTAGAATCCCAAAATAAAGCTAAACCTCCACTAAGACCAGTGGGATAAACAATAGAAACTCTATCTGCATAACCTAACTTAGTACTTATAGATCTTACAAATGATTCTTGTTTTTTGGTCTCAGAAAGGAAGAAAAAATGTGGGTGATGAGCTTTGATCAACTCTCTCATTTGGGAAATTGTAGAGGGCCCACCCAGACCTCTATAATTCTACACCACAACTAACATTTGTCATGGTGGTGCCATTCTAGGCTGGCCACCCCCACCTTCTCCACTGGCAACTTACTTTTCTTAGGTGCTGACTGAATCAAGGTTGATATTTTGTTGAGAGAGTGATAGTTCTTCTTGAGTGGCTCTAGGCCGTTTTCCCTTTGATTCTTGCTCTATGACAATTGTTGTGCTTGGTTCTCTGAATAGTCTACCATCTTTGCTCATGTCCCTTTTCCAGGTTTTCAGGACTTGTGCTGTGTGGAATGTCAGGGATTCACTGATCTTGAGGACTGGTTCTGTGGTGTGATGCCTTGGATCAACATCCATTGCTTTGGCTGATTCTACAATTTGTAATGTGGATTCCACCAAATTTTCCTGAGATTTAGAAAGGTGTGATGTTGAAAAAACTGAGTCTTGATCTCTATCTTTGGCTTTAGAGGTTGGTGATAAGCTGTTGACTAGTTTCAGCTTATTGAGAATATGTGTTTGGAGGAGATCTGTTCTCATTCTCTATGGGTGTCTCAGTGTGAGGTGAGCCTCTGGAGCCTAAGTTAGTATTGTCAAACCATTTCTGCCCCTCGGCAGCCTTCAAAAAGTCACCATACTGCCCTTCCTTAAGAGAGTTGTTGTTGATGTCTGAGATTCTTTTGGAACAGCTTCTGTCTAAGTGACCAATAATTCCGCAGTAGTGACAAAGGTTCTGAAGCTTCACATATTTGAATCCTACTTGTGTTGTTTGATCACCTAATCTGATATTGCCACCCAAGGTAAAGGTTCACCCAAGTTTAAGGTGACTAACAATCTGAGATATTTTTGTTATACTTTTATAATTATAAAATAAAATTATTTTTGTTAAACTTTTAAAGAAATGCTATTTGCAAGAAAATATACAAAGCTTTTTTTTTTTTCGAAACGAAAGGGATTTTATATAAAAGCGCACAAATGTGCAAAAGAGCATCCACCAGCTGAAAACACACAGCCAACAGCTAAATACAACCAGCTGACAGCGGCATAAAGGAGGGAGGACAGATCAAAAGACCGCCTAGAGCCCAACCCCAACAGCGGAATACACGGGAACACACAAAAAAAAACACAATAACAATAACACTAAAAACGGCCCCAACAGGGTAATGCCCGAGTGTACAGTCCCAACAGGATAATAAAATCACATTCGGGCTAACTGAGGCCAAGGGTCCAGACCTAAAACACAATAACAAACACGAGACGAATACAGACAGACACAGACGACGCAAAATAAAAACAACATAAACTAAAATAAACGCAGACAGCCCTTCCCCAACAAACTAACAACCCCAACCAACAGTGAAACAATCGACAAAAGAAATAATCCAAGCCCGAGAGAACAACCGAAACTGCGCGGACGCCTATAAAGTAGCCAAATCAAGCCCAAATCAATCCCGAATCGACCCATCAACAACCGAGAGAAGAACGACCCGCCCCCTACACCAGCCCCGCCCAAGTCCGTCTAACACCACTAGCCAAGCTTGAGAGGACCAGATCCCCCGCTGCCTAACACCACTAGCCGAACAGGAGAGGGTGAGAGTCGGCCGGTCCCTCAACCCTGACCGTCGCAACAGGAACGCCGCAGCAACTGAAGTCCTGCCCCAACCGCAGTCTCACGCGTCTCCCAACACCACTGCTAATCGCCAACGATAGGAGCCCAGAACACCCCCAGAAGCCCCCCCGAGAGCAGCGAAGCCGACCGAGAAGACCTTCAAATCACTGAACAGGAGAGAATCGTGGGCTGCTCACCCCCAATCGAAGACCACCAGCAACCAAAGAGAAGCCACTAGACGCAGATCGAGGGTGCGCCACAACTCGACGCAACCACGCCGGCGACCGAAGGTGGGCAACCCATCGCGACACCAGCAAAGCCCTAGGAGACTCGAGACGTTAGGGCCGGACCGAGCGGTCGAAGATGACCACTGGCCAGTGTATTGCCATCGCCGGGGAAGGCGAATCGATCGGAAATTTGAGAGAAAGAGGCGAAAATTGAAAGCGATGGAAATTGGGGATCTAGCGACGGGAGCTTATGAAAAAGATGAAATGGAAGAAAATATACAATGCTAAAAAGGAATAAAAGGAAAAAAAAATCTACTGATTTTTCATTTTTAGTAGCTAAAAGTTTTTAGTGAAAAGTAACACATACTATTTCAAATAAATGCAAAACCTTTTTATATATACAAGAAACTTTTGGGATTGAGTTTACTAACTACATTTATTTTAATTTTAGTTATTAAAATCGGGTGTGAAATTGAAATACAGTATATCGTATATCTACATGTTAATTATTAGACTTTCTTTTGATATTTTTAATTTTTTCAATATCGTTTTACAACATGAAGATTCTAATAAAAGTAAAAGCCAGAACAATTCCAACCAGAAATTAGGGAAGATAATTATGTGATATAGTATTATGGAAATTAATACATTTTTCACTATAATATATATGAGAATAGACATTGTAACGCCCCGCTTTTATTTGCCGAAAAATCAAAATAAGTTTTTCAAAATTTAATTCAAACACATTTAAGGCGTTACTCATTTATTTCAAAATAATTTCAATATTTATCAATCATCAAACTCCCAAACAGGGATCCCCTAATTTTATCAATCACCCAAACAGGGTTCCAACCATCTTCATGGTACTTAAGGAGCATTCTCCTTAATATTTTTCCAATCATCAATAATATCCAAATTCCTAGAATCCATAAATCATAAATTCCATAATATCCAAAGTTCATAAATCATGATAATAGTCATAAAATTGCTATGTGGTACAAATAACGGAAGCATAACAATAATTAACCGGTCTTATGGACCGACCACCACTCGCTCTACTCCGCCGTCGTACCTGCCTCGCTTAACCTGAAACATTAATTTCAGGTGGGGATGAGCACAGTTGGATAAAGTAGTGCTCACCACTATGCAATAAACATTTACATAACAAAACAGTAACAAAGATAGCATGATCACAACATGTACAAGAATCAATTAAGTATCCCAAGTTTTCAACATAAATTCACAGTGTTCAGACTCATGTGCACATCTATACCAATAGACTACTGCTGGTCCACGTATCGTATGCCTGCTTAGGCCTTACGTATCGTATGCCTGCTTAGGCCTTACGGATCATATGCCTGCTTAGGCCTTATGACACTACGTCTATGCCCCTCGGGCTTATACACCGAATGCCCCTCGGGCTTCTATCGGTGCCCAGTCAGTAGGAGTAACCCCTCGGGTTTTCATTTCATAAATACGGGACAACCGTTCGACGGCCGGTACAGCTCACATCGAAGGCTACATGATTCGTAAGCACACATTGATCATATACGAGTAAGGTAAACAATTTATTGCCTAGACAATTTTCGAATAACAACCCACCTGGTAATTCGGTAGAAAAGGCACACAAACAAGTCGGTAGGGCGAGGGCTCGACTCCTCGAACACCTACATTAAGTCCAGATGCTACAATCAACATCTATATTGATTTAAACAGAAATCACAATTATACTTAACCGAACTTGATTCGACTAAGTTGTTCATGAAGTCCTGTGGATGTTGGAACACTTAGACTCGACACTAAGACTCAACCAAATGCACATGGGAGTTCACATAATCCAAACAAAGATTGACCAAGTCAAACACTCAGCCTATTCAGTCCCAAACTCAAAGTATGCTATTTTATAAAATTCGAGCAAGTTTATGGCAAAAACGAGCATATATTAGCAACCAGACCTATTGACTGATTCAAGCTCCGAAACTTTTATCTAAGGAACCTCAGCATGTGAATAGCAGTGTGTAAAAATCTCAAACCTAAACTCCAAACATGCGATTAAATCTCAACCCTAAACTCCAGACATGCGATTTATTAAAATTGCTACAACATTCAGCAATTTTCAAATTTTCAACAGAACTGAACCTAAATGAATTCTAAAAATTTCAATATTTTAATAGCATGAAATATACCACAAAACATGCACTTCAACCAAAAATCATAATTTTCCAGCAACAGATCAATACAATTATAATTATTTCTGGCAAAAACACAAAATGATTTATTTACCTAAGCTATCAGTGTCCAAAAATTATGAAAATTTAACACGACCTCTAAAACAGATAGGAAAACAACATATTCGTATTTCAGCAAATTTCAAGCACTACACAATTTATTATGCAATTAACATGAAACTGACCAGAAATCATTTCAATTTATTAAAATAGCTACAGACCTCCTAAAATCATGAAATTCTTACACCAACTACGCATTCAACAGAGACAATTACCCTCAAAACTTCAATGCAATCCGAGTAGTACATAATTTTTAATAATTCCAACACTAAAGCAGCGGTTATTCAAGTTCGACAATTTATCTAAGACTCGTTTTACAACGAATTCGTCCGAAGTCTTCGCCATAAGACTAAGGATGATACAACATTCCAATCCACATCGACCAATTCACGAGTTGACAAGGTCTCGTTCGATTTCTCAAAATCGAAGAGATCGTCAACGTATAATCAATATAATGAGACAAGTAAGAACACATAAAATACACATCATAGGCATTTACAAATTTGTGAAGCACGTTCAACACCTCACATAATCGCACACATAAATAATACATAGAATTAAACGAGACGGGTTGAGCCTTGTACCGTTCTCGGGAATCGTTCAAAAAACAGAACGGGAGACGAGAGTCGACGGGCTCGATTGCGTGCGGCCTTCTCGCGTGATAAACGGCTCGACCGCTTTTGCTTGGGCTCGCCGACGGGAAATGCACGTCGCTGTTGGTACGAGGCGAGGTGCTGCAGATGATCGGCGGAGGAGCAACGTCGGAGGAGGGCTCGTCGGCTGCTAGGACTCGACCAAAGGTTGCTGCACGAACAGAAAGTCGTCGGAACTCACGAACAGAGATCGTGAAGGGGTGTTCACGGCGTGACGGGGCTTGCTACGGCTCGCCGGAGAGAGGGGCAGCGGCTTGACTCGGCTAGCTGCGGTGCTGCGTTGGACGAGGACAGCTCGTCGCGGAGGAGAAGGGCTGCCGGAGGTTGCTGTGCGTGAGGATGAACTCGCCGGAGGTGGAGAGCTCGTGGTGAGAAAAGGGGCGGCGGCGACTGGTTCCAACTCACCGGCGAGAGAGGGCTCGCGATTTGCTGGGCTCGCGATTTGCTGTTGCACGGAAGAGGGAGTAGCCGGAGTTGCGGGATAATTCGCTGGCGGAATTCGCGAAGGTGCAGCATCGTGGGAAAAAGGGCCGTCGGACTGAGGGGTTCATGGCGGCGCGAGGGTGGCGATCTGATTTGGCGGCTGAGATGATGGTGGCGACGAGAAGAGGATTTGAGGGTGAGATGCGACGATGATGATGATGAGGAATGGTGGTGACGGGATGAATCAGATTTTTGCAAGAAAGAGAGGGTGATCGAGCGAGAGATTTTTCTCTCTTCTGCTCTTTGTCGGCGATATCGAGAGGGAAGGATAGAGGAAAAAAAAAGTTGCGGGGTGATTATGCTGAGCGAAAGAATTAGAAGGCAATTAACTAGATTAGGTTTTCTAATTTTTCTCCACAAGATAACACACACACGTGCACAATGGAGAAAACCGGGTCTGGGCCGGTTCGGTTCATGGGTCGCGTGTGCGTTCACCGGGCTGAAGGGGCTGGTTCAATAGAACGATTCGACTCTCGGGCCCGACTAGATGTAGCATTAATTCGGTTTTCTCGGGCTTGATAAAATTAAATCGGATCATGTACATATATTTATAATACATACAATCTATAGTAATATAAAGAGGTTGTTGGAAAAATACAAAAATAGTAACTTTGACTTTAAAAATAAAGTGTTAACTTACTATTAGTAGAAATTTTGAAAAAAGCACATGTGAATCTTTAGAAATCAAATTTAAGGGAGATATCCCAAAAAATGTGGAGATTCTTAAGGTAACAAATTTGGAGATTATTAAAGTAACAAATTTGGAGATTTTTACGCCAAAATTTAATTCATTTAAAAAATACGAATCTCATTTTTATTGGTAACAAATTTGGAGATTCTTATGCCAAAAAATTGAAATTTTGAATTGAGATATCACAACAATTACGAATTTTTTTTTTCCATTCAAATTAATGTATCAAATCAAACAAAATATTGTTCCGAGAATAATGGATGTTGTATTAAATATTGATAAACTCCAATCCTCTTTAAATAATTTATATTTATGAATTTTGTGTGTAAATATATTGATTTTTTTTTTCCTAAATAATACTAAATTACATTATTATAGGACCTAAATCCTAACTTCTTTTCTATTTTTTGGTGGTTTATATTCTTTAATTGAAATAATATTTGACTTATTTGATTAAAACAACTTATTTTCTATAGGAAATAAATTTAAGTGAGATATCCCAAAAAAATTTGAGATTCTTAAGGTAACAAATTTGGAGATTTTTATGCCAAATTTAATTCATTTCATAAATACGAATCTCATTTTTATAGGTAACAAATTTGGAGATTTTTATGGCAAAAATTGAAATTTTGAATTGAGATATCCCAACAATTATGGATTTTTTTTCCATTCAAATTAATGTTGCAAATCAAACAACAAATTGTTCCGAGAATAATGGATATTATACTAAATATTGATAAACTCCAATTCTCCATAAATTATTTATATTTATGAATTTTGTGTGTAAATATATTGATTGGTTTTCTTAGATAATAATAAATTACATTATTTTATGACCTAAATCCTAACATCCTCTCTATTTTTTGGTGGTTTATATTCTTTAGTTGAAATAATATATGAATTATTTGATTGAAATAACTTATTTTCTTTAGGAATCAAATTTTATGAGATATCCCATAAAAATTGGAGATTCTTAAGGTAACAAATTTGGAGATTCTTATGGCAAACTTTAATTCATTTCATCAATACGAATCTCATTTTTATTGGTAACAAATTTGGAGATTCTTATGCCAAAAAATTGAGATTTTGAATCAAGATATTCCCACAATTACGGATTTTTTTCATTCAAATTAATGTTGCAAATCAAACAAAAAGTTGTTCCGAGAATAATGAATGTTATACTAATCCATAAATTATTTATATTTATGAATTTTGTGTGTAAATATATTGATTTGTTATTCTTAAAAATAATAAATTACATTATTTTATGACATATATCCTAACTACTTTTCTATTTTTTGGTGGTTTATATTCTTTAACTGAAATAATATATGACTTATTTGATTGAAACTAACATATTTTTAGCCATATAATCATATAATATTAAAAAATTCACAACTTAAATATATATCTATGAATATATAAAAAGGCAAACCATTTAGCTGTGAATAGTATGTAAAATCCCGCCTAAATTTTCGTTTTTACTGATAATGAATTTATTAAAAAAAAACCGTAAATTCCCACCCAAAGCACAAATTGATTTATATACGCAAAATTGCATATTAATACACCACCTTTCATGTTTTTGCAATTTAATCACCACTTTTACAATTTTGCAAATTAATCACCACCTTTAGTATTTTTTGCAAATCGATACATGAATGACGGGTCCGTTAACGAAAATCTGACATGGCATTCACGTCAATGCCATGTCAGATTTTCGTTAACGGACCCGTCATTCATGTATCGATTTGCAAAAAATAGTAAAGGTGGTGATTAATTTGCAAAATTGTAAAAGTGGTGATTAAATTGCAAAAACATGAAAGGTGGTGTATTAATATGCAATTTTGCCATATATATATATATACAAAAAAAGGTTTGAAAATCCGGGTAAATCTCTATCTATGGATATTTTTTTGTCCATATCTATTAAACTACAAAATCTTTTTAAAGTTTGGAAAGAATCTCATATTATGTGAATTCCTGGTAAATACTTTTTTCTCCATATTTATCTAACTACAATATCTTCTTAAAGTTGAGAAAGAATCCATCTTTTTAAAGTTTGCACTCAATCGATCCCTTATATAAACCCCTTCCCACCCAATTACAAAACCCTAAGTTTGAGACAAAAAAAAATCAGTTAGTCACAAATAAAAAAAAATCACAAAAAACTCCTAAATAAAAAATTCAAATCAACCTATCGAATCCTAGGGTTTACTTCGACATAACGATCAGCAGCCCCGCCGTTGAATCGTGATGGAGCTCTTCGCCGACGTCGTCACGAAGACCGATGAGAACTTTTGTGCCCTATGCACCAACGAGAAGGACGTCGGCAAATCTGGCAAGCCCCTCCACCACAAAGGGTCATCCTTCCATCGTATAATCCCCAATTTCATTTGTCAGAGCAGTGACTTCACTGCGGGTAACGACGGCAAGTCGATCTACGACGCCAAGTTTACCGACGAGAACATCATGAGAAAGCACACCGGGACCTGTCAATGGCGAAGGCTGTTCCGGGGACAAATGACACGTACTTTTTCATCTGCACGACAAGGACGAAGTGGCTTGACAACAAGCACGTGGTGTTCGGGCAGGTGGTGGAGGAGTACGACATATGGAAGGCGGTGGAGAATGTCGGGTCGGGGAGCCACCGGACCTCGAGACGGGTGGTGATCACCGACTGCAACCAACTCTAGATCTAATGGTTGTGTGTCGTTTAATTTGAAGTTTGTTGGAGACTATTTTCATAACTACCTAATAATTGTCTTCTAATTTGTTAAATTTGAAATTAAAAAATAGTTTATTGGATACTTTTTTTCATAACTACCTAATAATTTGTCTTTTGATTTGTTTAAATTTGAAATTAAAAAATGAAGTTCATGTCACGTTCGTAAGACTCTAGAAATCATATAAGAATTTATATTATATGATCAATTGGTTCCTAAAAACTTGGCGCATATATACAATCATTTATCAAAATTTAAAATTTTAAGATTACAAATAAATATTTCTTCAAATGGTCATATTTATCTTTTTAAATTTATTAAAGTTTTAAGATTACTATTAAATATTTTTTCAAATGGTCATAGTTATCCCAACACATTTTATCACACTAAAAATAATATATTACGATTTCTTACACTATAAATAATATATTATAATTTAATTTTTTTCACACAATTGTTTGAAAATTTTAATTTGTTGACAAGAAAGTTTGCCACATATTCAAATAAAAAATATTGTGTATAGGGAACTGTTCAACAATATATGATTTTTCATACTCTGTATCTATTTTTTTGCCAAAATAAAATGTTTAAACTTTAGTAATTATATTTAAAAATAAAGTTTTAAATAGGTTTTGAGGAACAAGCCTCACCGTGCATCGCACGGGTTGCTCACTAGTTTATTTAAAAATAATAATATTAATAAAAATATAAATATACATTTAATTGGATAATAATAACATTTAAGCATTTAATTACAGTTTGACAACAAAATAATATTTAGACAATTAGACATTCATCGTAATTTAGCAGATAGATCATATAGACATTTAATAATATTCAACATTCAATCAATAATAATAACAACAACAAATAAAGGCAAATAATAATAATAAAAATAAATAATAAATTATTCCCAAATATTCAATAATCAAACGGGGCATTACAGACATAATATAAGGTATAAAATCTCTCAATCTATATGATTATACACACCATTTCAGGAGAATACCAATATTGATCTGTATGGATTGGACTGTAATTTTGAAAGAATATAGATATAATATAGGGTATAAAATCTCACAATCTATATGGTTATACACGCCATTTCAGGAGAATCCCATTATTCATCTATGATTTGGGATATTATATATCTATGGAATAAACTGGTTCGCTATATCGGTCATATGAATTCAAGGCGGGAAATGCCAAGTTGGTCGAGAAATGACAGACCCAGAGGAAGTGGTCGAAGAAGTATCACAGAGGTGGCCGATGGTCGATCTACTATAGAGGAGAGCTATCTGATCGACCACCTGGCGAAGGAAGGGCGCTCGAGAACTTACCTGATCGACCACTAGGCGAGTGAAGAGCAATTGAGGGCGTGATGTGAACGCGAGGAAGCTCGTGGACCTCGTCAGAAAATCCCAAGGAATATTCAAGGGAATAGTTACTCTCTGCTCAGAGGGGGCACGTGGCGAGAGAATATTGGTGCAGAGAAATAGTGGCGATAACTAGCTCTAACACACGCACACTGTGTGTGTACGGACGGGCAAATCCGGGCAGCGTTGGGCAGACGGCTCACCAAATCCGGGCAGCTCCTAGGGTAGGTACCTCATTCCTATATATATAGGAGTGAGCCTTCCTTGTTGCTGAAGATTTATCCATTTTATACATTGGAGAATTGAGTGAAATACATACTGACTTAAGCATCGGAGGCTCTTCACTGGTAAAACCCCCGGTGTGAGAGTTCTTTGTAGGTACGCAGAGTTTCATGGGCGAGGAGAGGAAGGCGAGCCGATTTCAAGCCGGTTGAAGTGTTTTACATTACCATTTTGGCGCCGTCTGTGGGACTTTTGTTTGAAAAGTGGTGTGCTGAGGTTACTTGAGCTTGGTAGCTATGGCGGACGGAATTCCCAGAATGAATTTGCAAGCGTCGTTCGATAAGGCGTGGACGATGAGAAGGCCATTCGGAGAAGGCCCTCCTCTGGGCTTCTCTGGACTCTCGCATACACCAGTGACCCCAACGCTTGCTTGTCAAGGTTTAGGGGTCACGCCGGTGCATCCATAAGTAGATGTGGGCTCAAGCCGAGCTTAGGACGCCCCTGTGACTCAAGGAACGACGATCTCGACACTGTTACAACCAGATATGGCCGTGGTGCAGTAGGAAGGAATGGCGGTGCAGAGAGCAGCCGTGGTGCAGCAGCAAGGGGAAGCGATGCTGGGAGCAGTGCCGCCGCCGGTGGAGGACCAGCGCCAAGGCCAGCAGGTGGTGATGACCAGGCAGGAGATGCAGCAGATGATGGTGAACGCGGCGGCACAAGCGGTCCAACAGGTCACTCAAAGCCTTTCTCGAGTGGCTGCTGTGCCGGCGATGGTGGAAGAGGATGTGTCTAGCTATGGAGGAGATAGAGCTCCGCGAGATCGGGAGGTGGAAAGACTCGCAGAGTAGGTGAGACAAATACATGCCAAGATGGATGGTCGACTGGAGAGGCGTGCTCGAGGACACCCGTTCCCGAGAGAAATATTGGCTGCACCATTACTCGCGAATTTCAGGGATATGAATTTGGCGTTCGATGGGACTTCTGACCCGTCGAAACATGTAAGGGCGTTTGAGAATATGGCTGTGTTGTATGGTTATTCTGATTTTGTTAGTTGCAGGGTATTTTTGTCGACCTTGAGAGGAGGTGCGCTTGATTGGTTCCAACATCTCTCTCATGGATCGATCGAAAATTTCGAAGACTTTGCGGAGAAGCTGACAACCCAATATGTTAGTGCTGTGGCCCAGGAAAAAATGTATTTGACTCTGATGGCTATGAGGCAAGGAGAGAAGGAGTCGCTGCGCAAGTATGTGGCTCAGTATAATCAAACTTGTTTGGAGATCCCCACGGCTGCTGACGAGGTTAAAACAGGAGGGTTGATAAGAAGTCTACGAGCGGGGCCTTGTCGAACGTCTTTGGCCAAGACTCCTGCTCGTACCTATGGTGAGGTGCTGAAAAGATGCAAAAAGTATATTAACCTCGAGGAAACGGAGGCGGAGATCTCTAAGTTGGAGAAGTTGGCTAGGCCAGAGCCCAAGAAGGGAAGAGCAAACTCACCAAGGAAGATATCACCTCGGAGGAGATCGCCTAGGAGAGATGGGCATGGTAGGGTTGATTGAGGACGTAAAGACAAGTGGAAAGATCGACCTGTTTTCGGAGTGAAGTGGTTCCACAATTTTACACCGTTAAACGCGAAGATGGGAGAGATGCTGGTGGCCATTGAGAAGAAGATAGATGACAAGGATACGACGTGGCCTAGGTCGAGGCATGAAGGACTGACGCAGCCCAGATCGAAGAGGTACTGCCGTTTTCATTAGGATTACGAGCATACGACGGAGAAGTGCAAGCATCTCAAAGATGAGATAGACCACCTCATCAGAGCAGGGCATCTCAAGGAGTTTGTGTACCAGGACAAGATGAAGGGAAAGGAGAAGGGGAGGTGTCGAGAGGATTCGGTGGAGAGGAGCGATCGGGATGATGATGAGGATGATGAGCCTCGAGGAGGGAGAGGTGATCGAAGAGGCGATGGAGGTAAGAGGAGAAGGCAGAGTAGAGATCGAGGAGGTCAGGAGGATCAAGGCCTTGTCAAGAGGGGAACGATATACATGATTTCAGGAGGACCAACTGATGGAGACTCGAACAATGCGAGAAAGGGGCATGTTCAGGCGATAAAGAGGAAGAGAGGGGAGGTGGGGATTACTGCTCGAATGCCGGAGATAAGTTTTTGGGCAAAGGATGTTGAGGGAGTGGTGTTGCCCCACAATGATGCGTTGGTGATTACGGCGGAAGTGGAAGGATTTGATGTAAAGAGGGTGTTCATTGATACCGAGAGTTCAGCGGATGTAATGTTTTACGATTATTTTGTGCAGATAAACAAGGAGCTCAGTCTCGAGCTGAAGCCGGTGCCACAGCCTTGTATGGATTCAATGGAGGCGAAGATGCCGATGGGAGAAGTGAGCCTACCTGTCGTCTTGGAGAAAGGAGCTACAAGAAAAGTGAGGATGGTAAGGTTCGTGGTTGTTGGAGCAGAGTCATTGTACAATATCATCATGGGAAGGACAAGTTTGAATGCATTCCAGGCAGTCGTGTCAACGTACCATATGAAGATCAAGTATCCGGTGGGCGAAAACGTTGGTGAGGTCGCAGGGGATCAGCTCACTTCGAGGAGTTGCTATCAAACCACGGTGAGCAACAATAAACAACTCGCAAAGAAACAGGTGATGTTGGAAGAGGGATCAATAAGTTGACCAGGGGGTTCGAGGTCGAAAGAAGAGAAGGAGAAGTCAGATAAGGGAAGGAGAAAGTGGAGATGCAGCCAGGAGGTAAGATCAAAGAGATACAAATGGTGGAAGGTTTGGAGGAGAAGAAGTTTAGAATTGACAAAGAATTGGAGGAGCCCAGGAGGTCGAAGTTGATTGGGTTGATAAGGGAGTTTGCGGATGTTTTTGCCTACACCGCCGAGGAGTTAACAGGGATAAAGACATAGGTGATCGAGCACAGGTAGAATATCGACCTCTCAGTGAGACCAGTAAAACAGAAAAGGAGGCACCACGGAGCGGAGATGGATAAGGTGATCGAGCATGAAGTGGGGAAGTTGTTGGAGGCGGGTCATGTTAAGGAGATCCAATTCCCCGAGTGGTTGTCCAATACGGTGATGGTGTCCAAATCGAGAGGCAAGTGGAGGATGTGCATTGACTTTCGTGACTTAAACAAGGCGTGCCCGAAGGATTTGTATCCATTGCCTAGGATCGACCAGCTGGTCGATTCCACTGCGGGGTGTGAGTTGCTCAGTCTGATGAATGCATCCCAGGGATATCATCAGATTCCTTTGGCTGCGGAGGATAGGAAGAGGGTGAGTTTTGTTACGAGTAGGAGCACGTACTATTATGTGGTGATGCCGTTTGGTTTGAAGAATGCGGGTGCAACGTATCAAAGGTTAGTCAACAAAATTTTCAAGGAGCAACAGGGGAGAAATATGGAGGTTTATGTCGACGATATGTTGGTGAAAAGTAAAAAGGAGGCCGATCACGTGAATGATTTGAAGGAGACGTTCCTGACTTTGCAGAGGTATGGTATGAAGCTGAATCATGCTAAGTGTTCTTTTGGTGTGAAGTCGGGAAAATTTCTGAGATATATGGTGACGAAGAGAGGGATCGAGATGAATCCAGAAAAAGTTCGAGCGGTGATCAAGATGAAACCACCCATAAAAGTAAAGGAGGTGCAGATCCTGACTGGTCAAATTGCAAGCCTGAGTCGTTTCATTTCAAAGGTGGCGGAGAAGAGTGGCACATTGTTTCGAACGTTAAGGAAGCGCTCGAAATTCCAGTGGACGGAGGAGGCTCAGAAATCATTCGAGGAGTTGCAGAAGGTGTTAGCCAAACTGGTTCGCGGGGAGGACCTTGTGTTATATGTATCGATCGGTGAAACGGCGACCAGTTCAGTGTTGTTGCGAGAAGAGGCAACGGTACAATTTTCAATCTATTATGTAAGTAGGGTGATGCAAGGTGCGGAGAGGAGATACTCGGAGATCGAGAAGTGTGCCTTGGCGGTGGTGGTTACAGTGAGGAAGTTGCAGCCTTATGTTTTGGGCCATAAGGTGAAAGTGAGGACGAACATGCCTCTAGGGGAAACTTTAGGTCGACCCTCTGTATCGGGTCGACTAGTAAAATGGGCAGTCGAGCTGAGCGAGTATACGATAACATATGAGCCTAGAAGGGAGATCAAAGTGCAAGCGTTGGCCGATTTCATACAGAAGGGTACAAAAGCCGAAGTAGAGTTAGAAGGAGTTTGGCAGGTGTTCGGGAATGGCTCGGTATCCAGGATTGGAGGTGGCCTGGGAATTATGATAATCTCGCCCAAAGGAGATAATTTGGAATTTGCAGTTAAGGTAGGGTATCGGGTGTCGAACAATAAGGCGGAGTACGAGGCAGTTATTAAGGGAATGCAGTTGGCCATGGCGGGAGGAGCTCGAAAGATTCAAGTGCATTACGATTCTCAATTGGTGGTTGGCCAGTTCTAAGAGGATTTCGAGGTGAAGGAGGAAAGGATGCAGAAGTACGTAGAAGAGATGAAGAGGTTGCGAGAGGAGTTTAGCTCATTCGAGCTGGTGCAGATACCTCGGGGGGAGAACGGTCGAGCAGATCTGTTGTCCAAAATAGCACAGAATCTGGTCGACTGCAAGAGCAGAAACGTAACTTTGCTGCACATGGAGAAAAGTGTGGTTGAAGGCGAGGTGGTCGAGATAAAGGAGGTCGAGGACTGAAGAGCCTCGATACTGAAGGAGTTGAAAGAAGGTGGGGTAAAGGTAATGAGGAGGTTCTTTTCGAGCATGGAGGAGTGTTGTATAAACGGTCGTTTGCTAGACCTCACTTGAGATGCGTTACACGGGAGGAAGGTCGATATGTGCTACGGGAGACGCATGAGGGGTGTTGTAGTGATCATTGCAAGGCGGACTCCTTGGTGGTAAAAGTTTTGCGAGCAGGGTATTTTTGGCCGACAATAAAGAAGGATGCGAAGATGATGGTGAAGAAGTGCTTGCAATGCCAAAAGCATAGTCCTTTTATCCACCAACCAGTTGAGACGATGACTACGATGAGCGCCCCTGTTCCATTCGCGCAGTGGGGTGTCGATCTGGTGTGGCCGATGCCGCAAGGAACAGGGCAAAGAAAATTTTTTATCGTGGCAGTGGACTACTTTACGAAATTGGTGGAGGCCGAGCCATTGGCCAAGATCACGGAGGAGAAAGTCGTACAATTTTTATATAACAATATTTGTTGCAGGTTTGGTGTCCCAAATGTGTTGGTGTCTGACAATGGAACACAATTCAATGGCAAACGGATTCGAGCATGGTGTGATGACATGAAGATCGAGCAACATTTTGCATCAGTCGCTCATCCACAAGCCAATGGACAGGTCGAGGTGACCAAGAGGATCATAATGAATGGCCTAAATACGAGATTGGAGAAGGCGTGATGAGCTCACTTCGGTACTGTGGGCACATCGAACAACGCCAAGATCGACTACGGGGGAAACACCATTCAGTCTGGTTTATGGTATGGAGGCACTACTTCTGGTCGAGATCGAGGTCCAGTCCCAGAGATCGAGCACATATGATCCCGAGCAGAATGAGAATTTGATGATGGCGGCCCTCGACACAATTGAGGAACTCCGAGAACGTGCCTCGATCAGGGTCGAGGCATACAAACAGAGAATGCGAGCAGCACACGATAGAAAGGTCAAGGTCGGAAGATTCCAAGTAGGAGACCTAGTCTGGAAGAGGGTCGACATGCTGAAGCATGTTGGGACGCTCGAGCCAAATTGGGAAAGGACCATACCTGGTCGAGAAAATCCATGTGGGAGGAGTCTACTCGCTCAAAGACGCTAAAGGAAGATCGCTCCCCAGGTCATGGAACGTGGCTAATTTGAAGAAATATTATGTTTAAATTTTTTCTTTTCTCTTTTGATTGGCTAGAAATTTTTCACAAATGATGTAATCAAATTCCGAGTTTTCATCAATGAAATCTCGTTTATGAATCTCAATACATCGTCTAATTATTGTTTTATTTAACTTCGCATATGTGACGCAACACGGCGACTCCACTCGAAGAAAAAATCCACCATGACTAAGGCCTTTGGGCTGGATGGTCGCATGTAACGACCACTCCTTTGAGGGTGGACATGTGATCGAAGACAAAATCCACCATGACTAAGGCCTTCAGGCTGGGTGGTCGCATGTATCGACCACTCCTTTGAGGGTGGACATGTGT
>BKCP01004827.1:0-12025 GCA_008636005.1 Striga asiatica
AAAAAAAAAAACAAAAATTTTACTCTGATTTTTAAAAGCTAGTAGTAAGGCGGGGTGTGACAATGTTACGTGAGTATGTGTGCGATCCAGAGTATGTGCTTTTGAACAATGAGTTTCAGTAAGATTTAACCTACGAGGACCAGCCGATAGAAGTTATGGACCAGAAGGTTCATTGGCTGAGGAATTGAGATATCGCCACATATAGAGTTGGATGTCACTGGGGAGTGAGAAGTTGATATTAGCACTCGTGTTTCCAGATTTCGAGTTATGATATATATACATAGTTGGTATATATCTCAGTTTCAGTATTTCCGAGGGCGGAAATAGTTTTAAGGGGGGTAGATTGTAATATCCCGTTTAGTAATTAATAAAAGTAATTATTGTAAGTATGAACTAATTACTTTTATTAATGCTCGTTTCTAGTTTCGAGCCAGTTATTAAGTTATTCAGTTAAAAATTCGACTTTAAGTCAAAAGTATTCTCGGTTCAATATTATTCAGTAATCGAGCCAGTTCAGTAATTAATTAATTCCGGTCTGTTTATTTTTATAAATGGATTTATAAGACGGGATTAATTAATATAAGATGACGAATAATCGAAATTGAGTATATTTTGATTAATCGTTTAAGATAAGTAGTGAACTGAAACCAAGTATGTTCGGTCATGAGTTGAACTTAATTAATAAATAGTCGAGCCTTAGTACTTAGAATTTTTCTAAGTGTTTCAGTCATCAAGATAAGATCATAATATTGAGTTTTAGCATAAGTTGATACAAGTTAAGTCTTGAAGTAAGGTTAAGTATCCATGAACATTAAAGTGATAAATGTTCAAAGAAGTGAGAAAATTTATTTAAACATTATAGTCTATTTAAATTATTTTAAGAGAAACCGAAATTTTTAGAATTTTCAGTTTTACGGTAATCGTTCAGTTTAAGTCCGAATGTGGTTTCGTAAATGTTAGAATATTCCAAGATAATTATATTAGATCCTAAGAAGTAATATGTTCATTAAATTGAAGAAAAACCGTGAGTAGAGGATTTAAATTTTAGAATTTTCAGTTTTACGGTAAACGTTCGTTTTAAGTCCGAATTGAGTTCCGTAAATTGTATTATTCTCGGTTTATTAGCATGATCCAAGACCATAAATGAGCATTACTTTTCAGTAAAAGAGTAATAAAAATCAGCCATTTTGAAAGAAAATGCATAAGTAATAAAAAGGATGATTTTTATTATTTTTATTATTTTGTTTTAAAGATTTTTATATGATGAATGGGGACATTTTTTCAATAATATATGGAATCAATTCCATTACATTAAGCACGAAATTTTGGTCATCAATTGGTGAGAATGAGATGAGAAAATCACAACAAAGTTTTGCAAAGTCTTTAAGTTAGCATTTTTTTCAACAAATGGGTGAGAATTTTATTAAACTTGGTGGACTAAGTTTTATCTACCAAAAGCTCATTCATGGCTATAAATAGAGGCATTTCAATCAGATTTTATCATCAAGTATCTTCTCAAATCATCATCGTTTCATCAAAAAGATAGAATGAGAGAGAAAAATAATAATAAGAATAGTAGAGTTTTAATTTTTGAAGAAGTCAAGGAGCAACTTTAGATTTTCAAGCAAGAAGGAGGTAAGATGCTATCTTTTTAACATGTTTAATAGATGATATTAAGTGTTTAATAATGTTTTTATATGACTTAGATATTAAAGTTTTATATGAATATAAGCATGCTAGAAAATAAGTTATTTCCAGCTCATATATATGTCATATGTGTTCAGTTATGATGAGATTTTTACCTAGCTATGAAAAATCTGGAAATATATGCTTCCTATGGTTATTTCTTGTGTAAAAGAGGAGTACATAGGATCAAGAATTAAGTCATTTAGTTTAGTATAACTCAAGATATGAATTTTTAAAGTTTATCATGCAAGCTGAATTTTATGTACTTGTTTCCAGCAGCAACTTTAAACTTGAATAACTCGAGATATATGCATGATAAAATTATGAAATTTTTGTGACATGTCTAATTATAAGTTGAGATTATGAATGTTAAGTTTCATAATTTAAAGATGAGAAATGAATAAGTTATGAATATAAGAAGGCATATATGTAAAGATAAGTATATATATGCAAGAATATTCAGGAAATGTTTAAGTTGTTAAAAGGAGATGATCATGAATAATTCTCATATAAGTGATGAGTAATTTGAGGAAGTTTTGGTATAATATGTTGAGTATACAATTTTATAAAGATTGTATTAAGTATGACATATTAACATTATCATTAAATGTTATGAGTAAAAGATGATTATGGCTTGAAATTATTTTCACTTTCAAGTTAATTAAGTGAAAATTTAGTATAAGCCAATACCTAAAAATTGGGAGATATGATGTATGATGAATTAAGTATTTGATCAAGTTAAATTAAGATAAGTTATAAATCATGTTGATTATGTTGGTAAAAGTAAGCATGTTTAAGTTTAAATACTCAATCAAGTAGAATGTGAAATATAGTTATTTTCACATTTGAGTTATGACATGCTAAGTAAAATACCATATTGATGTTTATGAAGACATGATTTATAAGGTTAAGTAATTGACCTTAAGAAAAAATTAAAAAGAGAAGTTAAGTATAAACTTGAGAAAAAGCAAGTTTAATGAATTTCTATAAGATTCGGATAAGTAAGAGTTAAATCTTATTGAGTATACGAGCATAGTACTTAGTATATTTGTTTATATTTTTATTTAGCTTGCAGATATAGCTACCCAAGAGCAACACTTACATTTTTCAAAAGTTTTCAAAAGAAGAAAGGTGGGGACCCAGACTGGGTATTACATTGAGTATAATATTGATATCATGTTCGAGGTATGTATACAGTTTAAGTTTATACGCTTGGGATGAAGGCTCCAAGTTGCCTTACAAGTACATCCTAAGTTCTGATGGAGGCCATTAGTTGCCTTAGAAATATCCATCAGATTGTGCACAAGTATCCGATCAGATATCGGCCAGATTCAGTTTAAGTTACTGGAACAGATTTCCAGTCCAGATATATACCAAAGATCATGATATTGTATTATTATTGCTGTTTACTTTAGTATGGGTATTTTTCGGGGTACAAAAGGATCAGTACTCACCCCCATTGTGTTTTTCAGGTAACAGGGTTGGGACGGAGGTGTGAGCTGAGCAGTGGTGGTGGTGGTCGTGCACTTATTTCAAGTGGACATTTATTAAGTATTTGATATGTTTGTATAATAAACCACGTTTTTAAGTATTTCCGCTATGCACATTATGTATTGAACTTGTATTTCAGACTTCAAGTTTTTACCATTTCGAGAAGTATGAATATGGTACCGTTAAATGCAAGTTTAAAGGAAATCTGTTTTCTTTATGTCTAAAGAAGTATTAGAAAAAAGTTTAAAGATAAATAGATTTTCAAGAAGATGAGTTTGAGTAGCATCCCGAGTTAGTCGCAAAAGATTTCGAAAGATTTATAAGTCTTTTCGAAGTAAAAGTTGCGAAAAATTTACTCTGATAAGCGGGGTGTTACATTTTGAATATTATATTCACTAGCACATGCTCCACTTAAGAGCTAATTGTGTTTAACTTTCCTTAGACTTGCTTAGGGCCATCTTAGCTGAAATTCCTCAATAACTCTTTATCGCACGCAACACTTGGGTCTGGAAGGAAATGGGCCGAAACTCTTGGAATTGGGCTCGGAAGGTGGGCTGCCGCTGCTGGCGCTGGGCCTGGGCACTGGACTGCAGCGCGGCCTGGCTGCACGCGGCCCTGGACTGGACGCTGGGCTGTGCGAGTGGGCCTGGCATGCGGACTGGGCGCGGGAAAAACCTTGGACCGAGAAAATTGACGTTCTAAGGCTTAAACGACATGGCACATGATCCTTTCTTGATGCATAACACTTAGAAAAATCCCATGAACACTTGGCCATGTCTTGGGCCTTCTCGCACGGCATTGGACCTCGGATGCGCGTAGGCTTGGCGCGAGACATGCTTGGGCTCGACATTCACTTGGGCCGAGGCTAACACTTATCTAAGGCTGGACTTATGAGCCAAAAATACTTAAAAAAAGTTCCCATATATGCTAGGCTATGACTTTGAGCCTTCTCGGCATGGCTTGGGACTCGGCTCGCGAGGCTTGGCGCGAGTGGGACCCAGAAACGAGCTAGGTGCGGGGTACTTAGGCCGAGGAAATGCTAGTTCTAGGGCTCAATAAATAAGAATCTCATACTTAGAAAATTCTAAGTAAGTCTACAAGCACGACTAGGGCTTGATCAAGACTCGGGACTACTAGGGCTCGAGACTTGGCTAGGCGCGAACTAGAAGCGAGACTCATGACCGAACATACTCGGTTCTGGTCACAGCTTGACTTGGACGATTTATCGAAACATACTCGATTTCGATTATTCGTGAACTGGAAATAATTAATCCCGACTGAATAAAATCCATTTCTAAACATAAATGGACTGAAATTAATAACTGAAATTTAATAGCTGAATAACTGGGCTCGGAACTCGAGACGAGCAATATTAATAAAAGGAAAATAGTTCAAACTTGGAACTAAACTGTCACTTTTATTAATAATAGAAATGGGTTATTACAATCTATCTCCCTTAAATTATTTTCGTCCTAAAAAATACATACAAACTAGGTACATATCAGAACTCAAAATCTGGAAAATGAGTTCTAATATCCACCTCGCGCTCCCAAGTGCATCTGAATCTTCTTGGCAATTCCATCTGATATGAACGAGGGGAACATCTCGTTTCCTGAGCCGAAGAACCTTTCGGTCCAATACTGCTACCGGCTGCTCCTCGTAAGTCAAATCTGGTTGAAGCTGAATCTCATTGTGCTGAAGCACATGCTCGGGATCGCACACGTACGGGCATAACATCGAAGCGTGAAACACGTTATGCACGCTAACCAACCTCGAACGGACCTATATAGCGAGGATGCAACTTCTCTCTCTTCCCGAAATGAACGACACCTCTCATCGGTCGAACTTTCAGGAAGACATGATCTTCGGGATCAAAATGCATCTCTCGTATATGTTTGTCGGCTGATGACTTTTGCCGACTCTGGGCTGTCTTGAGTCTCTCTGTGATCTAGGCTACTTGCTCAACCGTCTCCTCGAACAACTTCGGAACAAGTACTCGTGTCTCTCCGACGTCATCCTAATAAAGGGGCGAACAACACTTGCGGCCATAAAGTGCTTCGTAGGGAGCCATCTGAATCGATTCCTGATAACTGTTGTTGTAGGCAAACTCGACTAGTGGCAACCACTTCTCCCACTTAGCACCTCTTTCCAGAATCAAGGTTCGGAGCATATCTTCGAGCGTCTGGATCGTCTTTTCAGACTGGCCATTTGTCTCTGGATGGTAACCCGAACTAGACTTCAACTGGGTGCCCATTGCCTCATGCAAACTCTCCCAGAATCTACTGGTGAATCTGGGATCTTGATCAGATATGATAGTAACGGGCACTCCATGGAGTCGAATGATCCCACAAGTATATATCTCGGCTAACTGGTCCATCGACATGGTCATCATCACAGACATAAAATGTGCGACTTTCGTCAGCCTGTCTACCAATACCCAGATTGCGTCGTGATGCTCTGACGACTTAGGTAGGCTTGTAACGAAGTCCATGGTAACTTCCTCCCACTTACAATTGGGAATCTCAAGTGGCTGTAGCAGACCTATTGGGCTCTTGTGCTCGGCCTTAACTTGCTGACAGACCAAACACTTCTTCACGAAGTCTGCTACATCTCTCTTCATCCCTCGCCACCAGAACGACCTTTCCAAGTCGTGGTACATCTTGGTACTCCCAGGGTGGGCTAGATATGGCGCACTATGGGCCTCAGTCAGGATTTCCTTGTGTAAAGTCCCGACTTTTGGCACGACAATGCGGCCTCTGAACTCCAAGGCTCCATCTGTGCCTCAGTAAAAGCCCTCTATTCCTCCGGCGCGAACCTTCACTTCTAAGGTGCGAATTGATCACAGGTTTGCTCCCGCCAAATTCTATCTCTCAGCATGGGCTGAACTCGTATCGAGCTAACACTCCCCGAAATCTCCATAGGAAGTGAGTCGACGACCTCAATCTGCATCCGGGCGAACTATCTGATGAGCTGGCTCTGCTGAGTGATAGAACAAGCCAACTCACCCCTCACATTTCGGCTTAGGGCGTCTGCTACCACGTTCGCCTTCCCCGGATGATACTTAATGGTATAGTCATAATCTTTCACAAGCTCCAACCGTCGCTTTTGGCGCATGTTGGGCTCCTTCTGCGTGAACATATACTGCAAACTCTTGTAATCGGTAAAGATCTCACACCGACCACCGTACAGATAGTGCCGCCAAATCTTGAGTGCATATACTATCGCTGCCGACTCTAGGCCATGCGTAGGGAAATTCTGCTCATGGGGCTTCAACTGACGTGAAGCATACGTGACGGCTTGGCCATCTTGGATATGCACACACCCAAGACCCTGCTTCGAAGCATCACTATAGATGGTGAAACCTCGAGTAGGATCTGGAATAGTCAACACTGGAGCCGTCGTAAGCCTCTTCTTGAGCTCCTGAAAGCTCTCCTCACAACGACTCGTCCACTCAAACTTCACAGATTTTCTTTTCAACTTGGACAAGGGGAGGGCAATCTTTGAAAACCCCTCAATAAACCTGCGATAGTACCCTGCTAGACCGAGAAAACTCCAAACCTTGATGGGACTCTTGGGTGCTGACCAGTTCTAAACTGCGGCAATCTTCACTGGATCAACTTCTATGCCTTTCTCGGTGATGATGTGGCCTAAAAATGCCACTCTCTTCAGCCAAAATTCACACTTGGAGAACTTGGCGTACAACTTTTCTCGACTAAAGGTCCCGAGAACAACCCTCAGATGCTGCTCATTCTCCTCCAAACTCCTTGAGTAGACCAAAATGTCATCAATGAAGACGATAACAAACCGGTCTAAGTATTGATAGAACACACGATTCATCAAGTCCATGAACACCGCTGGCGCGTTACTCAGACCAACGGCATAACCACGAACTCATAGTGTCCATATCTCGTTTGGAAAGTAGTCTTGGCTACATCGGACTCCTTAATCTTCAGCTGATGATAGCCTGAGCGTAAATCGACCTTGGAAAATACGCAAGCTCCTCTCAGCTGGTCAAACAAATCGTCTATCTTGGGGAGCGGATACTTATTCTTCACCGTTAACCAGTTGAGATCCCAGTAATCGATGCACATTCTCATGGATACGTCTTTTTTCTTGACGAATAGGACGGGTGCTCCCCAAGGTGAGACGCTCGGTCGGTCGAACCGAGTTCCAACAACTTCTCGATCTGGTCTTCAACTCCTTCGGTGCCATTCTGTACAGCGCCTTCGACACTGGTCCTGCTCCTGAAACAAGGTCAATGTGAACTCCATTTGTCTTCTCGGTGGTCCTCCTAGTAGTTGCTCCGGGAACACATCCACGAACTCACGAACAATTGGGATGTCATGAGGTGTCTGTGCTCTCGAATCTTCCTCGACAATGCTCACCAGGTAACCCTGACAATCTCCTCTACGCAGAATCTTCTTCAAATGCCAATAGTCGTTCCACAAATCACTGGAACTGATTCACGACTACGGCCTATTCCCGCTCTGCTAGGGGTTTGGAGATATGTGGGACGACATTCTGGAAAGCCATTAACCTCTGGACTAGGACAGTATAACCATTAAGAAATAGCTATACCCGACTTAAGGGATTTGAATCCGATTTGCCGAAAACACCTAGCTTAGCTAGAGTTCCCGTTATACTTGCTTTTTTGCGCTTCTGGTCGCAAATAAGTACTCCTGACCTCTAGAAGGGTCAATTAGTACTTAGTGAGTGGCTTAAATCGATTTAAGAAATCGAATACCTAGATAGCCAACTCTTCCACACTTGCTTCTTAGAAAGGAACCTGATTCCCCTCTTTGGCTATGCCGCTGACTATACGGTTGAACTCTCTGATGGGTTCGGATGAACGATCTAAAAACTCGAAGTTATCATTTATCTGTTGGCTAGCTAACTAGCGATAAGATACTGGTTGACAATCATAGACGGGCATCTTCCGGACTCTAAAACTGGGTACAGAGAAAACGGTGCCTATCTGAAAATGTAGTGATCTCGAAAATCTGTTCGAGACCCTGGATCCACTCCTCAACTAGGCGAGGATATATTTTTCTCGTAAACTTCTCAGGATTATAGTCGCGAAATTGGACGACTACAGCTGACTAGGTCATCTCCTGCTAAGCTTGATTTCTACGGCGTGCCATTTGAATAGGCAACCCGTAGCTAAAATAGGAATTGAAATTAGCACAACTGAAAAAGGTGCTATTACTAGCTAAAGCTCGATAATGACTTAGTCCATATTCGGCACTACTAGCACGAAAATGGCTTATCGCGACAACTAGGCGCAAGTCTCGATTTCTTGATAAGTTGGCGAAATTAACTCGATAATCTTGAGTTCGACTAGAGTTCTGAATACTGATAAGAGATAAATCTGATACAGCTAGGAGTCTTTCTTACTGATCTTGAGCATCTAGAGTTCGGATTATCTGAATCTTATTGAGCATAGACTTAGTACAGTTTGCTTATATAAACTTTGAAAAATTTTAAAAGCATTTACCTGGTAGTCGGGGCGGCGTGAGTGTGGTGTGGTCGGGTTTTTCTAAAATTTCTTATCTCTTAAAAGCATTCAGAAGCACAAAAGGTGCTCTGATACCAGCTGCAACACTCCACTACTTAGGGCCAATTTTTCGCAAATTATACTTTCGAAACGCTTATAAATTTTTCGAAATTGTTTGCAAACTAACTCGGGATGCTGTTAAAAACTTTTCTGCTTTAAAAATCTGTTTTCTTTAAATTGGGTCTATTGACTGGTTAGACTTAAAGAAAATCATATTAAATCTTTTATCGAATTAAGCATGTAAAACTGGACCCGTTCATACGAGTGAACCGAGTAAAACTTAGAATCTGAAAATACTGTCATGTAAGTTCGAAATTGAAACTAAACATAGCAGAAGTCTGAAAATGTGTGGTCATAATAGTTATACAAACATAAGTAAACAAATGTCCCTAGAACGGCCAGCTGTGCCAAATCCACGACCACGACCACCACAACGGCCCTCACGCCTGCTCGCCGACCCTATCATCTGTAAAACATAATGGGGGTGAGTATTGGTCCTCTTGTACTCCATAAAAACCCATGCAACACGCCGCTACTTCGGGCCAATTTTTCGCAAATGTTACCTTCGAAAACGCTTATAAATTTTTCGCAATCATTTGCAAACTTATCTCGGGATGCTGCTAAAAACTTATTTGCTTTGAAAATCCGTTTTCTTAACTTGGTCTATCAACTGGTTTAGACTTTAAGAAAATCAGATTTAAATCTTTTATCGACTCTTGCATTTAAACTGATGCCCTTCGTACTAGCGAACTGGATAAATTATTTAAGTCTGAAAGTACTGTCATGCAAGTTCAAAATAAAAGCAAGCGTAGCGGAATGTCTAAAAATGCGTGGTAATATTAATTATACAAAACATTTTAAACAAATGTCCCTGGAACGGCTCACTGTGCCATCTCCACGACCACAACCACCACAGCTCGACTCACGCCTACCCGCCGACCCTGCCATCTGAAAAAATAAAGTGGGGGTGAGTACGGTCCACTTGTACTCCATAAAAACCCATTCTAAAGTAAACAACAATAATAATAATGATATCACAGAACTGGTATATATAAGTAACTGAAACTCCCGGACACTATGGCCGGTAACTGTAATCTCCCGGACACTCTGGCCGGTAACTCCCGGACACTCTGGCCGGTACCGTGTGCACACTCTGATGGTATATTTAAGGCGAACTGGGCCACCACCAAAACTTAGGGAAGGACAACTCGGTCTTAACCCTTGTAACGCCCCAAATTAGAAAGAATAGTAAGAACGGTTTCACTGCTCGACCATAAGTGAAATCCGTAATTTTCAGAAATTCCCGAGTTATATTTAGTATGCTAAATGCTCAAATATGATAAATTATTCTTTGGAATATTTCTATAATAAGTATAAATTAAGATTAATCCATTAATTTGGATTAATAAAGTATAGCAAGTCGATTAGAGAAATTATTGGCTTCGAACCCTAGTTTGGTTCCGAGTTATTTTCTAGTCAATTCCGACCCTAGCCAAGTACTAGTATTTTATACTTGGAATATTTTTCTAAGTGTATAATAATACCAAAGTCAAGGGTTGATCATGTTAGAATCGAACCCTAGTCGAGTCTTGTGCCCGAGCCTCGGACCCGCGCTATTAAGTCGCGCCCACCCTACCGAGCCCAAGGCTTGTCCTAGCCATAGCACATTGGTCCTAATATTTTTTTTAAGTATGGAAATCAGCAAGGAAGGCTCAACAAGTAATGAACTCAGCCCAAGGTCATTTCCCACGCGCAGCCCATCTCCCCGCGCAGCCCAGCCCGCGCCCTCGCGCCCAGCCCGCGTCCCCGCGCCCAGGGCCCAGCTCCCAGCCCAGCGCCAGCTTTGGCAGCCCACCTTCTTGAGCCCAAATGGAAAAGTTCTGGCCCAAATCCTCCGTGACCCAATACATTCGTGTAATTAGGACTTAATAAGGATTAGTTTAAGCTAATATGTCCCTAAGCAAGATTAGCGAAAGTCAAACTATGCTTAACCAAAGTGGACATGTGCCTTGAATTAAAATATTGAAGATTCCTTTGTCTTTGCCCCCCAAGCTTTGACCCGACCAGACCTGCCTTCTCACCATTATTTTATGACTTTGTCAGCCCCATTAAACTCTGAAAAACCCACCAAAGTCGTGCTCTTCAACAATGCACAAGTCCCATGAACCTTGCGTGGAGAAAGGCATCATTTTTGGTCTCCCATGAGCCACATTGTATCCTCCGCCCCTCTCCTCTATATAAGATACAATCTCAGCATTTTTGAGCTCTTGGTCAGTTAAACACTCTCACATATTCATAAGATAAGAGAGAAAACCGAGCCAAGGGTCACTAGCCTTACCGTGCGCACGTGAAGCCCGGGGGAGAGGAGTACCGCACCACAGCCTTGCCCAAGCAAAATCTCTCGAGGCTTAGCAGCATCTAAGTGTTCCTTAGATTTTTCTAAGCCTTTTGGAGTTGATTGGCCCGAGCAAACCGCAACCTAAGTCCACCCTAAATCCGAAAGCTGCGCCTAGCCCATCTTTGGTCCTAGCTAGCCATTTTCTATTTTTGAGCAAGGTTAGATCGACCTATCTTTTTACCACAGCTTATTTATGATATTTGAGGATTTTTCATGAAGAAAAATTAAGCCATGCATGTGTTTAAATGCAAGTTTCGAATTTATTAAGTAATGACCTTAAAAATGAAATTTTAGTAGCAAGCATGTTTAAGTCGAGATTATTAGCTAAATCACCCTTAAATATCATGTCATTGATGGTGTAAAAATTTGAATGTAAATGGAGTTCATTGCCTTGGTCAAATCATTCATGAAAATATGCTATTTTGGCCACCCGAGGCCCATCCTCATGCATGCATGATATGACCTAAGTGTTAGCCATTATAGTCATCATTTGTGATGTATAACATTCGGCCCCGAGTAGTTTTTTAAGTTATGAATGTCGGTTCGGAGGTCAAGTGCTCGTACGTGCCATTTAGGCCCCTCGAGTGAACATGCATGTGGACCCGGGGTCCACTAGTGTTTTATGTGATATTTGTGGATATTTTATCATTCTAAGTTGAGATGAGTTGCATGTCCCCGGAAAATGTTGCCGGAGGTCCGGCAAGGGCCGGCCTTGCTCACTGTCCGCGCACATAGCGCGCCAGTGCTCGGCCCAGTGCCAGTCCGTGCCCGCGCCAGAGTGCGCGAGGCACCAGTTCCCGCGACCGCGCGACAGCAGCGTGATGCGGATGTGGTCATTGACCCTGGCGAGCCCGAGGACGATGTCCATGATGGCCTCGAGAGATGGCGAGAGGTTA
>BKCP01004827.1:12378-61970 GCA_008636005.1 Striga asiatica
CCGTGCCCGGGCACCAGCTGGCCCGGCACGGGGTCGAGGCCGGTCCAGCCGATCCAGCGCCCGACCGCCCGGTCCAGCCGAGCCAGTGGTCCGGCCAGCCAGCGAACCGGCCGGTTCGACCGATGGTTCGAGTCCGCTTTTATTCGTGACTTCCAGTCCGAGTCTATTTTCGGAATTTTAGTATTTTTTCGAGCCAGTCCAGTCCAGTTTAATCGCGTAAATAAGTCCGAGTATTTTAACATATAATTTAATATTCCGAGTATTATACTTAGCATTATTTTGCTTAAAAATTTATGTAGCCTAAGGAGAGTCGAGCCTCCGATCGCTACTCCAGTCAGCACTTGCATCAGTTCAGTTATCAGGTGGGGGTCATGTACTGGATTCCACATTATATATAATATATGTACCATGGCAGATGTATGTTCGAGATAGTTAGTTTTTCCAAGTGATTGGCCGACCTAAGGGCCTTTTGAGTTTTACCTGGTACCGGTGGAGGCCGAGGGCCTTAATATCCCATCGGGGTGTGCACACGAGCGGCCAAGGCCGAGGGTCTTTTGACCACAGTACAGAAAGAAAAGAAAAGTTTACAGTTCAGCTCTTATATATTTATGTTCATGATACGTTATTATACATGATGTCTTATTCAGTACTGGTCTTTGCGGAGCATAGTGGTTTGCTCACGCCCCCCATGTGTTTTTCAGGATACGGAGTCGAGCGTGCCGGGTGAGCTATGCGTGGAGAAGCGTGGTCATGACAGTCGAGGACATTTTTACGCACATTTATGTCCTTGTATTTATGATCATGTATTTTCAGATATGTATGCATGTATGTTGTATTTCGGATATGCTTCCGCTAGCAGACTTAGACTGTGCGAGACAGTTCAGACATTGCATGTTTAATTCCATTCTCCGTAGCGGATAGTTTGGTTGCATGTTTTATTTATGTCTGTGAGTAAGTTAAGTAAGTTCTTATCTGTGGCATCCCGCAACGAGTTAGTGTTTTCGAAAACCAAGCTCGCATGTTCTTTCGAAAATAAAAACAAAAATTTTACTCTGATTTTTCAAAGCTAGTAAGGCGAGGTGCCACTGAAGCTGGTATCAGAGCGCAGAGTGCGTTTCTGTATACTTTCAAAGTTTAAAAACAAGCATGACCACGCCGCGCTCATCCCGCACCGACTCCGAGGTAAGTCTCCTGACTCAGTTTAAGTTTTGCAAGTGCTAAATTCAGTTCAAGTATGGGGCCTAGATAACTATCCTCCTATAAGAAAGAAAGAACTCTAGAGGGAGTACTCTAGAAATATAAGCTAAGACGAGAACTCTAGACAGAACTCTAGAACAGCTAAGTCCAAGGACTCTAGACTAAGTCAGAACTCCAGTATGAGCCAGAACATAGCAGTTTAAGTATACTGGAACTCTAGCCAAGCTAGGTGTTTTCGGATATTATATTCTTTATTATTCCAAGTATAGTATGGCTATTTCTTAATTCGCTATACTAATCAATTCAAACGTTCCCAGAATTTCAAAATGCCGCCTCGCCGAGATCACCATGCTCCAGCAGAGTCCGATCAGGCCGTCGTAGTTGGTCGTTTTCGCACTTACAGCCCACCCGTTTTCGATGGGGAGGGAGGCCCGCTAGCAGTGGGCGAGTGGACCCGTAAGATGGAGAGGATCTCTCGAGTGATGGGGATAGCGGAGGAGCATAAGATTGCATGCGCTGAGTTGCAGATTGAGGGCGCCGCAGGTGAGTGGTGGGATGGCTATTGGAGCATCCGTACCCAGGACGAGAGAGAGGCTCTGTCGTGGGCCCAGCTTAAGACGCTCCTGTAGGACAAGTTCTATCCTCGCCATGTACGTCAGAGGATGGCCCGGGAGTTCAGTGCCCTTCGACAGGGAGACAGATCCGTTGATGAGTATGAGCGGGAGTTCGCTCGTAAGAGTGTCTTTGCACCACATCTGTTGGACACCGAGGAGAAGAGGGCGACCCAGTTTCTGGATGGGTTGAGGAGTAACATTCGACTGCTGGTAGCCAGCCATGGTTATCTTGACTACGCGGACACTGTTGAGAGAGGTCAGCAGATCGAGCCGTACATGCAGAGAGACGCCGAGAGACAGCCGCCAGCCAAACAGCCAGCTGCTATTCCGCCTGCCCAGCCAGCTCAGGGCAAGAACAAGAGGAAGTGGGATGATCGCAAGGATAAGGGGAACCGTGGACAGAGGGGCACAGCTCAGGCGGGCCAACCTGCCCGACAGGATCCGCCGGCTTGCGCTACCTGCGGACGTCGTCACCGTGGGGAGTGTCTGGCTGGGCAGAACATATGCTATCACTTCGCTTCCACTTAAACCCAGGTTAACTGATTAAACTGCTAATCGTAACTCTCTAGTGGGTGGGCTACTCTTACCTCTTGCCCTACCTACTAGCTGCCGCCCAGGACACCTGGTCATGAACTGCTCAGACTGTCCACAGCCCCAGCCAGCTCAGAGACAGCCTGCCCAGAGACAGCCCACACCGAGACAGCCAGCCCAATGACCCCCAGGACAGCAGCAGCAGCATGGAGCACCCGCTGATATTTACGCACTCGACTAGGAGCAGGCCGCAGAGCAGCCAGGTACAATGTCTGGCATGTTGTCATTGTTCCATACTCCAATCTTCGCTTTATTCGATACCGGGGCGACACATTCGTTCGTCTCGGCCAAGTGCTTATCTGCCTTAGCAGCCCAGGGAGTGCATACTGTCGACCCTCTCGAGATCAGTCTCGCATCGGGAAGGAAGATAGTTACGAGTTCCCTGGCCAAGAACCTTAGCATCGATATTGGAGGCCGAACTCTAGTCGTAGATGCATTTGTGATTGACATGAATGACTTGAACCTGATTCTTGGCATGGATTGGTTGTCGAGATACCGCGCATACATCCGTTGTCGTGACTGGGAGGTGACGCTTCACTTATCCGAGAGAGATCGCATTACGTTCTTCGGGATGAAGTCTCAAACCCTACCGCACGTTATTTCCATGACGAAGGCGGCGAAGTACATGTAGAGACAGGACTGTCAGGGATTTCTTGTCATTATCGTTAGGGAGTCTTCGGAGAAGCTGTCTCCCAGAGATATTCCCATTGTTCGAGAGTTTGTGGACGTTTTTCCCGATCAGCTCCCGAGAGGACCACCTAACCGCCAGGTGGAGTTCACTATCGACTTGGTCCCCGGAGCGGGACCAGTGTCGAAAGCGCCGTATCGCATGGCGCCGAAAGAGCTTCAGGAGTTAAAGGCCCAGATTCAGGAGCTTTTGGGTCTCGGTTTTATCCGACCGTGCGTATCACCTTGGGAAGCCCCTGTCCTCTTTGTCAAGAAGAAGGATGGGTCGATGAGAATGTGCATCGACTACCGGGATTTGAACCGGTTGATGGTGAAGAACAAGTATCCGCTTCCCAGAATTGAGGATTTATTCGATCAGCTGAGGGGAGCCAGTGTATTTTCCAAGATCGATCTTCGCTCTGGTTACCATCAGCTGAAAATCAAAGAGGCCGATGTGGCCAAGACCACTTTCAGAACTAGATACGATCATTATAAGTTCGTCGTGATGCCGTTTGGCTTGAGCAATGCGCTAGCGGTATTCATGGATCTCATGAACCGTGTCTTCCATCCATTCCTGGACCAGTTTGTCATCGTCTTCATTGATGACATTTTGGTCTATTCCCGCAGTCCAGAGCAGCACGAGGAGCACTTGAGGACAGTTTTGGAGACACTTTGACGGGAGAAGTTGTACGCCAAGTTCTCCAAATGCGAATTTTGGCTCGATGGAGTTGCTTTCTAGGCCACATCATCCCATCCAGAGGGATTGAGGTAGACCCGAGAAAGATTGAAGCAGTTCAAAACTGGTCGACACCGAGAAATGCCACCGAGATTCAAAGTTTTCTCGGTTTGGCAGGCTATTATAGACGCTTCATCGAGGGTTTTTCGAAGATTGCCCTACCCTTGTCTCGTTTGACGAGAAAATCAGTGAAGTTTGAGTGAGATGGTCGTTGTGAGTCGAGCTTCCAGGAGCTCAAAGCGAGGCTTACGACGGCCCCAGTGTTGACTATTCTGGACCCTGCACAGGGTTTCACTATCTATAGTGACGCCTCGAAGCAGGGTCTAGGTTGTGTTTTGATGCAAGACGGCAGGGTTGTGGCTTATGCTTCCCGTCAGCTAAAGCCGCACGAGGTGAACTACCCGACTCACGATCTTGAGTTGGCAGCAGTGGTTCACGCCCTGAAGATTTGGAGACACTATTTGTACAGGGGACATTGCGAGATTTACACCGACCACAAGAGCCTACAGTATATCTTCACTCAGAAGAAGCTCAACATGCGCCAGCGGCGATGGTTGGAGCTAGTGAAGGATTACGACTGTACCATTAACTATCATCCGGGAAAGGCGAATGTAGTTGCCGACGCCCTCAGCCGGAAGGGAAAGGGCGAGCTGACCTGTATGATCACTCAGCAGCGTCAGTTGATTCATGAGTTCGCTCGGATGCAGCTAAAAGTGGTCGAATCACCTCTCAAGTTGCCAGTTGTGGGAGGTATTCGAGCAATGAGGATGTGGCCCACGTTACGAGATAGCATCCGGCGGGATCAAGCCTTCGACGAGTTCATTCGCTCGATGGGGGTGAAGATTCATGCCGGAGGAGTTGAGGGTTTCTACCGAGGCACTGATGGTGCCTTGGAGTACATGAGTAGAATAGTTGTGCCGAATGTCGAGGCCCTGAAGAAGGAGATCTTGACAGAGGCGCATAGTGCTCCATACTTGGCGCATCCCGGTAGCACCAAGATGTATCACGACCTGAAAAGGTCATTCTGGTGGAAGGGGATTAAGAGAGACGCCGCCGAGTTTGTAGAGAAGTGCTTGATTTGCCAGCCGGTGAAAGTCGAGCGCAAGGTTCCACCGAGTCTCTTACAGCCTTTAGAGATCCCGCAGTGGAAGTGGGAGAAGCTGACCATGGACTTTGTCCCGGGATTACCGATGTCGGCCAAGCATCACGACGCGGTATGGGTAGTTGTGGATCGACTGACGAAGTCGGCCCATTTCATGCTTGTCAGGATGGACATGTCCATGGAGCAGCTAGCCGAGACATGTCTCCAAGGAATCGTTCGACTCCACGGCGTCCCAGCCGAGATCATATCTGATAGAGATCCCCGATTTACAGGCTATTTCTGGGAGAGTCTGAACGAGTCCATGGGGACGAAGTTAAAGTTTAGCTCCGCATATCATCCACAGACCGACGGTCAGTCGGAACGGACCATCCAGACGCTTGAGGACATGCTCCTAGCTTGTGTCCTAGAGCATGGTGGTTCGTGGGAGCAGTTGATACCCACTGTAGAGTTTTCCTATAACAACAGTTACCACTCGTTGATCAAGATGGCGCGTTCGAAGCTTTATACGGTCGCAAGTGCCGCTCACCTCTTTATTGGGATGAGGTCGGCGAGAAGCAGGTTCTCGGTCCCAAGTTGATCGAGGACACAGTGCAGAAGGTTGCCGAGATCCGAGAGAGATTGAGAGAGGCTCAGAGTCGTCAGAAGGCCTATGCTAACAAGTGTAGAAGGGAGCTTGAGTTTGAGCAGGGAGATAAGGTGTTCCTGAGGGTCATGACGATGAAGGGCGTTGTCCGATTCGGGAAGAGGGGGAAGCTGCAGCCCCGATTCATAGGGCCCTTTGATATTCTCGAGCGAGTTGGCGTCATCGCCTATCGTCTGGCATTACCCCCAGAGCTCTCAAGTGTACATAACGTTTTCCATGTGTCGATGTTGAGAAAGTACGTGTATGACCCGAGCCACATAGTGAACTTTGACGGGCTAGAGGTCGGGCAGAACCTGACGTATGATGAGCGGCCGGTAGCAGTTCTGGACCGAGAGGTCCGTCGGCTGAGGAACAGAGATATAGAGCTTGTTAAAGTTTTCTGGATTCACCACGACGAGTCGGAAGCCACTTGGGAGAGAGAGGCCGAGATGAAAGCTCGTTATCCAGATTTTGAGTTCTGAGATTTTCAGTTGTACATATGTACTTTCTATTTATGTCTTGATGTATATAATTATGTAGTAAGAGTTCTGGCCTAGCACCTTAGTTTTGTATTTTCGAGGACGGAAATATTTTAAGGAGGATAGGTTGTAACGCCCCAAATCAAAAATAATAGTAAGAACGGTTTAACTGCTCGACCATAAGTGAAATCCGTAATTTTCAGAAATTCCCGAGTTATATTTAGTATGCTTAATGCTCAAATATGATAAATTATTCTTTGGAATATTTCTATATTAAGTATAATTTAAGATTAATCCATTAATTTGGATTAATAAAGTATAGCAAGTCGATTCGAGAAATTATCGGCTTCGAACCCTAGTTCGGTTCTGAGTTATTTTCTAGTCAATTCTGACCCTAGCCAAGTACTGGTATTTTATACTTGGAATATTTTTCTAAGTGTATAATAATACCAAAGTCAAGGGTTGATCATGTTAGAATCGAACCCTAGTCAAGTCTCGTGCCCGAGCCTCGGACCCGCGCTATTAAGCCGCGCCCTTGCACCCTATCGAGCCCAAGGCTTGTCCTAGCCATAGCACATTGGTCCTAATATTTTTTTTTAAGTATGGAAATCAGCAAGGAAGGCTCAACAAGTAATTAACTCAGCCCAAGGTCATTTCCCACGCGTAGCCCATCTCCCCGCGCAGCCCAGCCCGCGCCCTCGCACCTAGCCCGCGTCCCCGCGCCCAGGGCCCAGCTCCCAGCCCAGCGCCAGCTTTGGCAGCCCACCTTCTTGAGCCCAAATGGAAAAGTTCTGGCCCAAATCCTCCGTGACCCAATACATTCGTGTAATTAGGACTTAATAAGGATTAGTTTAAGCTAATATGGCCCTAAGCAAGATTAGCCAAAGTCAAACTATGCTTAACCAAAGTGGACATGTGCCTTGCATTAAAATATTGAAGATTCCTTTGTCTTTGTCCCCCAGCTTTGACCCCGACCAGACCTGCCTTCTCACCATTATTTTTTGACTTTGTAAGCCCCACTAAACTCTGAAAAACCCACCAAAGTCGTGCTCTTCAACCATGCACAAGTCCCATGAACCTTGAGTGGAGAAAGGCATCATTTTTGGTCTCCCATGAGCCACATTGTATCCTCCGCCCCTCTCCTCTATATAAGACTCAAATCCTCAGCATTTGTGAGCTCTTGGTCTGTTAAACACTAGCACATATTCATAAGATAAGAGAGAAAACCGAGCCAAGGGTCACTAGCCTTACCATGCGCACGTGAAGCCCGGGGGAGAGGAGTACCGCACCACAACCTTGCCCAAGCAAAATCTCTCGAGGCTTAGCAGCACCTAAGTCCACCCTAAGTCCCAAAGTCGCGCCTAGCCCATTTTTTGCCCTAGCTAGCCATTTTCGATTTTTGAGCAAGGTTAGATCAACCTATCTTTTTACCACAGCTTATTTATGATATTTGAGGATTTTTCATAAAGAAAAATCAAGCCATGCATGTGTTTAAATGCAAGTTTCGAATTTATTAAGTTAATGACCTTAAAAATGAAATTTTAGTAGCAAGCATGTTAAAGTCGAGATTATTAGCTAAATCACCCTTAAATATCATGTCATTGATGGTGTAAAAATTTGAATGTAAATGGAGTTCATTGCCTTGGTCAACTCATTCATGAAAATATGCTATTTTGGCCACCCGAGGCCCATGGCCCATCCTCATGCATGCATGATATGACCTAAGTGTTAGCCGTTATAGTCATCATTTGTGATGTATACCATTCGGCCACGAGTAGTTTTTTAAGTTATGAATGTCGGTTCGGAGGTCAAGTGCTCGTACGTGCCATTTAGGCCCCTCGAGTGAACATGCATGTGGACCCAGGGTCCACTAGTGTTCTATGTGATATTTGTGGATATTTTATCATTCTAAGTTGAGATGAGTTGCATGTCACCGGAAAATGTTGCCGGAGGTCCGGCAAGGGCCGGCCTTGGTCACTGTCCGCGCACATAGCGCGCCAGTGCTCGGCCCAGTGCCAGTCCGTGCTCGCGCCAGAGTGCGCGAGGCACCAGTGCCCGCGACCACGCGACAGCAGCGTGATGAAGATCGTGTGTCCCGATTGCCAATAAGCCACAAACTCGTGCCTTGACTCGCCGATAGGTGCCTCGTAGGTTCACACAACCGCTCCCCTTCGAAACGATAAAATTGCAAAAGAAATCTAGAAGAAATATAAGGCAAAGTGTTTGAACAAAAGTTCGGTTTTTCTATTAATTTCTGAATGATTAAAAAATAACAAGAGGAAGGGCCTTTATAGCCCGGGCACCAGCTGGCCCGGCACGGGGCCGAGCCGGTCCAGCCGATCCAGCGTCCTACCGAAGCCTCTTCCGTCTAAGAGTCTGCAACACGATCCTCAAATGCTCCTCGTGCTGCTCCGGACTACGAGAATAGACCAAGATGTCATCAATGAAGACGATAACAAACTAGTCTAGGAAGGGATGGAAGACACGGTTCATGAGATCCATGAATACCGCCAGTGCATTGCTCAACACGAACGGCATCACAACGAACTCATAGTGCCCGTATCGAGTTCTGAAAGCCGTCTTGGCCACATCGGCCTCCTTGATTCTCAGCTGATGGTAACCAGAGCGGAGATCGATCTTGGAAAATACTCTGGCACCCCTCAACTAATTGAACAGATCTTCTATCCTGGGGAGAGGATATTTGTTCTTCACCGTCAACCGGTTTAGGTCCCGATAGTCGATGCACATTAGCATGGTCCCATCCTTCTTCTTGACAAAGAAGACAGGTGCTCCCCAGGGTGAAACACTCGGTCGAATGAAACCAAGCTTGAGTAACTCATGAATTTGAGTTTTCAGCTCCTGCAGTTCCTTCGGGGCCATTCGATAAGGTGCCTTCGAGACTGGTCCTGCCCCTGGAACGAGATCAATTGTGAACTCCACTTGGCGATTCGGTGGTGCCCTAGGTAACTGCTCCGGAAAGACGTCGATGAAGTCGCGCACCACTGGGATGTCTCTGGGCGTCCGCTCCTCCGATGAGTCCCCGACGATGTTCACCAGGTAGCTCTAACAATCCTCCTTCTGCAGATGTTTGGTCGCTTTCGCCATTGAGATGACACGTGACAAGGTTCTAGCCTTCGTTCCGAAGAACGTGATTTGTTCTCCCCCAGTCATCTGAAGCGTCGCCTCTCTGTCTTTGCATCGGATGTACACGTGGTACTTCGCCAACCAATCCATTCCGAGTATAAGGTTGAAGTCTCTCATCTCGATCACAAACGCATCGACCGCAAGTGTTTTTCCGCCAATATCAAGACTAAGGTCTTTGGCCAAAGAGTGCGTCACTATCTTCCTCCCTGAGGCTAGGCTGATCTCAAGGGGGTCGACAGTGCTCACTCCCTGGACATTTATAGCGTCGAGACACTTTGTGAGAACGAACAAATGGGTCGCTCCCGTGTCAAACAAGGCAAAGACTGGTACATTGAATAAAGATATCTTGCCAGACATTGTACCTGGCTGCTCGGCTACCTCCGTCTGGTTAAGGGCGAATATCTGGGCTGGTCCACCTCCAGGTCAGTTCTGGGCCTGCTGACGCTGCCCCTGTGGATTCTGTGCGCGGTCTGGGCAAACACGAATACCATGGCCAGGTCTACGGCAGTGATAGCACACATTCTGACCAGCTAGGCACTCCCCACGGTGATTACGGCCGCAGGTAGCGCATGGTGGTACAACCTGACGGATAGGCTGCACAGCTTGAGCTGGTGCTGGGCCTCTCGGTGCGTTCCTGCAATCATTACGACCCTTCCACTTCCTTTTGTTGGGTCGATGTGCCTGCTGAGGCTGCGTCGGCTGAGGTGGCGCTATCTGTGGTGGGGCTGGCTGAATTGGTAAAGCCAATGGCTGGACTAGCTGCCTGACTGGGGCATGGAACCGGCTGGCCTCCACTACTCTACTCTCTGCCATATGCTGGGCCGGAGAGACTGTCTCAGCATATGTCATGGGGCCCATGGCACTGATGGTGTGACGGATCTCTCCCCGTAGGCCCGCTCGGAATCGTTTCGTCCTCTTCGCCTCCGTGTCAACGAGGTTTGGCGTGAAGAAGGCGAGGCGAGAGAAATCGAGCTCGTACTCGTCAATAGTCCGGCCGCCCTGCTCCAGACTCAGGAACTGTCGCTCCATCCTCTCAACATAGTGATCCGGGTAATACTTCTCTCGGACTACCTCCTTCGCTCTCTCCCACGTGAGATTAGTCTTCTCCCCAGGCCTCATGGCCAGTAGGCATTCCACATAAGTCCCGCATCCCCTATCAATTGAAGCTGAGCACACATGACCTTGACTGGCTCGGGGCAACCCATGACCTCGAAGATAAGATCAAGGTTGCGCACCCATTCCTCAACTTGTCGAGGATCTCCCTGTCCGTTAAAAGTCGCTGGGTCAAACCCGCGAAACTCTGCGATGCGCTGCCCCAGATCCCGCTCGGGAACTACTGGAGGGGCTGCGATTGGTGGGACTGGAGCATTCCTATTTCTGCGATTAGCCATATGGATGGACAGTTGAGAGGGTTAGCATAAAGGGGAGTTTGGTAGAAGAGATTAAATATTAATAACTCGATGATTTACAAATTTCTTGACGAGTCGTCGATAACATACAACTTATCCGTCTAAGGTTTTGAATAAAATAGGAGTTCTGACTTAGACTAGAGTTTTGAAACATAGTTCTTTCTAGAGTTCTCCCTCTAGAGTTATCTGTCTTATAGGAGGATAGCTATCTAAGCCCCATACATGAATTTGAATAAGCACATGCAAAAATAAAAGACTGGTTTAGGTGACTTACCTCGGAGGCAGCGCGAGCGTGAGTGTGGTGTGGTAACTTTGACTGAGCTTTGGTCTTCAGAAACGCTAACCGCGCTCTGATACCAAGCTGTAACACCCCGCCTACTATAACTTTGACTCACGAAAAACTGGGTAAAATTTTTGCGGTTATTTTCAAAATATACTGCTACTGTTTTCGAAAAACGTTTAAACTTACTAACTTACGGGGTGCTACTTACTTACTGACTTACTTCTATTTTTCTGATACTTATGCACGTACCCAAATCAACATATAAAATTCGACTGGGGAAAATACGGATGAGGGACAATTAAACGTGCATACATACTAGGTCTGGATTAGCAGTACGAAAGCGTAAAATAAAGTACAGTACAATCTGAAATTTTTATACATGCCAACATAACATAAACATAAACAAATGTCCAACTGACTCGGACACCACCACACCACCATGCTCGGCTCACGCTCCGGGCTGCACTCCATCACCTAAAAAGATAATAGTGGGGGCGTGAGTACTCATCCAGTGTACTCCGTAAGAACCAGCACTGAATAAACAGCTCATATAATCGAATATCATAAACTCAGCAGATGCATAAATAAAATTGTACTGTACTGGTGCGGACTACCGGTAACTAGCCGGTTCTCAGGTGATCACGTTCTGGGGGTCGCCTCCACAGAAACCCAGGATGACTCTACTGGGAGTCAAACTGTACTGGGCGAGAGACTCTACTGGGAGTCAGCATAAACTAGACCACGAACGGTTAAACTGGACCATTCGGGTAAAACTTATCTACATCATACCTCATAAATGGTACAAGATTATAGACAATGTAATACCCAGTGCAGGGCCTGCGTTCGGTTTGGGCACGTGAATGACACTTGGACCGATTTTTGAGGTTTTTCTTGTGTCCCTATGGCTTAGAAAAATATACCAAGAATTGGTTAGAACTTAGGCTTGGTCTCGGACCTCGACCCGGGACCTTGGGCGGGGTCGCGGCTCGAATTGCTCGGTTAACTTCTCGATTTTTCGAACGAGGTCTAGGACTTGAATTTGCACATCATAATACTTAGAAAATTCTAAGTATTATGCTACTAGGACTCGGTATGTCCTAAGACTCGATGACTAGGGTTCAGAACGAACGAAACTTAATTCGAATAACATATCTGAATATTTAATACGAACTTAATATATTGAGCACTTAGCATATACTTAATAAATCTTGAATTTCTGAAAATTATGAATTTCACTTAAAAGTCGAGCAGTGAAAATCGTCTTAATATTATTACTGATTCAGGGCGTTACAGACCACATGGTGGTCGAATCACTGGAGGTTGAGGCCAGCTGAGTTGGCCAACTTGACATAGGACCGTATGAAAGAGGTTGTACTGGAGAAGTACTACCCGCAGGAGTACCATATGAGGATGCAGCGGGAGTTCTGGGGCCTTAAGCAGGAGACCCGGACAGTCAAGGAGTACGAGTGAGAGTTCGTCCATATAAATGAGTTTGCTCCACATCTGGTGGACACAGACTTCAAGAAATCTACCAAGTTCCGGCCTCCGGGATGGTCTTCGCCCGGACATCTGCTGGCTCTTCACCAGTCACGGAGTGCTACCATACGAGGAGATGGTTATCCGTGCACTTCCGCTTGAGAGCCATCAACCACATCCCACCCTTGTTCCATTCTATGTTCATGCTTATAATGCCCCAAATCAGTAATAATATTAAGAACGGTTTCACTGCTCGACTATAAGTGAAATCCGTAATTTTCAGAATTTCCCGAGTTATATGATTTATACTAAATGCTCAAATATGATAAATTATTCTTTGGAATAATTCTATCTCAAGTATAAGTCAAGATCAATCCATTAATTTGGGTTGTTAAATTATAGCAAGTCGACTCGAGAATTTATTTGGTTCGAACTCTAGTTTGGTTCCGAGTCATTTCTCTAGTCGTTTCCGAGCATAGCCAAGTATTGATATTTTTATACTTAGAATAATTTCTAAGTATATGGGAATATGAAAGTTGAGCCTTGCACATTTTATTCTCGAGCCTTAGCCATATATCAAGCCCCGCGCCCCGAGGTCCGTGAGCATGGCCTTGCGCGCCCACTCCGAGCCTAGGCTCACCCTAGCCTTGTCCAAGACTTGGTCCAAGCCTTAACCAATGTTTGAGAATTTTTCTAAGTCCAAAATCCACAGACCCCGTGCCCAGGCCCTCATGCCCCTCGTGCCAGCCCCGCAGGCAGCGCCCAGGCCCAGCGCTGGCAGCGTGGCAGTCCAATATTTTGAGCCCATTTCTTAAAATTCTGGCTCAATTCTTTCATGACCCAAGACTTGCGTGTTTAGGGGACTTATTAAGGATTAATTTGAGCTAAGGTGGCCCTAATGAAGATTAAGGGAAGTCAATCTATGATTAAGCTAAGTGGGGAGTATGGGCATAGTATTATTTTATTCATAGTGGAGTCTTTTGTTCCCCATGCATTGACCAGCCGACCAGACCTGCTCCCTCAGCCCCATGCTCTGTTTTTCCACTCAAATGAGCCATGCAAACCGTGCCCAAGTCAACCCCTAAGTCCCCATGAGTATGGAGTGAAGAATCCCACTCAACCCTTGTCCCCCATGAGCCTTCATTGTTAAATCCGCCCCTACACCCTATAAAAGCCTCACTTATTCAAATTTTAGAGACTCTTAGACATTTTGAGACTTGAGAGCTCAAGCACTTTGAGAGAAAACAAGAGAAAAGAACCAAGAGCCCTTACCTTACACCACCGCGCGCGAGCCACGGCCAAGAGAGGAAGAGGAGCAGCCATCTCGAGTTCTAAGCGAATTCTTCCATGGCTTATCATTTCCAAGTGTTCCTTAGAATTTTATAAGTCTTGTGGAGTTCCTAGGCCCGACCAAATCAAACCACAAGTTGACCCTAAGCCTCCAAGCTGCACCTAGCCCACCTCAAGCACCCTCTAGCCATTTCTCTCGCTCGGTGAAGGTTAACCCAAACCATCTTCTTATCAAAATTATTTTATGATATTTTAAGATTTTTCATGAAGAAAAATCGAACCATGCATGTGTTTATATAGTAGTTCTGAATTTATAAAGTTAAAGACCTTAAAAATGATATTTTAGTAGCAAGCATGTTAAAGTCGAGATTATTAGTTAAATCACCCTTAAAAATCATGTCATTGATAGTGTAAAAAGTTGAACATGATTTGAGTTCGTTTGTTCAGTCATATTGCTCATGATTTTATGTTAAATTGGTCTCCCGAACCCTAGTTCCATGCATGCAAGTTATGACCTAAGTGTCAGCCCCTATAGTCACCATTTTTTATGTTAAATATTCGGCCTTGAGTGAATTTCCATGTTGATTATGTTGGTTCGGACGTCAAGTGCTCGTACGTGCCATTTAGGCCCCTCGAGTGAACATGCATGTGGACACGGGGTCCACTAGTGTTTCTTAGCATTTTCGTAGCACATTTATCATATAAAGTTGTTATGTCATGCATGTCACCGGAAAAGTCGCCGGAGGTCCGACAAGGGCCGGCCTTTGTCACTGTCCGCCATGTAGTGCGGTAGTGCCCGGCCCCAGTGCCTGTCCGTGCCTGCAGAGGCTACCCTTAGCCAATGTCCGTGCCCGGTAGGCGCGAGGCACAGCCCGCGTGCACGCAACAGCGCCCGCAGCACCCAGTGCGTGCCCGTGTGCCCACCATAAGCCGCAGTAGCCCAAGCATGCGTGGCCATGGCACCCAGCGTGCACGGCCCACGCGCACGGCGCCCGGCAGCGTCGTGCCAAGCCCCAGCGCACGAGATCTCGTGCCAGAGCCTCGTGCCAAGTCCAGTGCTGACTTGAGCCGGGTCAGCTGAGCCCAATTGACCTCGGTGCGTGCCCAGGAACACGCCCGATTGCCCAGTGACCTCGGGGACACCCGGCAGCGCCCGTGTGGCCTCTGTCCGCGTCTTCCCCGTGCCAGCAGCGCCTGGCCAGTGCCTGTCCATGCCCAGCCGCACGACAAGGCCTCAGTCCAGTCTCGGCCGTGCCCAGCGCGCACCCGAGCAGCCGAGCCGGCGGTCCGGCCAGTCAGCGAATCGGCCGATTCGACCGGCGGTTCGAGTCAGTTTTGATTCGTGATTTCCGATCCGAGTCTCTTTCCAGAATTTTAGTATTTTTTCGAGCCAGTGCAGTCCAATTTAATCGCGTAGATAAGTTCGAGCATTTTAGCATATAATTAAATATTCCGAGCATTATACTTAGCATTAATTTGCTTAAATATTTATGTAGCCTAAGGAGAGTCGAGCCTTCGATCGCTACCCAGTATCAGCACTTGCATTAGAATTCTAAGTTTTCAGGTGGGGGCCCTGCACTGGGTATTACATTGTCTATAATCTTGTACCATTTATGAGGTATGTATGTAGATAAGTTTTACCCGAATGGTCCAGTTTAACCGTTTGTGGTCTAGTTTGTGTTGACTCCCAGTAGAGTCTCTCGCCCAGTACAGTTTGATTCCCAGTAGAGTCATCCTGGGTTTCTGGGGAGGCGACCCCCAGAACGTGATCACCTGAGAACCGGCCAGTTACCGGTAGTCCGCACCAGTACAGTACAGTTTTATTTATGTATATGCTGAGTTTATGATATTCGATTATATGTGCCGTGTATTCAGTGCTGGTTCTTACGGAGTACAGTGGATGAGTACTCACGCCCCCACTAATATCTGTTTAGATGATGGAGTGCAGCCCGGAGCGTGAGCCGAGCTTGGTGGTGTGGTGGTGTCCGAGTCAACTGGACATTTGTTTATATTTATGTTATGTTGGCATGTATAAATAATTTCAGACTGTACCGTATTTTATTTTACGCTTCCGCACTGCCAACCCAGACTAGTATGTATGCACGTTTAATTTTCCCTCATCCGTATTTTCCCCAGTCGGATTTTATATGTTGATTTGGGCACGTGCATAAGTATCAAAAAAAGAGAAGTGCGTCAGTAAATAAGTAGCATCCTGCAAGTTAGTAAGTTTAGACGTTTTTCGAAAAAAAAAATAAGTATATTTCGAGAACAGTCGCGAAAATTTTAACCAGTTTTTCGTAAGTCAAAGTTATAGTATGCGGGGTGTTACAGTGCTCCTATGATTCAGCCCACTACTACTGTTCCGCCTGGCTCCAATTCGAACAAGAGAAACGCTAATTCCCGCCGAGATCCTCGGAAGGGGAAACGTGGAGACCCCAACCGACCTGATGAGCGCCCCGCCAACCAGGGCCAGAACCCGAGGTGCCCTAACTGTGGCTGTCACCATCCAGGAGAGTGCTGGCACACTCAGAAGGTCTGCTACAGCTGTCAACGCCCCGGGCATTTCCTTAGCACGTGCCCTGAACCCTAGAGGCAGCAGAAGCAGCTCCAACCACCACACCGTTAGCACCAGCCCAAACAAACCCCAACACAGAACCAACAGATGGCAGGAGGCCAGGCCCTAGTTTACACTATCACCCATGATGAGGCGGCGAACAATGCAGGTACCATGTCTGGCATGCTTTTTATATCCAATGTGCCCATTTTCGCATTGTGTGACACCGGAGCCACCCATTCTTGTATTTCTTCTCGTTGCTTGGAGGCCTTAGCAATTAGTGTCGTGTGCAAAGTCGATCCTCTCGAGGTTAGATGAGCCTTTGGAAAAACTCTTATCTCTGATTCTATGATCCGTGGTCTGCGAGTCGACATTGGAGGGCGAATCTTGGAGGCCAATACTTATGTGATAGATATGCGCGATTTCGGTGTAATCCTTGGCATGGACTGGCTCACTCGTTATCGAGCCAACATCCGATGCCAGGAGCGAGAAGTTACTCTTTATTCCGGCGACAATCAGCCTATCTTATTCTATAGGGTGAAGTCGAGGACTATGACTCGAGTCATCTCTTCTCTCAAAGCGATGAAGTGTTTGTCTAAGGGTAGTTATAAAGGCTATCTCGTGAGTATGGTTAGGGAGGATTCCATGTGATCCCCGGAGAGCGTGTCCATCGTATACGAGTATTTGGACGTGTTTTTAGATCAATTGCTAGGAGGACCACTGGACCGCCAGCTCGAGTTCGCCATCGACTTAGTACCCGGAGCTGGTCCCGTTTGAAAGCCTCGTACCGTATGGCGCTGAAGGAGCTTCAAGAGCTCAAGGCCCAAATCCAAGAGTTGCTTCATCTCCGTTTTATTCGACCGAGTGTTTCTCCTTGGGGAGCGCCCGTTCTATTCGTGAAGAAGAAGGACGGATCTATACGCATGTGCATCGACTACCGTGAGCTTAATCACCTTACGGTTAAGAAGAAGTACCCCTTTCCCCGCATCGAGGACCTTTTCGATCAACTGAGGGGAGCCAGCATTTTCTCGAAGATTGATCTAAGGTCTGGCTACCATCAGTTGAAGATTAGAGATTCTGACATCTCTAAGACTGCGTTCCGGACTAGGTACGGACATTATGAGTTTGTGGTAATGCCGTTCGGGTTGAGTAATGCGCCGGCGGTGTTCATGGACCTTATGAATAGAGTATTCCATCCGTATCTGGACCAGTTCGTCATCGTGTTCATCGACGAGGTGTATTCCCGGGACGTAGAGCAACACAAGGAGCATCTGCGTATATTGCTGGAGACCCTTCGCCGCGAGAAGCTGTATGCAAAGTTCTCGAAGTGCAAGTTCTGGCTAGACCGAGTGGCATTCCTCAGCCACATCGTGACCGCTAGAGGCATTGAGGTAGATCCCGGCAAGATAGAGGTCGTGAGTCAGTGGGAGACTCCGAAGAAAGCGAGTGACATCCGTAGTTTTCTGGGGTTAGTAGGATACTACCAACGTTTCATCCAGGGCTTCTCTAAGGTGGCCCAACCCCTAACCAATCTGACGAAGAAGGCGGCGAGATTCGTGTGGAGCCCCCTGTGCAAAGACAGTTTCCAGGAGTTGAAGAGGAGACTGACCTCCGCACTTGTGTTGTCTATTCTCGACCCGACTTTGGAGTTCACGATTTATAGTGACACTTCGAAGATGGGTTTAGGCTACGTGCTGATGCAGCAAGGGAATGTCGTGGCCTATGCATCGAGGCAGCTGAAGCCTCACGAGCAAAACTATCCCACGCATGATTGAGAGTTGTTCGCGGTGGTCCACGCTCTGAAGATCTGGAAGAATTACCTTTATGAAGGGAAGTGCGAGATTTTCACGGACCATAAGAGCCTGACGTACATTTTCACTCAAAAGTAATTGAATATGCGGCAGCGTAGATTGTTGGAGTTGGTTAAGGACTACGACTGCATGATTAGCTACCATCTTGGGAAAGCTAATGTGGTCGCCGACGCCCTTAGTCGGAGGAGTCAAGGCCAGTTGTCTTGCCTACTCACCAGGCAAGATGTCTTAGTTCGGGAGTTCGAGTGGCTTCAGTTAGAAGTAGTGGAGTCGACTTCGACGGCCGGTGGTATGTTGACTGCTTTGGTCATGGGTCCGAATCTTCGGGAGAGAATAGTCGCCGAGTAGCCGAAAGATCGTTTCTTATGCCGGATGAAGGATTTGATGGAAGCCGCAAAGTTGGCGGATTCTAAGTCGCATCCGATGGGGCATGGTCTTCGAGGGTAGACTATGTGTTCCGAAGGTGTGGGAACTGCGACGAGAGATACTGAAGCAAGCTCACAGTGCCCCGTACACTATTCATCCTGGTAGCATGAAAAGGTTCCAGGACCTGAGGAAGACATTCTTGTGGCGAGGAATGAAGCAGCAAGTAGCGAGATTCGTGAACCGATGTTAGGTGTGTCAGCAGGTGAAGGCTGAGCACCAAAAATCGAGAGGGCTGTTGAAGCCACTGGAGATTCTCACGTGGAAATGGGAGTGCCTCACCATGGACTTTGTGGTGGGATTGCCGATATTGCTGTCCGGACACGACTCGATTTGGGTGATTGTGGACCGACTCACGAAGTCTGCCCACTTTCTGCCCGTCAGGACGACTATGAAGGCTAGTGATTATGCCGAGTTGCTCGCTGATGAGATTGTTCGACTCCACGGGGTGCCAGGGTTCACGAGTCAGTTCTGGAAGAGTTTGCACCGAGCCATGGGGACGAGGTTGGAGTTTAGCACAACCTTTCACCCTGAGACAAATGGTCAGTCGAAGCGGACGATCCAGACTTTGGAGGACATTCTGAGGGTTGTGGTCTTGGACTGGAGCCTAACTTGGGAGAGTTCATTGCCTTTGGTCGAGCTGGCCTACAATAACAGCTATCATGCCTCGATCAAGATGACACCGTACGAGGCTTTGTACGGGAGGAAGGTTCGGACTCCCTTATACTGGGATGAGGTTGGAGAGAGAAAGATCATGAGTTCGAAGTTCATTCGTAGGACTTCGGAACAGGTTGATGAGATCCGGAAGAGGATCAGGTCTGCCCAAGAGAGGCAGAAAGTGTACGCCGATCGGAAGAGGCAGAAGCATGAGTATGCAGTTGCGATCATGTCTTTCTGAAGGTCGCACCCATGAAGGGTGTGGTTCGCTTCAGAAAGAAGGGGAAACTTCGGCCTCGCTATATCGGGCCCTTTGAGATCCTTGCTAGACTCGGGGACTTGGCTTGTCGGCTGACTTTACCGCCAGATTTGTTGGGTGTGCATGACGTGTTTCATGTCTCTATGCTGCGTTGATAAGTGCATGACCCCGACCACGTGGTGGACTTCGGCGAGTTGCAGGTCGAGCGAGACCTTACCATGAGGAGGTACCGGTGGCCATGCTGGACCGGAAGGTCCATTAGCTGAGGAACCGGGCACTGAGTCTCGTGAAGGTGCAGTGGAGCCGACATGACGAGTCTGAGGCGACTTAGGAGCATGAGGCCGATATTAGGAGGATATATACGAACTTCATGTTTTGAGTTCCCCTTTGTATTCTTTTGCTTGTTAGTTATTTTTGTTTTCGAATTCCGAGGACAGAATTCCTTTTAAGGTGGGTATACTGTAGCACCCTGTTCGAATAATAAAATTTATGTGATTATTTGAATTTTATGTAATTTAATGGTATTATCTTATTTCGGCTATTTATGATTATTTCTCGATTAAAGCCATCACGTTATACTATCTTAAAAAATAATATAACGTTTCATTCGATTATGGAATTTATTGGATATATTTTATTGGCATTATTATTATTATTATTATTATTATTTGAAATTAAATGCCTAAGTGATCTAATTTTCTGATTTATATGTATATTACTATGTGATTATATATATATATATATATATATATTGCCGGTTGATTTATTTAATTTTTCTTTCGTCATATTTTATTTTCCAAGCCTCATAAACCAACAAACGAGCCTCATGAGATGGCCTTCGGTCCACGCCCCGAACCGCTCGAAACAGATAAACCCGCACGCCCGAACCGTGACCCGCTGTAACTCCCCACTTTGATTTTAAAGAAATTCTGGACTTGCCAAAAATCAGTAAAACATTTTCGAAATTCTTTTTTCGAAATCATGGACATTATTCAACAATATTCACATAGTCCAAGTCTTATCTGGACCCACAGGGATTCATAAACCCGATTTTCACATGTGGTTTTCATTAACCGATTTCACAACATATCTCACATGTTATTCAGCACAAACATAACCGCATGAATAAACCAAAGTAACATGATATCCAATTAAACAAATACTTATGAATATCCAAATAGAGGGGTTTCAAAACAAATCAATCCAACATTTTCAAAGTCAAATTTGAAATCAACCAACATGTCCAATAATCTCAAACATAAGGTTCATAAACTGCGGAAGCTATAATAATAATAAATGACCACCCACTCGTCTTGCCTCGTCATCTGCCACCTGCTTAACCTACATCCGTGAAGAGATAGGTGGGAGTGAGCACAGTTGGAAACCGTAGTGCTCACCACTACACATAATATAATAAAATGTTAAGATAGTATTGTAACGCCCCACTTTTATTTGCCGAAAATCAGAATAAATTTTTCAAAATTTATTTCAAACACTTGAGCGCTACTCAATTTCCAAAATACTTCCAACAATATCACATATGCTGTCACACCCCGCCTTACTACTAGCTTTGAAAATCAGAGTAAAATTTTTGTTTTTATTTTCGAAAGAACGTGCGAGCTGGGTTTTCGAAAATACTGACTTATTGCGGGATGTGGCAGATAAAAACTTAAACTGAAACTTGGGCTTGCCCACAGACATAACAAAACATGCAACCAAACTGTCCGCTCGCGGATTATGGAATTATACATGCATAGTCTGTACTGTCTCGCACTGTCTAGAAAACTCGCTGGCGGAAGCATCCGAAATACGAATACATAACATGCGTACATAAACTGAATAAAATACACATGATCATAAATTTAGGACATAAAAATGCTGGTAAAATATGTCCGACTCTCATGACCACGCTGCGCCACATCTGTGCTCATCCGACACGCTCGACTCCGGCTCCTGAAAAACATAATGGGGGCGTGAGCAAACCACTATGCTCCGCAAAGACCAGTACTGAACAAAACATCATCTATAATAACGTATCATGAAACATAAATATATAAGAGCTGAAACTGTAAACTGATCTCTGATGTCTGTTCTGATCTGTGGTCAAAAGACCCTCGGCCGTAGCCGCTCGTGTGCACACGCCGATGGGGTATGAAAGGGCCTCGCCCCTCCCAACGGTCATCAGGTGGGTATAAAGGCCTCGGCCACCCAACCCGGAACTAAACTGTCTCAAACATACCTCTACCATGGTACAGCTATTATCTATGATGTGACATCCAGTACATGACCCCCACCTGAAAAACTTGAAATCTGGTATGCAAGTGCGGAAGCTGGAGTAGCGGTCGGAGGCTCGACTCTCCTTAGGCTACATAAATATTTAAGCAAAATAATGCTAAGTATACTGCTCAGAATATTTAATCATATGCTAAAATGCTCGGACTTATCTACGCGATTAAACTGGACTGGACTGGCTTGAAAAAATACTGAAATTTCCGGTACTGGACTCGGATTAGAAATCACGACTCAAAACTGACTCGAACCACCGGTCGAACCGGCCGGTTCGCTGGCTGGCCGGACCGCCGGCTCGACTGGGCCGGGCGGTCGGGCTGGGTTCGGCTAGACCGGGCTCGGTCCCGTGCCGGGCCAGCTGGTGCCCGGGCACGGCGCTGGGCACGGCTGGTGCGACCGGGCTCGGTCCCTGGGGCCGCTGGACATGTCTTGGCGCGGACTGGCGCTGGTGGGCACGGCCAGGGGCTGCTGGCACGGCCCGGGCACGACTGGTGCCCCTCGGGTGCGCGCTGGGCACGGCCGAGGCTTGGCTGAAGCCCTGTCGTGCGGCTGGGCACGGACTGAGGGTTGCTGGGGCGCGCTGGCGTGCACTGGGCACGGTACGGCGCGGACTGGCACTGGTCAGGGGCTACGCGGGCGCTGCCGGGCGCCCTGGAGGGTTCTGGGCACGCGGGCGTGCTGCTGGGCACGTCCCGGGCCGGCTGGGCTAGGGCAGACGCGGGACAGACACGGGCAGAGGCCACACGGGCGCTACTGGCCGTCCCCGAGGTCACTGGGCTCTCGGGCGTGCTGCTGGACACGCCCCGAGGCCGACTGGGCTCAGCTGACCCTGCTCGGGTCAGCCCTGGACTTGGCACGAGGCTCTGGCACGAGACCTCGTGCGCTGGGCTTGGCACGGACGCTGCCGGGCGTCGTGCGCATGGCTGGGCACGCTGGGTGCCATGGCCACGCGTGCTGGGGCTACTGGGGCTTATGCTTGGCACACGGGCACGCACTGGGCGCTGCGGGCGCTGTTGCGTGCACGCGGGCTGTGCCTCGCGCTTACCGGGCGCGGGCACTGGCTAAGGCTACCCTCTGCAGGCACGGACAGGCACTGGGGCCGGGCACTACCGCACTACGTGCGCGGCCAGTGACCAAGGCCGGCCCTTGCCGGACCTCCGGCGACTTTTCCGGTGACATGCAACTCCAAACATCATGATATGGTAAAATAAGCACAAATATCACATAAAACACTAGTGGACCCCGGGTCCACATGCATGACACTCGGGAGGGCCTAAATGGCACGTACGAGCAACTTACGTCCGAACGAACATTCATAACTTACAAAACTACTCAGGGCCGAATGTTATACATCACAAATGATGACTATAGTGGCTAACACTTAGGTCATAACATGCATGCATGAGGATGGGCCTCGGGTGGCCAAAATAGCGTATTTTCATGAATGAATTGACCAAGGCAATGAACTCCATTTATTCTCAAATTTTTACAGCATCAATGGTATGATATTTAAGGGTGATTTAACCAACATTTTCGACTTTGGCATGCATGCAACTAAAATTTTATTTTTAAGGCCATTTAATTCAAAAATTCGTAAATCATATATAATGACATGCATGGCTCGGTTTCTCTTCATGAAAAATCTTAAAATATCATAAAATAATTAATGAACATAAAAATCCCGAGCTTACCTCGGTTAGAAATGGAGATAATGAACTAGGGCTCAAAATGTGCTTAAACACGGCCTTGGTGCTAATGGTGGTCTTGTGGTGTGATTCTCTCGAGCCTATCCCTTCTAAAAGACTTAGAAAAATCTAAGTAACACTTAGAATATGCTAAGCCTCGAGAGAATATGGCTGCAAGTGGCTGAACCTCGCTGCTCCTCCTTCCCCGGGCTAGGCGCGTGCGGTGGTGCAAGGTAAGGGCTCTTGGTTCTTTTCTCTTGTTTTCTCTCAAAGTGCTCGAGCTCTCAAGTCTCAAAATGTCTAAGAGTCTCAAATGGACTGAAGAAGGCTGTTTATAAAGAGGTTTGGGCGGATTTAACAAGGTTGGGTCAAAGGGGACATGATAAGTGGTCTTATTCCACTCCATTTGCATGGGAACTTGAGAGGGGTGATGGGGCATGGCCTTGGGCTGATATTGCACGGTCTTAGAGACCATTTTCAGAGTATAATATCATAGTGGAGAGGTCAGGTCAGGTTTGGAGGTTGCATGGGGGACAAGGACAAAAATACTTGAATAAACTAATGTGTGCACATGCTTCACTTTGGCAAATGATGTGTTGACTTTCCCTTAACAATGCTTAGGGCCAAATTAGCTTAATCTAACCCTTATTAAGTCCTTAATAACCGCATGAGTTGGGTCATGGAGGATTTGGGCCGAAAACATATGAAATGGGCTCAAAATATTGGGCTGCCACGCTGCCAGCGCTGGGCCTGGGCGCTGGCCCCGGGCGCGGCACTGGGCCCTGGGCGCGAGAGGCTGCTGGGCTGCGCGGGTAGCGGGCTGCGCGCGGGAAAAACGGCTGCTCGCGTGTGGTGGTCTTGGGCCGAGTCCTAAGGCTCTCCAAGGGTCCAAGAACACTTAGAATTATTTTACCAACTTATGCCAAGGCTTAGGACAAGCCATGGGCTCGGTAGGCACGTGCTTGGCACGGCACGAGGCGCGGGTGCGGGGCTCGGCACGGGCGGCTCGGGTGAGCACTAGGGCTCAATATAAAATGTCCAAAGCTCGACTTTGGTATTCTAACACACTTAGAAAAATATTCTAAGTATTAAAATATCAATCCTCAATTTTTTACTTAGGAAAATATACTCGGAACGACAACTAGGGTTCGTGTCCGGTAATTTCTCGAATTGACATGCTATTATTTAATAACCCAAATTAATGGATTAACCTTAACTTATACTTGAGATAGAATTATCCAAAGAATAATTTATCATGTTTGAGCATTTAGCATAAATAATATAACTCGATAATTTCTAAAAATTACAGATTTCACTTATAGTCGAGCAGTGAAATCGTTCTGAATATTATTACTGTTTTGGGGCGTTACAACGTCTCTCTTATCTCTTTGTCTCAGAATTTTTCTTTGCAATTTATTTCGATTGTTCGATCAATCTCAATATGGTATCATTCGCCAAGTGATTTTCCGATCATCTTCCACTGTTCCGCTGCACAATCCGATCTTTGTCATGTGTTCTATCGAAAATTCAAAGCCCTAGATCTGCTCTGGTCTACTCTGATCTAAACTTATCTGCATCATGACGACTACGATCTCACCATCCGATGATCCTTCGACGCCGTTCTACGTTCATGCGTCTGACAATCCTGGTGCTCTCATCGTTACTGATACTTTTAACGGCGACAACTACACCTTGTGGTCACGCGCTGTTTCCATGGCACTCGGTGTAAAAAGCATGGGTGGCTTCATTGATGGTTCAATCGTTCCACCCCCTTCCTCTAGCACTATACAATTTATGGTTTGGTTACGTGCAAATAACCTTGTGTTGTCATGGATTCTGAACTCTATTTGTAAAGACATTCGTCAATCCTTGCAATATTTTACATCTGCACAAGAGGTTTGGGATGACTTACGTAATCGATATGCACTTAGCATTGGTCCTAGGGGTTTTTCAGATTGAGAAATCGTGTACTATGGATCAGGGTGCATTATTCATTACTTAGTATTATAATTCTTTCAAGGCTCTTTGGGATGAGTATGTTACATATAATCCTATTGTTAGATGCACATGTGGGGCTTTTTCTATATGTACTTGCAATATTTTTTAGTCCATGTCCTTTGCACAGCATCAAGATTCAGTCATGAAGTTTCTTATAGGCTTGCATGATTCATATTCATCCATCAGAAGCCATTTCTTGCTTTCTACCACTACCTACTCTCTCAAAAGTCTACTCCCTACTTCTCCAAGAAGAATCTCAGAGAAACCTGCATAACAATATCAACCCTGCTGATTCCATGGCCATGCTACTCAAAACAAAGCCACTTATCCATCTAAACACAACAAACCTCCTTTTACCAAAGACAAGAAAGGACCTAAATGCTCTAACTGTGGATACAATGGTCACACTGCTGAAAAGTGCTTTCAAATCATTGGTTATCCACCCAATTGGATTGGACCAAAAGGACCAAGACCTCCACCTAACAAAAATGGACCTCCTCACCCTTCTGCAAACATTCTACATACCAACACCAATGAACAATCTCATACTTCCATGACTAATGATCTCTTTACTGAGTTTTTAGCTTATAAACAAACTAAGGAAACTACAGGGCCTGAACCTACTACTATGATTGCCTCTGCAATATCTTACCAGTCAAATGCTTCAGGTATCTCTTACTCTTGTGTGACTGCTAATGTGCTAAATCAAAATTCTTGGATTTTAGATATTGGTGCAACTGACCATATGATATGTGATATGAGCTATTTCTCTAGTTGCCCTACTTCTGTGCACATTAACATAAATCTTCCAAATGGACAACACACACAAGCATGTCACATAGGTAATATCATTCTCAATGATAAATTGAAACTGTGCTCTATTCCTAGTTTTCACTTTAACCTCATATCAGTATCAAAATTGGTCTCTTCTCATAACATTGCTAATCGATTCATGTCATCATGTTGCACATTACAGGACTTGACCATTCAGCAAATGATTGGTTTTGCTTAACTGAAAGATGGTCCTATCATATGAACATTGGATCTAACTTTTATTTTTCTAATTTTCCTGTTCAAACCATTTTCAATGTATTATTTCCTTTACCTGTAATTGCAAATACTTCATGTACTCAGAAATCTACCATCTGGCATAATAGACTTGGTCATCTGTCATACTCAAGAATGTCTAAACTGCGTATTACTATGTCTGATTGCAAGAACTTTGAACATAAACCATGTGATATATGTCATTTTTCAAGGCAAAAGAAGTTGAGCTTTCCTGTCAGTTCATCTATTGCTTCTAATTGCTTTGATCTCATACACTGTGACATATGGGGACCTTTCACCCCAAAATCTCATGATGGTTACAATTATTTTTTAACAATTGCTGATGATAGTAGAACTACATGGATTTATCCCTTAGTTCATAAGTCAGATACTAAGTCCTGTATTCTACAATTTTAAAAAATGATAGAAACTCAATTTCAAAAGAAAATAAAAATCCTCAGATCTGATAATGGGACTGAATTCTTTATGTCTGGCTTTTATGCCACTACAGGGATAATCCATCAAAGGAGTTGTGCTGAAACTCCTCAATAGAATGCTAGGGTAGAGAGAAAGCATCAACATCTCCTTCAAGTAGCTAAAGCTTTACACTTTAATGCTCACATGCCTTTAATTTTTTGGATTGATTGTGTATTAGCTACAGCACATATCATTAATAGAATTCCAACACCTATCTTGCATGGTAAATCACCTTTTGAAGTTCTATATGATAAACTGCCAACATATGATCATCTTAAAGTCATCGGTTGTTTGTGCTATACTTTTACTCTAACTGCTCATAGATCCAAATTTGCCCCTAGAGCATCTAAATGCATATTTCTTGGTTATCCACTAGGTTGTAAAGGCTATAAACTTTACAACTTGGATACCAAGAATATAATAATATCCAGAAATGTGCAGTTTTATGAAACCACTTTCCCTTTTGCCATTCCAGAAACTGAGAATTCTACAAATTTGTTTCCTATCCTATCTGATATACACTTTCCAGAACCAGCCACAACACTTCCTGCTCAATACACAACAGTACCAAATACTTCACCTATTACTTCACCAGCACTTAATACTTCTCCTATGACAAACACTCAAATTCCCAACAATACTTCACCCAGCAATTCAAACACACTCCAAAATTCTATACCTACTCCATCACCTAACCCTGTTCCTACAAGAAGATCAAACAGATCACACAAAGTTCCAATGTATTTGAATATATATGACCACCCAATCAAACCATCCTCTAACCTTGTTTCCTTTGAACATTCTATTTTTGGGACAACTTCTTATCCCATTCAAAATTATTTGTCCACATCAAATCTATCTGCAACACATTCCTGTTTCACTGCAGCCATTTCAAAACTTACTGAACCCACTTCATACACTCAAGCTGCTAAAGATCCACTTTGGCAGGCTGCAATGAAAAAGGAAATTGATGCATTAGATTAAACCAATACCTGGTATTTAACAGATCTCCCTAAAGGTAAGAACCGTATTAGTTGTAAGTGGGTATATAAGATAAAATATAAATCTGATTGTAGTATTGAAAGATATAAAGCCAGATTGGTTGCCAAAGGCTATACACAAGAGTAAGGTATAGATTATTTTGATACCTTCTCTCCTATAGCCAAGATAACTACTGTTAGGTTTTTAGTTGCATTAGCTTCAATTATGAAATGGACAATCCATTAACTGGATGTCAGTAATGCTTTTCTGCATGGGGATTTAGATGAAGAGGTTTACATGAAACCTCCCCCAAGATATTGTGCTAAAAATGACAACAGAGTATGTAGATTAACCAAAAGTCTTTATGGCCTAAAACAGGCTTCAAGACAATAGTTCCACAAACTCACAACTTGTTTACTTTGTTATGGTTTTCATCAATCTGTGGCAGACTGTTCATTATTTACATTTTCTGATGGAAACATTTTCATTACCCTACTTGTGTATATTGATGATGTGATCATAGCTGGTAACAACATTGAGAAAATAGCTGCCATTAAATCTCACCTAGATCACTGTTTCACAATAAAGGACCTGGGTCTTTTGAAATATATATTGGGCATTGAATTTGCAAACTCTGACAAAGGCATAAACATGTGTCAAAGAAAGTATGAACTTGATATTTTAAAAGACACATGTTTTCTTGGCTGTAAGCCTGCTAATACACCCATGCATCCCAATTTGAAACTCAGTTCCAACTCTGACTCAGCAGAACCAACAGATGCTTCAGAATACAGAAGATTGGTAGGTAGACTCTTATACTTAACTATAACTAGACCAAATTTAGTTTATAGTGTCCACATCCTTAGATAATTTATGTCTAATCCCTCTAAAGAACACCTAACAGTTGCCCATAGAGTACTTAGGTACATTAAGGGTACTGTCGGCAAAGGGTTGTTTTTCTCAAGATTTTCAAAATTAGAACTACATGCTTATAGTGACAGTGATTGGGCAAGATGTTTGGACGCTAGAAAGAATTTAACTAGTTGTAGTGTTTTTCTTGGTGACTCTCTTATATCTTGGAAATCAAAGAAACAATCTACTATAAGTAGTTCTTCAGCAGAAGCTGAATACAGGGCTCTTGCATCTACTTCATGTGAGATACAATGGCTTCTTTACTTATTTACAGGTTTGCACTTAATCAACCCCTCCCCAGTTGTTGTGTTTTGTGACAGCATATCTGCTATTACCATTGCCTCCAATCCTGTGTTCCATGAATGAACGAAACACATCCAAATTGACTGCCACCTTATTAGAGAGAAGCTCAGCCATAAAGTCATCAGGCTTCAGTACATCTCCACCACAGAACAAGTAGCAGATATTCTCACAAAACCTCTCTCCGGGCCTGCATTTTCCTACTTAGAATCCAAGCTAAACATGTCTTGTTAGTGTTATATACTTAAAGCTTGGCTTTGCATGTTATTACACATTTACCCTTTATGAATGAGAATCATGTTAGATTAAACAAGTTCTACGTTCTGTTGTTCTGCACTTAGATGGAGTGGGTCGTCACCAGGCGAACCGAAGATCACTCTATCAGTTACTTGCGAACAAGAATAGTTGTTCACAACCTAGATGGACATGAACACCCCATCCGCACGGTTGTAGTGTCAATTGTACAGTTTGTCTTGACTGATTAGTTGCACTAGTACATTTATGTATTGAACAGGATCCCAGAGAGGAGAAGTTCATTTTATACTGATCGTCGTAAATGAACTAGACCTCGGTTAATTACTGTGTTCTCTTAACCCGTAAGATATTAAACAGGCAGATATATATAATATATATTACTTTGATTCACATGGGTGAGGTTCAGTTCGCTAGATTAATATTCCTACTGTTTTGGGTAATATTATTATATATAGGATGTGCTGTTAGGATATTTACTGTCACCATGTGCGTTAGTTTGATGATGTCCCCGGAGTGAGTTCATGAAGGATTGTTATGCTAAACCCTGTAGGTGGATTAAGTTCCGGCATAATAAGAATGTGATGAACGAGCGCTAGCTTCGGTGAAATAATAATCAATTCATTAATTCTTGATTGTCAGTAATCAAATTAATTAATAGACATTATATCTTAAACGTGGAGAGGTAAATCATGTAATTATTACTGGAGTCTCCAATGTAATTTGGGCTAGGAAGAGGGAGTGCAATAATATAATGTTGGTGACCCATTACTATTATTTAATTAATTAGAGGAGTGGGCTTGGCCCACAGTTAGTCTAATTAATTAAGGAGCCCTTTTCCTAATCTCCTTAGGGTCCCTACTGTAGCTCTATATATACATCATTAAGCTCATGAGAAGAGAAGACATCTGTCATTATACAAACACACGTCCCACGCCTCTCACTCTTTCTAGATCTAATTCGAGCTTTATCTTCTTCTTGCTGCTCCACTGGTACAAGTTGAAGAAGGGTGTATTGAGTAATACAATAGAAGATCTGTAGGTAAACCGAGACGAAACATATTTTAACCTACAGAACTAACCGGAAGTCCGATTGAGACGCAGCATACCCAGACGACCGTCTCGACGAGAGATTTCCATCGCCGCCAAGATCGCCGGAATCCGACGTTTCACGCGCCCTCACGCGCCGCCGAAAGCTCCCAGGCTGCAAAATTTTGTTTTGATCTGTTTGCATCTGTTTGATCCGGTTTTGATCTGATCTTGTTCATGCAACCCAAGACGTGATTTGACGGTCAATCAATTGCGGTCAACCGTTCGTGGTCAACCAGATCTATATAAATTTTAAGCCGTAAGTTCTCTACGTCAAACCTTTAAATCCGCTGCGCATAGGTTTACGTTTGCTATTGAATTCGTGACTTGTACATAACGAGATCCTCACAGATCCTAACATGTCTAACATTCATGCTTAGCTTGCGGGGGGATATCAGAGTTGCTATTCTATTTTGTAAAAGTGTTATTTCATATTTGTAAAAGTGTTTTTTTAATAGTTGTTAATATATGTTGTGTTAAGTTGTTAATTGATGTAAAGCAACTTTACTTAGGGTTGCTTATATGTTGAAGTATAAATAGCAACATCCTGTAAACAAACCCTAATTTTTCATTCATTTTTCTTTCTTCGTTTTCTCTCAAACACACCGCGTCTCTCTTCTCTCTTTGTCTCAGAATTTTTCTTTGCAATTTATTTTAATTGTTTGATCAATCTCAATATCGATTTAATCATTTGGGGCATGTTTGAGTTTTACTACTACTAGTTATATTTGACTAGAGAAGGGATCATATGAGAATGATAGATAGTGAAAGAAATGAAAATGATTGTGGACCATTGGATCCAACATATCAATGGTTACGATGAAGTCAAACTATAGTCAATCATTAATGACAATTTGGTAATTGTTTGATCATAGTGTGGTCAAATATGTGCATTTGACCAATAATTAAGGGTAAGTTGGTCAATACACATTTATTATGGGGGACCCACTCACCAATTAAATATTTATTTTGTTTTCATCTCCCTCCTCCTTCACGATCGATCCAGATCTGCAAAAAAAAAACACACACACACACACGCACACACACACACACAGCACATCTGCGCCGCTGCTGGACCACCACCCGCCGCCAGTCACCAGAACGCCACCACCGCCCGACATCTTAGAAGACCGCCGCTGCCGGTTCCGTTGCCGCCGAAACCACAAACCATCCCAACCAACTCCTCCGCCCCATCTGCAATCTTCCCGGCAGCTCCTCCGCCTATAGCCCCGCCTCCGTCACAAATTGCTTCCTCCGTCGTCACTGAACCCGTCGGGACCACTCTGTAACAACCAACAGCTCTGTCCCATCCACAGACCCACCTCCGCCCCATATTTCACCCACCGCCGCCGCACGTCCTATTTGGCCGGATGACCACTGCGATTTTGGTCGGATGACCACTGCGATTTGACCGATTGTAGCATCTGTACATCATGTGTTTGTTTGAGTTTTTTGGGTTGTTTTTGTGAGAATTAGATTTATCTAATTGCAATTTTTGAAATTTTGATATATTTTCAATTGAATACAATTAGGCAAATTGATAATATAATATATTTAAATACATACACAATAATACATTGCACTATATTAATTTTTTATACTTCAATAGAAAATCATAGCTTAATATTTTTATACAAAAAATATAAAATATAATATTTTTAATATAATTTGGTTTTTACTTTAGTTATTCAAATAAATAATAATAATTGACATCGTACCGAAATACTTGATTTATAAAAAAATACTAATAATAATCGAAACAATATATAAAATTTCGTACCGAATTTATGTTCGTTGGATCTCGTTCGATTTTGTGCAATCTGGTAGACGTTTATGTGCAATTAGTATAACCATGATGTGCACTCTCAATACATACAAAAATGTATATACAAAATATTATTTTTTTTATTAAAAAAAATATAATTAGAAAATAATTGGTAATATTTTTTCATATAATTCGGCATGTTTAGTTATTTATTTATTTAAATATACTAAAGCCAACATTTAACCAACTAATATTATTCGATCGGTTAACAGAATTACCGAATTTTTTGGTACGCATAGCGTGTTGCTTTATAAGGTGTAACATGTCGTGTTATAAAGTGCAATGTATATACGTATAAAGTGCAACGCATTGATATATAAAGTGCAATTATATAGATCTGATTTTTAGATTTATATCACCTAATATTTTTGGCGGGAGATGTTGACATTAATTGCAGAATGCGTTGGTTAAGTGCAACGTGGCGGCTTATAAAGTGCAACGTATTGTTTTATAAAGTGCAACAGTTTGATGTATAAAGTGAACTACCGAAATTTTGGTACGTTAGACGTGTTTGTGGATCGTGTGGATAAATGACACGATTGATGTTAAAATATTATGTATATTCGTTTTTTTGTTTATGGTGTGTGGTAGTTTGTGCAGAAGCTTAATTGTGGACTGTGGTGATAAAGTACAACATGTTATTTTATAAAGTGTGACTTATGTTTAATCAAGTGCAACTTACTTATATATAAAGTGCACTACTTTATATGATCTCATATAAATTATGTGTTTTTGAAAATTAAATTTAATAAATATAATTGTACATCAAATTAACCTAAATACTTGAAATATTTTATTATCTATTATTATATAAGTATACTTATTATTTTAAATATTTTTTTAGATATTAAAATTTTACATATTAAAATTTGTAAACATTGTACACTTTATTTATCATTAATATGCATTTATGTCAATATTACGATAACTTACATGTTTGGTCATAAACTAAATTTAAAAATACTCAAAATTAATAAAATTGTACATCAATACTATCTAATTTTTTTACAAAAATAAAATAATAAAAAATAAAAAAATAAAAAAATAAAAAAACAAACAAACAAACAAACAAACAAACAAATGAAGCCCCAAAATCCTAATTTAAATTTGCAACTTATTAAACATCATTAAAGTTTTTGCAAATAACAAATTTGACCAGGGACCAAATTGACATTTAATAAAAATTTAAAAATTTGCAACAAGTCCCTAGGTACTTTCTAATTCTCACAATGCTGCCCTTGGAAATATCTATATCTCAAAATGTTCGAGATCCCGCAGTGCATCCAATCTTTCTTCTCCAACCCTTGCTATCAGATATTTGGTGGTTGTTCACAATTTTCCGACATCGGGACGGGCGGACGTGGCTGTGGGGAAGGCGGAGACGTTGCCGACGCATCGTCCTTGTCAAACAGTGGCGGGCAGAGCGACGGCAAGTCGAGCGGCGGCTGTTGGCGGTGAGATCGAGTGGTGGCTATGTGCGTGGCTGAGTGTTGCGCCGGTTGGAGGCGATTGGTGGTGGCTAAGGACTGTGCACGGCGGCTCTCCGACGGGACGACGGTGGCAGGCCGTGCATATCACGGCTGGCGATTGCGGCGGCGCTCCCTGAGTAGCCGGTGGCTGGCGGCACCCCGTTACGAGCGTGAAGGTTGTGCAGAGATCGGGAATCGAGTTGAATCGAGTTGAGTTGCTACCTTCTTGCGTTTGCCCCGTCACGGGAGGTAGCAACTCAAATCGAGTTGAATCGACCAGTCACAACCTCCTCGGTGAATCGAGTTGAGTTGCTACGTTCTTGCGTTTGCCCGTGTCTTTGGGAGGAGCCTTTGGTGCCGCCTTTGTTCTTCCCATATTCGGCTAATGGAGACGGTGAATACAAGAGATGAACTCGAACCAATTGGCGTGCTTACTCGGTTGGGACAATTTGTCAAGCACTTGGTGAGCGGAAATTGAACAAAGGATCTTGGAGGACTTCAAATAATCTATGCCCGGTGTCAACCACCTCAACCAATTTATCCAACGAGTTTAGATAATTTCTCGTACCTTGAACTTGTGAGGACGACCGGAATTTGAAAATCCGAAATTTGAAGCACCTTCCTCGAGTAGGGTTGCCGAAAGGGGCGAACTGACGGGAGAAAAGAGTTCGGTATTGGGCGTGATGCCGGAGGTCGTGTGGTCGAGGCGTCGGTTTTGGGGCGTGACGGCGGTCGCGTGGTGGCCGGAGGTCAGGGCGTCTGGCGGAGGTCGATGGCAGGAGTTCAGAAATCGCGAGAGCTTGCGGAAGACGGGCTAAAAATAAGGGTTTGACCAAAGACCTCATTTATATAGGCGAGAGGGTCGCGGCGCGACGCATGCCGCGGCGTGAAGGAAAGAATCCCGCGGCGTGAAGGTTGTGCAGCGACGTTACGAGTTGTACTTCCACGGCGTGACGGGCTTCGCGACGCGACGAGAGAAAGACGAATTCCTGAAGGCCCGTTACGAGCTCCACGACCTGTGCCGCGGCGCGACGCTCAGGAGATGCCGCGGCGTGACTGTTCTCGCGGCGTGACGAGCAAAAGTCCACCTTCTGAAGGCCCGTGACGGTCCCACGAGATGCTCCGCGGCGCGACGAGCAAAAACTACCGCGGCGTGAAGGATTTCGCGACGTGAAAGCCTGACCTGCTGCTAAATACGAATCACCTCCAACTATATACCTCACAACTCCACAACATCATCGTCACGAGGTTATAAAAGAAAGAAAATCAATAAGGCTCAAATGGGGTGACTAGCGACATTATTTTCAGAAAAAGAAAAGGGAAAAGGAATACAAAGAATGCCTCAATCATTTTCATGTTCACAAATCCAACAATTTCATTTCTAAGCAGACTCAAAGCAAATTCAAATTGACCACGATTTTGACCAATATCTCACGAGAAAAGAAATGAACGTGGCTCAAAACCTCACAAGGTAAAATAAATGTCAACAAAACAACCAAGTCAATTCATCAAAATGTGCTACTTATTCTCATCATCACAACTTCCTAGCCCAATCAATCAATCATCAACTAGTCTTACAATACACCAAAGTCCAAGCTCACAACGACACCACAAATAATCCTGAAAACTATACTGGACCACCAAACAAGAGAAAAGAAATAAAGAAAAGAAATAAGAAAATAAACGCAATCCTAAAAGAAAAACTAGACCTGGCCAACCACATAGTCACGTAAGCACGTAAAACTCCCCCACACTTAAAATCAGACAATGTCCCCATTGTCGATTTGCGGTGAAGGAAAGTTAAACCATATAATTAACCGACAAGCAAAGAAACTGTACAAAATAAAAGAAGAAGAGAAAGAGAAACATACAAGGCACAGTGACAAGTCACTATGTGTCCGGGTGTGGCGGTGGAGGTAGGGAAGGTGGACCGGAACGAGCTCCCTCGGGTTCCCCACTGCTGGAACTGATCGTCCCATTGTTTCCATTTGGCGTACTGCTGTGCTTCCCAATTGTCCCAACGGGCCTCATGCTTCTCACTATGCTCTTTCCACTGATCCCAACGTCTGTCATTTTCAGTAATGTAGGCCTCCACTCGCGCATTGCACGAGCTGACCTCGGCGTGAATGGCTCGCATGTACTCATCTTGACGCGTCTGATACTCGATGAACCACGAAGGCGCCTGTTGGGGTAGAACGTCTGGGTCGCTGTGGGGTAGTGTAGGGCCATGATACTCCGTCTGGTCAGGTTGGTGGTCATCTCCTAAGGTATGCTCGGTAGGCTCGTCCGGTGCCTGATGAGACGACTCCCCAACTGCCTATTCTGATGAGCCTGCCGCTGCAGCTTTCTGCAGCCCATCCTGATAAGCTTTATAGCACTTCCGTTCCGAGTAGTGCTTGAGCTTGCGGCCACCAGTTACGAGATCGGCCAATATGAGATCGTTCCAACCAATTCGCACTGCGGCGGTGCTCGGTTCACCATCATGAGGAACTTTGAAATAATCGGCAATTTCCCTCACAACATGCCCCAATGTGGGGTGACTTTTCGCCTTGTTTCTCGTATCCCAAAGGGCTTGTTTTAGGAAGGGTAGAAGGCACACGGGTCTACCCTCGTACATCGCGCTTAGAATAAACACCTCCTGCTCGCTGACTTTGTTCCACTCCGTTTTTCCGAAAATGTTGCACGTGAGGAATTTGTGGACGATTGCAATGGGCACATCTTTAATCAACCCTGCTGACGCGCCGCGTTTGTTAAAGGATTTGCACGGGGATAAAACAGCCCACTTCTTATGGACGTCAAATTTCTCGGGCTTTTGACGCGCATCCGTGGTCTTCAAGTGGAGGATATCACAAAGGACTTTGTCGGTGATCTTGAGTTCTTTTCCTCGTAAACGGCACGTGAGGTACTTCATATCTTCGTGTGTCTCTAACGTGCTAAAGAACTCGATAGTAAGGCCTTTGAAGGGGGTCAAATTCGCGTCCGCGCATTTTTCCAAATTAAGAGCCCTCAGATATTTTCTGACATCTTCGGCTATGCCTAGGCTCTGTAATATCTCCCAATCTAGCACTCGAGAGCACGGGAATGGTTTCGCCGCAAGGCGTTTGTACGTGAGTGCCTCATCTTCATTAAGAACCTTGAATGGAACGCCGTGAATTTCAGCTAACGTTCTGGTTTCCTCCACTGGGTGTGCGTTGGAGTGGTTCGAGTGGTCCGAGTCGCTCGGTGAATCGAGTTGAGTTGCTACCTTCTTGCGTTTGCCCGTGTCTTTGGGAGGAGCCTTTGGTGCCGCCTTTGTTCTTCCCATATTCGGCTAATGGAGACGGTGAATACAAGAGATGAACTCGAACCAATTGGCGTGCTTACTCGGTTGGGACAATTTGTCAAGCACTTGGTGAGCGGAAATTGAACAAAGGATCTTGGAGGACTACAAATAATCTATGCCCGGTGTCAACCACCTCAACCAATTTATCCAACGAATTTAGATAATTTCTCGTACCTTGAACTTGTGAGGACGACCGGAATTTGAAAATCCGAAATTTGAAGCACCTTCCTCGAGTAGGGTTGCCGAAAGGGGCGAACTGACGGGAGAAAAGAGTTCGGTATTGGGCGTGATGCCGGAGGTCGTGTGGTCGAGGCGTCGGTTTTGGGGCGTGACGGCGGTCGCGTGGTGGCCGGAGGTCAGGGCGTCTGGCGGAGGTCGATGGCAGGAGTTCAGAAATCGCGAGAGCTTGCGGAAGACGGGCTAAAAATAAGGGTTTGACCAAAGACCTCATTTATATAGGCGAGAGGGTCGCGGCGCGACGCATGCCGCGGCGTGAAGGAAAGAATCCCGCGGCGTGAAGGTTGTGCAGCGACGTTACGAGTTGTACTTCCACGGCGTGACGGGCTTCGCGACGCGACGAGAGAAAGACGAATTCCTGAAGGCCCGTTACGAGCTCCACGACCTGTGCCGCGGCGCGACGCTCAGGAGATGCCGCGGCGTGACTGTTCTCGCGGCGTGACGAGCAAAAGTCCACCTTCTGAAGGCCCGTGACGGTCCCACGAGATGCTCCGCGGCGCGACGAGCAAAAACTACCGCGGCGTGAAGGATTTCGCGACGTGAAAGCCTGACCTGCTGCTTCTGCTATTCAATTCTTCTGCTTTTATTTGCTGTACATAAAATACAAATGGTACAAAGATGCTCGGTTTAACGCCGGGAGCTCGGCACACTCGTGATCAAACATATAATGGTTCGCCGAGACCCACAGTCTCGACATGCTTAATTCCGGATCCTCCTTCAAAATACGGTTTCACTCTTTGACCATTCACCACAAACAGTTCATTATTCGCCGGATTGCAAAGTCGAACGGCTCCAAAAGATAGAACTTCATCGATGACATAAGGTCCGCTCCACCGAGACTTGAGTTTTCCCGGGAATAGACGAGTTCATGCCAGGCACAAGACTTTTTCGAACAATAGAAGCATCATGGAGTTTCTTGACTTTGTCCTTGTAGATCTTTGAGTTCTCATATGCTTCGTTTCTCCACTCTTCGAGTTCCGAGAGTTGTAGCATCCTCTCCTTTCCGGCTGCATCCAAGTCAAAGTTCACCTTCTTGATAGCCCAAAATGCCTTGTGCTCAATTTCCACCGGAAGATGGCAAGATTTCCCATAAACAACCCGAAACGGGCTCATTCCCAAGACTCCCTTGTACGCCGTCCGTTGGGCCCATAATGCATCGTCAAGTCTGCTCGACCAATCCTTCCGTGATGAACTGACTGTCTTCTCTAAGATGGTCTTGATCTGTTTATTGCTCGTCTCCGCCTGGCCCGAAGTTTGTGGATGGTAGGGAGTAGCTACTTTGTGCGAAATGCAATATTTCTTCATCAGTTTTTCAAAGAGTTTGTTGCAGAAGTGCTTCCCTCCATCACTCACAATTGCTCTTGGGAACCCAAACCTGCTCAATATGTGACCTTGCACAAACTTGATCACAACATTAGCATCACATGTCTTTGTGGGGATAGCCTCAACCCACTTAGACACGTAATCTACAGCAAGTAAAATATACTCATAGCCACTAGACTTAAGAAATGGTCCCATAAAATCAATGCCCCAAACGTCGAAAATTTCTACTTGAAGGTTATTAGTCAAGGGCATCTCATTTCTGCGACCTATATTCCCAGTTCTTTGGCATCTATCACACGAACGGCAGAATGTATGAGCATCTTTAAAAAGGGTAGGCCAAAACAAACCTGACTGTAGAATCTTGAAGGCGGTTTTCTGGCCGCCAAAGTGGCCTCCACAATGGAACTTGTGGCAGAACGTGAGGACATCAAATTGCTCCTCTTCCGGTACACATCTCCTAAGCACCTCGTCCTTCCCCATCTTGAATAGAAACGGCTCATCCCAAAAGTAATTCCTACACACAGAAACAAAGCGTTTCCTCTCTTGGGAAGAGAGGTTAGACAGCAATATTCCACACGACAAGTAGTTCACAATGTCTGCATACCAAGGAATAGTAGTCACTTCACTAACATGCTCGTAAGGAAAATTATCATTCACACCAACACGTTCATGCAATGTAAGTGAAGAGTCAGAAAGAACAATGCGAGACAAGTGATCAGCAACAACATTCTCACAACCCTTCCTATCGCGAATTTCTACATCAAATTCTTGCAACAATAAAATCCACCGAATGAGTCTAGGTTTCGATTGAGTCTTACTCAAAAGATACCTAAGGGCTGCATGGTCGGAATGCACAATTACTTTAGATCCTAAGATATAAGACCTAAATTTTTCAAGAGAAAACACAACAGCCAAAAGTTCTTTCTCAGTGGTAGTATAATTCAATTGGGCACCATTGAGAGTCAAACTAGCATAATAAATCACACGAAGCAATTTATCAACTCGTTGACCCAAAACGGCCCCCACAGCAAGATTCGATGCATCACACATAATCTCAAATGGTAAAGACCAATCTGGGGCAATCACGATGGGTGCAGTCACTAGCTTATTTTTCAATTTATCAAAGGCATCTACACATGCATCATCAAACACAAAAGGTACATCGTTGGCAAGCAAGTGACACAAAGGCTGGCTTATTTTCGAAAAATCTTTAATAAATCGCCTATAGAAGCCAGCATGACCCAAAAAACTTCTAACTCCCTTCACATTCACAGGAGGTGGGAGTTTTTCGATAACATCAATCTTAGCCTTATCAACCTCAATACCACGATTAGACACCACATGGCCTAACACAACTCCACTAGTCACCATAAAATGACTCTTCTCCCAACTCAAGGTCAAATTAGACTCAATACACCTTTCAAGCACACGAGATAAATTATGGAGACAATCAGAAAATGAAGTACCGAAAATAGAGAAGTCATCCATAAATACCTGTAGGCAGTCCTCGAGCATATCTGAGAAGATGGAGAACATGCACCTTTGGAAAGTCCCAGGTGCATTGCATAAGCCGAATGGCATCCGTCTGAATGCAAAGGTGCCGAATGGGCACGTGAAAGTCGTCTTAGGCTGGTCCTCTGGCGCTATGGCTACTTGATAGTAGCCGGAGAGTCCGTCTAAGAAACAGTAGAACTGATGGCCCGAGAGACGGTCGAGAATCTGATCGATGAACGGCAACGGGAAATGGTCTTTCTTGGTCACAGCATTGAGGCGGCGGTAATCTATACACATTCTCCACCCGGTAGTGATTCGGGTGGGGACCATCTCCTTCTTCTCATTCTCTATCACCGTGATTCCCCCCTTTTTCGGCACCACGTGGATCGGGCTGACCCACTCGCTGTCTGCTACTGGATAAATGAGTCCCTCGGAATAAAGTTTCAACACCTCCTTCTTCACCACCTCCATCATGTTCGGGTTGAGTCTCCGTTGGCTGTCCCGAAATGGCTTGGCACCCTCTTCTAGGATGATCCGGTGCATGCATGTGGAGGGGCTGATTCCCTTAATGTCTCCGAGGTTCCATCCAATCGCCTTTTGATTCTTCTTGAGTACATCAATCAACTCCTTCTCCTCGTCACTATTAAGCTCGGCAAAGATGATGACCGGCTTTTGCTTCTTGTCATCAAGGAAAACGTACTTGAGATGGCGGGGCAATTCCTTAAGCTCTAATGTGGGTGGAGTAGGTGCGTGTGGCTCATCAGCTGCGAAAAGCTCAATGATTGGCTCTTCTTCATCGTTGAGGTCGGGCATTAACCTCTCCTCCAAGTCTCGTATAGTCATCTCTTCCACGAACGGGTCACTCACATCAACAAAGGCACATTCCTCCACAAAGTTCACTGAGGAGGAGGATATTGCTTCTCGAACTGAAATAGAAACTGACTCGCCCAAAACCGTCATATTCAATGTCCCGTTTTTCACATCGATGAGGGTGTTGGTAGTGGCCATAAACGGTCTGCCGAGAAGGATAGTATGATCCTTCCCGTTTTCGTAGACATCCCCCACATCCAAAACGACAAAATCTACCGGGACAATGAGCTTCCCGACACGAACAAGGACATCCTCCACTACCCCCTTGGGGTATCTGATCGAACGGTCTGCGAGCTGAAGGCACATGCGGGTTGGCCTCAAGTCTCCTAAGCCGAGCCGCTGAAAGATAGAGAACGGCATGAGGTTGATCCCTGCTCCAAGATCCAGCATCCCTGAAGCCTCCTTTCCGTTTCCGAGGGCTATTTGAATCACGAAGCCTCCGGGATCTCGTTCTTTCTTCGGAAGGTCATGCTGCATAGCACTTGCAGCCTCGTAAACCACTACCTTCTCCCCGTCTCCAAATTTCCTCTTCTTCGTCACTAGGTCTTTGAAGAACTTCACGTACGAGGGCATATTCTTGATCACGTCCAGGAGTGGCAGATTGACGTTGACCTTCGAGAGCATGTTGTATAGGTCCCGAAATTGCTGCTCCTGCTTCTCGTCCCGGAGTCGGCTTGGGAAGGGTATGCTTGGTTTGAAAGGGTTTGGTGACTTGTGTAACATCGGGCCATCTGTGTGCTTCCCGGGCTCAACTTCTATATCCTTCTTCGGGTTCTCCTCTACTCCTTTGGGCTGGTAGGTAGGTGTAAGAATGTCAGGCTCGGGCATTTTCACATGGTTGTCTACCTCTTTCCCGCTTCTCAAAACCGTGATTGCCTTGGCTTCCTTGGGCTGGCTAGGTAGCTTCCCTTTGTCTGAGTCTGCCTCCATGTTCCCAACTCTTGTAGCTAGCTGGCCCAACTGTGTTTCCAAGCGTTTGATAGAAGCATCAGTGTTCATGCCCCTTTGCTCACTGTTTGCCATAAACTGGAGAATCTTGTCCAGCTTATCGTCTTGGTTAGCTGCACTGGGTCCGGCCCCTTGTGCGTGCATTCCTCCCATTGGGCTCCTCTGCTGTTGCTGATGCTGCTGTTGAGGGTAGTTTGGTCTCATCTGCTGTTGGGGAATGAAGGTGGGTCGGGGCTGTTGCTGCATGAAGTTCTGCCGAGGAGGCTGCTGGATGTTGTTGTTGTTAGACCACGAGAGATTTGGGTGATTTCTCCACCCCGGGTTATACGTGTTTGAGTATGGGTCGTTGGCAGGCCGATTCTGGTAGCTTTGAAGAGCATTGACATCTTCGTATTGTTCCCCATAATCTTGATCGAAAGCTGATGGGCACACCTCCGACCTGTGCCCTTGTACTCCACATGCTCCACACGCTTCTACGGCCATGGTCTGCATTGGTTGGCCTCCCCTTGCATTCAGTAGCCGCATCTGCTCTGTGAGCTCGGCTAGCTGTTGTGCCATCATGTCCCGACCTGGAGATACTTCATTGACAAAGGTCCTCTTCCCTCGGCTGCTCTTTTGAGACGAGTTAGAACTCATCGCCTAAAAAATATCAATCATCTCTTCTGCCGTCTTCGCCCCAATATCTCCACCAGCTGCATTATCCACCATGTATTGAAGGTTCTGATGGAGGGAGTCATAGAAACTGTTCACCAGTAGGGCCGTAGGGAAATTGTGATGTGGGCACTGTCTCTGGAGGTCTTTAAAACGCTCCCACGCTTCATGAAGTGGCTCGTTCGGTTGTTGGGCAAAAGAGACGATTTGAGACCGGAACTCTTGCGTCTTCTGGTGGGAGTAGTATTTTCCAATGAACTTGGTATACACTTGCTCCCAAGTAATGAGGGAGTCGGGAGCAAGTGTCATAAACCAAGCCTTGGCCCGGTCTTTGAGTGTCTCTGGGAAACATCTCATCTTCAGCTGGTCTTCGTTTAAGCCATGGAGAGGAAAAGTCTGGAGGACGTTATAGAACTCCCGAATGAAATGAAGTGGGTCCTCGTTGGGTAGACCATGGAAAGACGGCAACTGATTGTAATGGATGGTTTTTAGCTCATAGTTTCGAGCTGCTGGTCCCAGCCGGATACACGAAGTTACTGGCCCGATTATCGGTTGAGCCAATTCACGAAGAAGATGACGAGGTGGGTTGTTTACTTCCTCGTCAGCCATGTCTCTTAGGTTATCTGAGTCCCGGTTGGCTGAGTCTGAAGATTCAGGGGCAAGATTAGCCAACAGTTCTTGGAGGTCCCTCTGGATGGATTCGTTATTCGGGATGATTACACGACCACTTCTGGTACGCATAAACAAAAACAACAAAAACGTCACGGGCACCAGATAGATAGGAAAGAGACAAAGAAAAACAAAACAAGAAAAACACTAGAACTAATCACGAAAAATGAAACAAAGAGAAACACACAAAACAAGAAATCACAAAAATAAGAGAAACACTGAAAACAAAGTGAATAGGCGCACAAAATAAGTCCTAAACCTTCCCCGGCAACGGCGCCATTTTGTTGTAGTTATTTTTACCGGAGTAGAATCAAAAGATTCGAACACCGGGTCGTATCTCAAGGAAGGTCAGCCGGATTATTTGTACGGATATTCTATCACACGAAAAAGCAAATAAATTCCTAAACACTCTAATTCAATGATTTTGGTTTTTAATTATCAACTACTAATTTCCGAACAGCGCAAATAAACAATTATCAAAACTTAAAACGAGTTCCTTCTACGTACGAAGGCTAAGGAATCGGGGATGATTATACTCAAATCAAATTCAAATGCCGAGTAGAATACGTTCGGCTAAATGATTCAATTGACTTACGCATCTAGAAATTATTCCTCAATAACATCTCGTAACAAGAAGAAAAATATAGACGGCAAATCAACCTAATCAATTAACACGTAGGCAATACAATTACGAACAAGCCTACTCTAGACGAGCCTAGATCGACCGACTTCTCCCCTTTCGGTTCTACAAGTCGATTAATTAGATCAGAATGGTGATCAAGCATCTAACCCTAGGTTTAAATCAACTCGAATAGATTGAACGAAATTCATCAGCACAATAAGCACACGAGTATGAGTAATCACCCCCTATCCCTAGCTTAAAGATTTAGCCTCTCATGTTGAAACGAACACCAAATATTGTATACAGTAAATATTCCAAACTCATAGTCAAATGAGAAGAAAACTTACGATAGATAAATAAAGAGTGTCAATCTCAAGCACAGTCTGAATCTACGATCAAAATTCTTGGGTGTCACTCCCAAAAATCTCAAAAATAAGCAAAAGATTAAGAGAACAAGTTTTCGTCTGATAAAAACGAGAGAGAAAAGAAAAGTGCAGAATGAATAATAAACCCTATGCCCGATCCTACATAATAGCGAACAGTTTCAGCATTCACAAGATCAGACGCCGCGGCGCGAAGCCTGCCGCGGCGCGGCGCGACGGTGGTCACGGCGTGAGGAGAGAAGTGCAGCGGCGTGAAGAGAGAGTTCGTAGCGACGCGGGGGGTCTGACACGGCGCGGCGGCAATCTCATCGCGGCGCTAGGGTTCTGCACGGTGCGGCGGCTGGAAGGACTTGGAGCCTCTGTAAGCTCGTGCTGATCGTCGCGGCGTGGCAATCATCGTGGAGCAGGGAAGTGTAGCGGCGTGAGGGACGTAGCGGCGCGGCGAGAGAAACTTATCCGTCTGAAGGCCCGTTAAGGGTGTCACGGCGCGAGGGCCCGGCGCGGCGGTCTGGAAGGACTAAGCCCACAGGTGCTTTGTGAAACCGGGACAACTCAGCTTGGTAACTTCCAACACTTAGGTCAAAAATCCGAACCTGCACACCTCCAAGAACAAGAAAATACCCGGAAAACAGAGAAAACTAACGAATATACAAAAGTAACATAATAATAGCAAAAACACGAAATAAACGACTGCATGACCGAAAATCCTATCAAAAGACCTAAATCGGGGGCTAAAAACCTATAAACCATTAAACAAAAAGATAACAAAAATAGGACAAACACGAACCTCATTTCCGGTTAATTAATTCGAACGAGGTATATTGGCTTATCTCAACTTTTGATATTGTTTAAATTTGTTGGGAGATTGTAATTGTTATAGTATGTTTGAATGTTGTGATGTTTGAAATTGGGAATTGTTAATTGTTTATCGATTATGTGTGTATGTTGAATTGAGGATTGAATTTTTTTTTTGTAAATTATCAATTGTGTATGGGTTTGTTATTGTTGGGTTTTCGAATTTAGGGTTAGAATTAGGATTTTCGATTTATTCGAAATATAGATGAATTGTATGTTGTATGTTATTGTTGAATTATGGATATTATGGTTTTGGAGGATTAATCGATTGGGAATATTTTTTATTTTTTTGGAGTAAAAATGGATTTAAAGAATAATTTAATTTTTTGGGTGTTGTATTAGACATCATGTGTTGTTGTAATTTGGAAGAATTGAAAGTTTTTTTTGCAACAGGTATAAATGGCATATTGTGGTCCGTATTTTGTTAATTTGTATTGGCGATTTGCGAAGGAACAGTTAAGAGATTTTGTTTCATTTATGGATAATCCGGATGGTTCATTTGTGATTACGGGGAGGATATCATATGAACAACTGGTACAGATGATTAATGAGAATTGTCGTTTTGGAGAAGGTTGGACAATTAAAGTGATTACTTTAATGTTTCGTCAACGCGATGGTTCGTGGACTGCCGGAAGACTCGATAACTCTAGTGCTCTTCAGTGGATTTATGGATATGAACTATGTCCGTTGTGTATTTGCATTTATCGTTGGAAGCAATTACACCGGTCACACAATTTGAGGATTTTACTCCTTATTACGGGGGAATGGATGAGGGCACGTCGACTTCTCATCTACGTAATTTTGGAGAAGGGACAAGCTCACCAATTAGAGAAAGGGCAAATGAGGACGAGGAAGAAAGTGACGAAGAGTTCGTACTCGGTGAAGATGATTTCACAGACGAGACCTCAGAAACCGAATCAGATAGATCGGTGAATGAGGAGAGTGAAGCCGAGTTCATTGAAGAAGAATTCCCCTTTCCTAGTGGTGGTCGGCACGTATACCGCGAGATGGGTGAATGGGACCCGTCCAGGATAGATGCGGACGAGTATGCTATTCCACGCTGGAATGGAGACATTGAGACCATACGTTTGGGTATAATTTTTCAGAGCAAGAAAGAAGCCCAAATGGCTCTGATGGCTTGGAACGTCGATAGGTTGCGGGAGGTTCGGATAAATGATTCGAATCAAAAGTCATACAAAGTGGTCTGCAGATCTAGTGAAGATCCGCCTTGTCTGTGGAAGGCTCGGGTGACTAAGTCCAAACGGGTTCATGAATTGTGGGAACTAACGGAATGGACTGATAGTCACACTTGTATGCAACCGGTCGAGAGAAATGACCACAGAAATGTAACCGCCCAAATGATTTCAAATCTCATTCGTAATAAGATTCGAAAGAAATTGGAGTACGGTGTCGACATGATCCAGGCTGATGTGAAACAGTGTTGGAAAGTGGATGTCAGCTACAAGAAGGCATGGCACGGAAGGAGAAAAGCCATCGAGAGTGTGTATGGCACTTGGGAATCGAACTTCGCAGAACTCCCTCAGTAAGCAAAAATTAATTACAAATATAGTATATTTATTTAATGTTTGTCGCTATGTTTATCTATTTAATATGAAATTGTTTTGTAATGTGTAGGTATTTTGCCGCGCTTCAAAGGACGAATCCCTCCACAGTTGTAGAGTGGGAATGGCAGGGTGGGGAAATGGCTCGACACCTTCGAGACAGACAATTTAAATTTGTATTTTGGGCGTTTGGTCCCGCCATTCAAACTTTACGAAGGTGCCCGCCGGTTATTAGCGTCGATGGCACACATTTGCGTGGATCCTACAAGGGAAAATTACTTGTGGCCGTAGCACAGACTGCGAATAAGCGGTTATTGCCGGTCGCGTATGCGCTTGTCGATGAAGAAAGCAAGGACAGTTGGTCATTTTTCCTTAGGAATCTGCGGCAACATGTAGTCTTCCAGAGACGTATCTGCATTCTTTCTGACAGGGATGCGGGCCTACTCAGTGCCATCGAATCATTACCAGATTGGCAAGAACCAGCTGCGTATCACCGAATTTGCCTTCGACACCTCCGAAGCAACGTGGTGACTAATTTCAGGAGTAAGAAAATTCGGACTTGGTGTTGGGAATTGGGTTCGCAGTTGTCGGAGCGAAAGTTTCGAGAGACAGAACAACGACTGTTGGCATTGAATCCCGAGGCACACAATTTCCTTTTTCGAATTCCTTTGGAGAAGTGGACCCAGTTAAAAGATAAAGGAGGACGCAGATGGGGCACATTGACCACGAACATGTCGGAGAGTTACAACAACGTGCTGAAAGGGGTTAGGTTCCTGCCGTGCAGAGCTTTGGTAGATGCCACATTGCATAAAACTCTGGATTTGTTTCAACAGGAACAAAACAAGTCCACGAGATGCAGGACTCCCATTGCTACGGAGCACTATAACGCATATTTGCAATTGGAGCAGACAGGCGCCACTCATAATGTCCATGTTATGGACGCGGACAGCTCCATGTACGGAGTGGAAACCGGTTTACGGGCGAGTGGAAGAGGGCAAAACATGTAAGTATTTTTTTTTTTTTTACTTTGTTGTTTGTCCATTAAATTTAAATTTTTTCATATTGTATATGTATAAATCACTGGGGAATTATTACAGGTATAAGGTAGATTACAACCGAAAACGTTGTAGTTGTCGGAAGTGGCAGACGCATCGGAAACCATGCTCTCATGCGTTAGCCGTCTGTCGTTCAGTTGAGACCGACCCAAAACTGTTGTACAGTGAGTATTTTTGGACCGAGAACTGGGTAGCTCAATTTCGTGATTGGAGTTTTGCTCCGATTGGTAATCCGGATACATGGGCGCCGGTCGAGTGGAAATTGATACCACACTGGGAGAGGATGATCTTGAAGCCTGGACCCGGTCGCGTGCAAACGAGACGATATCGCATGCAAATGGATCGTCGGTCACGCCGCAGGAGGGATAGGGGACAGTGCACTAGATGCGGTGATCCAAATCATGTTGTGGATGAGTGTCCGTCTTCACATCCTCGCACCGACAGGTCGAGACTTCGTGATGAGTGGGGAAATTAGATTTGTTAGTGTTCATTCGAATTTGTTTGGAGAGTTCATTTGGATTTGGTTGGATTATTATAATTTGTTTGGATGGTATTTACTGTAATTTTAGTTTTCATGGTATTTTGGTTTAGATTGTGTATTTTTGATTTGTTTCGTCCAGGTTTTCGGGTGTTACAATAGAAAAAACTTGTATTTTGTTTTTCATCCCCAGTACAAAACGTATTTTCATAATACGTTTTATAATAGTATTATTTATAACACGTATTCTCTGAATACGTTTTCCGTTTGGCATTATTTATAAGCCGTATTCTCAGAATACGTTTTATATTTATATCCTAAATATAAAACGTATTTCTGAAATACGTTTTATAAATGTTAAAAAAATGGAACGAGGTTCCCAGATTCGGGACTCGAACCCGGGTTCGGGTGAGTCCGTTATCTCTGGGGGCGCCTCGTTACCATTGGGCCGCACTAGGCTATCGCTGAATAACTTGCGCAACATTTACTCTTATCCTTCAACATCAAGATCTTTTATAGTATAAACATATAAACTATCAAGTATAACATATAAATTATATTCTATATAAATTAAATTATATAGTATATATATTAATTATAAATATAAATTATATAGTATATATCATATAGTAGTACTATATATAATTATATAGTATATATCATATATCGGAATTAGTACAATTGAACTCGAATTAGTACAATTGAAGTCAATTATAGTGAAATCGAAATCGAATTAGTACAATTAAAGTCAAATTAGTACAATTGAAGTCAATTATAGTGAAATCGAAATCGAATTAGTACAATTAAAGTCAAATTAGTACAATTGAAGTCAATTATAGTGAAATCGAAATCGAATTAGTACAATTGAACTCGAATTAGTACAATTGAAGTCAATTATAGTGAAATCGAAATCGAACTCGAATTAGTACAATTGAACTCGAATATAGTGAAATTGAAATGGAATTAGTACAATTGAACTCGAATTAGTACAATTGAAGTCAATTATAGTGAAATCGAACTCGAATTAGTACAATTGAACTCGAATATAGTGAAATTGAAATGGAATTAGTACAATTGAACTCGAATTAGTACAATTGAAGTCAATTATAGTGAAATTGAACTCGAATTAGTACAATTGAACTCGAATATAGTGAAATTGAAATGGAATTAGTACAATTAAACTTGAATTAGTACAATTGAAGTCAATTATAGTGAAATCGAACTCGAATTAGTACAATTAAAGTCAAATTAGTACAATTGAAGTCAATTATAGTGAAATCGAAATCGAATTAGTACAATTAAAGTCAAATTAGTACAATTGAAGTCAATTATAGTGAAATCGAAATCGAATTAGTACAATTGAATTTCAATTGTACTAATTCGATTTCGATTTCACTATAATTGACTTCAATTGTACTAATTTGACTTTAATTGTACTAATTCGATTTCGATTTCACTATAATTGACTTCAATTGTACTAATTTGAC
>BKCP01004827.1:63610-98014 GCA_008636005.1 Striga asiatica
AATAACAAATTCATATGTCAACATGTGTAGGTTTGGGCGTGGGAGCGTATCCCTCGTATTCGCCCAAAAATGAAGTCCAGGAAAACGCAGTTTGACATAATCAGTGGTTGCCCCTTAGGTGCAAGGTAATAACATTTATTTATATTTTATACGTAGGGTATTTCCATTATCAAAATTAGTTTCTTACAAAGTTTTATTTTTTCTTTTTTTCTATGTGATTTTGAAGGTGGGTGGGAAAAAAAGAATTGACACATGTAGGCAAGGGAACGGGTCCTATCCGGGATCAGTTGACAGGGCTGGAAGAGACGGATGTAAGATTCTTAATTCCTATTGTTTTATTTATCCTTATTTTTTGTTTTTAATTTTTATAACTTAATTCTTAATTAATTTTTTATTTTTTATTTATATTTTTTTTTTTTTACAGTTAGTTTGATTGGCTGCCCTATCAACAGTATCTGGATGCTGACATTCTCCCGAGTGAGTGTACAGAAGATAAACAATTTTGGTTGTACCGGGGCTGGATGTTTTGTTGGAGCAGCCGTGAGCTACACTTGCCTGATAGGGTCATGCGGCAATTTGGGTGTCGTCAGTCCATCCCCCAAAATCCAATCATTACGGGTGAGCAAGACTGGGCGAGACACCACGCCGGCCAAGGAATGACTGGGCGGGCATTCGGTGATTGGGCCCTCTTTCATTCACCGCTTACGAAGACATGGGCCGATGAAAGAGAACTACATCTCATCCCAATTGCCCCTGCGTATGACTTCCTGCAGCCAGAGCAGGGTTACCTCGATTGGTTTCGCAGTAGGACTGTGAGACTCGTCAGTAACCCTGGCAATTACGCTGTGTTCCAACAGGCCGGCGGCTATCAGTCATTTGCCGAGCGGTTAGGGTGCGAGGTAAGTGTTCATAATAATTTGTGGTTTTATTATTATTATTATTATTATTATTTTTTATTTATGTTGTTTCATTTCATACTAATTACTTTGAATTTTATTTTCAGACTTCTGGCCTGGAGGGGGTTTATAACTCCTTAACGAGTATTCAACACTTAATGCCTACATTCCCTCCAGAGGCACAAGCCGCATTCCAACAGTCTTTCAACTTTGCATACACATCTCTGACTGTTGGAGGCCGAGGTCTTACACAAGGGGCGTCGTCAAGTCAAGTTCTATCCCAGGACGACTACATTCCATCCCAGAGGACACAGTCCCACACCGCGAGGCATCGACCCGCTGCGAACATTGGTGGGGGTAGAAGACCTCGGCCCCGTGACCGCGAAAATGAACAACGCCAAACCAATCCACCCTCCCCCCAGCACCTCCAATCTCAGAACCTCGGCCTTGAAGAATGTAAGATTTATTTACTTAACAAAATATTATTTTTTGGTCTTTTTTTATTTTTATTTTTTTCCTAAAGTCGAGTTTGTGATTTTTTTTACTAAATGCATTACTCAGTTGAAGAGGACGAAGGAGAACAGAATGAGGACGAAGGAGAAGAGAATGAGAACGATTTTGATGATGACACGCCTCTCGCAGAGCTCCGGAGGGGGGCTCGACTGCGCAAACCTAGGCAACCATTCACTCCTTCATCTTCATAGTTAGTTTGTGTTTTATGTATTGAAATTTGTGGACATATTCGTGTGTAAACCGTATTTTGATCTTTTTGTATATAGTGATTCTTCTATAAATTATTGTTTTTGATCTTTTTTTATATGTTGGGTTGATTGATATGTGTATGTTGGGTTGATTGATATGTGTATGTTGGGTTGATTGATGTTGGTTGAACAGGTTGGTTTCTTCAAATGGATTCAAAAATTTTGTTTTTTCTGCAGCTTAAAACGGATTCTGGGAATACGTTTTATATTTTTTTGTTTATAAAACGTATTTTGAGAGTACGTTTATATGAATAAATTTAGGGCAAAATTGAATTGGGGCAAAATTGAATTTGGGGGAAGAATTGTACAAAAAACATATTTCGAAAATACGTTTTATGTTTTAAATTATTTTGTCCAACAAAATTGTATTTTCAAAATTCTAAAAATTCATTTCATTTAAAACACGTATTGTGAAAATACGTTTTATAATTCGAAAATAATTATAAAATTAATTTTAATTACAACACGTATTTCGGAAATACGTATTAATTTTTTATAACTAAAAACGTATTCTCGGTATACGTTTTTAAGCAAGGTAATTATCTTAATTACGTTACATAATCATATTAACTTAAACCGTATTTCAGGAATACGGTTTATATGTTAAAACGTATGTCCGAAATACGTTTTATAATCCAAAACATATTTTCGGAATACGTGTGTTTGATTTATTTCCACCCACTTTTTTTTTTTTTATTTTTGTCCAGTTATTTTTGTTTATTTTTAAATAAATAAATAATTCACCCTATTTGACTATATTTTCAAGTTTTGATTTATAATTCTCAAATATGAATTAACGAGCCTCTATTTCTGATTAAAAAATATTATTGTTGACAGTTTTAAATAATAATTAATTTATTCTTATTTATATTATAATGTATTCATTGTACATAAATTTACAATAAATTATAAATTACCTAATTTACTTTTTTGGTATATATATTAATATTTTAAAGTACTAAATTAGTTGAATTTGTTAATAGATAACTAATTGATATGACCGTATTTGGTAAATTAAAATATTAACTAAAGTCTCTAGAAGTCGATCAATTCCGACCTGATTTGGGATAATTTGAGCAGATTGCTCAACATTGCCAATTATAATTCAGTTGTACTTAGGTTCGTCAATTCGGTTTGTTTGGATGGGGATGGTTCGGTGCAAATATTTGTAAAATCTCTCACAATTCATATTAATTGAATGGTTCAGAAAAATCAAATGGTTAATTTTCGATTCATTCAATTTTTGGAACGGTTTAAAATTGTTGTCCCATTCTCAGCGTTTTGAAACCAAAGAACAAAAAAAGAAAAAAAAATCACATAAAACAAAAATCTAATTAACCAAACCATTCTTCGCTGACAACTAATGAACAAAAAAACCTTTATTACCCTGAAGTATATTGTGTCAAAAAAAAAAAATACTTGGAGTTTTTGGAATTCATTCTCAACAACACACAATATAAAAGCATCAATTACAAAGAATTTGATGCTCTCCAAATGTATTTTAGTAATCAAAGCGAGCGAACCCAGAACCGTACGGAGAGAAAAAGAACTGGGCTATCTTAACGCTTTGACGAATACAAATCCTTGAATATACGCCCCCAGAACAAAGCCATCAAGCAAATTGATCCTTGAAGCTGAAAGAAGAGGCAATACGATTTTTATTTAATGCTCTCTTGCAAAAAAAATAGAAACAAGAAGAACAAAATTATATGCTTGTAGTGTGCATAATGCAAAGAATAAAGGATGAGATTTATAGGTGGCAGATGAGAACTCTAGGGTTTCGCCCATGGATGGACTTTCAAGAGCCAAAGGCCCAACAACTTAGGACTGGTTGTTTAGAAAGCCCAATATACAGGTGGGTGTATTAAATTGAGACTTCAAGCAATGAAACTTTATAAAGTTTTTAAATTTTGAAGGAATTATGTGAAATTTTAAATCTGGATGTGGGATTTGATGAGATTTTGTATAAGATTCTTCCTTTATAAATCCCGCCAAATCTTAAAAATTATTAATAAATCCTAATTCTAATAAGTTAAATATGTCATGAATTTGTAAGACTTTAAAACTTCAAATGAATACCTCAAGAATTTTAAAAATCTTATTAAAGTAACAAATCTCAATTGAATACATCAAAATTTCTAAAATTTTAAAAAGTCTTAAAAATCTCAATTGAATACACCCTTCTACGAGTGTGTAATCAATTGAGATTTCATCTTCAACGAACAAGGTATATTTTACTCTAAACCAAATATTTTCTTATAATCCTCATCATTTATTATTTTAGTAGCAAAATATAATTACATTAGATATATCATATATGATTTTACACATTTAACTATTTAAAAAATCATTATATAATTAATAAAATTATAAATAAATACAAAAATATTTTTATAAATATTATTTTATTCACTAAAACACACATCAAGTATTTATTAGTATATTAGTTAAGATTCAAGAAAAAAATTAATTTATAATATATGTAGTAGTAAAAATATTTTATTACAAATAAATATCACATATTGATATATTACATATTTTGCTCTATTATAAATAAATTTCTTATTAAAAATTTTATTATGTCGATTATATAGTAGTTTTATATGGTTTCTATTAATTTTAGTGAAACATATTATTCCTATAATATTTATTTTATTTTATAATAAATTAAAACATTTTAAAAAATTATACTGAAATATATAAAAATATAAAACCCAAACAAAATACAGGGATAAAAAAAGTCCTGCATGTATATTGATGCTCGTATATATCGCCCAGAAGTGAAAACATATTAAAAAAAAAAAATGATCAGGCACTGTTCATATCTTCTATCTGTGCAATAATGTAAAGATCTGGAGAGAAGCTCAAACAATCATCATTAATAAGGTCCATTGTAGACGACTCTGGTTCTTTAAAATGATCTCCGTGTTCAAGGATAGACCACTTTCTCTCCGGTCTTGGGTTGAGTCAGAGACGAGATGGAATACCTGCAAAAGAACGCTGGAGTTCTTCCAGCCCAAGACCCTCTGATGCATAAGTTAGAACTCGGTGGTGGAAGATAAACCCGCAATAAATGTAAATTATTATCTCTTAAATATCATCTTACCTCCCGTAATTAAATGTCATCTTACCTCCCTCTTACGAATATTTTAGGATTGCATGGTAATTAAGGGTCGATCATTGTGCAAATACTCATGATCTGAATCCACGAACAAATATAATCGATGTCCTTGTATAGTGTCGATGTCAAGGTGCCTTAAAACTGGGATCCGTATGTGCGTGATCGATCTTGTCCGGTATGCGCGTGATCGGTCCTAGTCGGTATATACATGATCTGTCTTGGTCGGTATATGTATGATTGGTCTTGGTCGGTTTGGTCTGCCTGGATCGGTCTGTCTTGGCTGATTCGGTCTACGGGTGTTTATCAACTACTCTTCCTTATTTATGAGTGCACGTATGATTTTCCGTGAAGTCATAAATATTATTGATTTAGCCGTCAGCCAACTTTGTACGACAAAGAATATTTACTTTCCCTAATAAATGCGAGGGACCCAACAGTCTACTTCAAACAAATTGCTTTTTTAATCTCGACGGTGAGTCGAGCACTCCTCAAGATGACTCCATTTCTCCTGCTCCAAAAAGAGTTGACTGTTAATGAAATCTACTTGTTTTATTGTGATAAATTTTTGTTCATACAATATTATTGTATTAAAAAAATTATAAAATAATATTACAATAAATAGATAAAATAAAAAGCACAAAATTATGTAACATATTAAATACATTTACAGAGTTGCGTGATAATTTTGTGCCGCGTTGGATCGAGATCATTTTGGCAAATCTCTAGCCAGCAGCCAGAAAACACGCTATGCTTCTGTTCTCCCACCGGCCCATACCAAGTTCGTTGACAATTTTTACGAACATTAATAACGTGACAACCTTGTTAACAGAACATTCTACAAGAATAACTAACTAGCAAACAAAAGCCATACACTATGAAATGGCATGCATAGGTTCAATAAGCATCATCACATAATTCATTTTCATTACCCAAAGAGTTAATTCAACTAGCGTCCTGAACTGATACCAACATATAAATACATTACACACCCAAAAGATGAAAAGTTCCATATTTTCCACTTTTGTTTCAGGTGATACAAACAAACGAAGATTTTCCCAATATCCTATGGATCACCACAGGCAGAATCTTTCACGAAATAGTCTATGATAATATAAGACATGCACTTAGGCACACAAAACAAAGGTTAAATACGGGTTGGATCCAACGTTAACCCGGCCAACAAAAGACAAACAGAAATAGCTGCAAATTACATACAAGCAAATACTCTTTTTCCTTTTTTCAGTGCCCGAATAACTTTTTTCGTTTCAGGCCGCAATAGACTTAACAGTTTCTCCATCCTTCTCTCAGGCTTCTACCCCTCCTGTACTCAATTTCAGCATCGGAGTTTGACGAACCAAAATGGCTTTTGCGATTTGGTGCTCCCATCTTAGAGAATATGTCCTCATCATCATCACTCGGAGATTGGGAATTCGGTAACGTTCGTCTGGAAACATCTCCATTCTGTTTCTGTGGAGCTTGATCTGAGAAGTGAATAAAAATAACAAGTTATAGTTTACTGGAGCTGGGAAATGGGGCAGATAAAAAGAAGTCATCACACATCACACCTTTTCTTTCTCCTTATTTTCCTAGCTAGAAGATTCAATCAAGAATATAACCCAGGGTGGAGTGGGGAAGGGGGGAAAATCGACTAGTGGGAAAAATTGTATTCTCACAGCCAAAATTGTCCACTTAGTGTGTATGACATAGTTACCATTATCAAACTTTGAGATTTAGCTTAATTAGAAAAAGAGCAAAGGTAAAAATATTTTTATATAGAAAACAAAAGGAACCTTTCAATTATACAAACTACCCCCATTTCCATTTTCATTTACAACTTACATCCTGCTGAAAGATTAATTGTCACTATTTTAATCCTCTGTGCGTATCCCTAATTTCAAACAAAAACGAGTCAGGATAATTTTTAGAATTATTTCAAATCTGAGGAAAGATAGATGACATTTACTAGAAAACCTAACAGATCATTAATTAATGCAATACAATGATAAGTTGCTAATATGATGCAAAGTTACCACTACGATGCAATATGATGCTTAGTTAATAACCACCACAAGAAACGATCAAAAAAATAACCACCACAAGAAGACTTCAAAATCTTTTCCAACTAAGTAGAGAAAACACATAACCGAGATAACGATAACACACCTTCAACAACTTTATCCCCACCATGAGCACCACCGAAACCGAGCCCCGGACTAAGCGAAACATCATCTTGCCCTTTCCCTTTCCCTTGTCCAGTCAACACACGCTCGTCACCCCCAACAGACTTGTTCGTGTTAAGCGTAAAATTATCCTCCAACACATCATCAGATATCTCAACATACTGAGCCGTCGTGATGATCTCGTCGGCACTGAACCCAAAAGAAGCCCTGTAAGCCTCCAACTCCTCCGCATCGGGTTTCATAACCCTGACGGACCTATTCCCATTGGAGTAAGCCTCCGTCTCCCGAGAAATACTCAACCGACCACCAGCCGAAGACTGGTCCACGTAGAACTGCGCGAACGTCTCCGGGCAGAAGAAGTTGGAGTACGTGGCCTGAAGGTCGTTGGCCGGTGGTAAATTATGGCTTGTTGCCGGACCAGACTTGGACAGGAAATGAGCGTACGGAACTTCCGGCGAGGAAGGGGTGGTGGTGAGATAGTGAGCGAGTTCTGGCGGAGGGGTGACGGGGGCAGTGGAGGGCTCGGTTGTGTAGGTGGAGAAGACGGGAGGGGAGACNCCTCTTGCCGCCTTTGGGTTTGCGGAAACACGGGAGCCCACCGAAACAGCTCCGCCACCGCTTGCACTGCAAGATGAGATTCACACGGTTAGTTAGGTATGGTTAAAATCTCGAGGTTGTGTAAGAGATCTCTGGAGTTATAGAGATGTTTTTAACGTTTTATCACAAGGTAGTTGATTATACGCATGAAATACGGGTTTTTTTTTTATCTTTTTTCTTCTTCATGTTTGTATTTTTTTTATTTTTTTTTAATTTGTGTATAGAAATTCGAAATGGAAGATTAGCATTATGCGTATGGGAATCATTTGATGCGTCTGTGTGAGTTCTACTTCGAATATCGTTTACCCTTCAGAGTTCGAACGGTTTATATCTTTACAAGTTGTGGTGAAGTTTTATAATGTCCATGCTTTATGAGTCAACAATAGTAGAATAAGAAGAGTCCCTCGATAAGATGGAGTAGAAGTCGAGATCTTCAAGAAGGTAAATGGAATTCAATTAAATATTGGCAGAAGCTATAATATAAATCATTTGATCTCCGTCGTGTTCAAGCCTAATTAAACATGAAGTTCCCTAAATATTCAATGTTCTGTTGATGTAGCATTCTTTCCTATAGTAAAAGAAAAACATAAGTAATAACCAATCAACTCTCAGTGAAATCCAAGTCCATTACAAAATTACTATGAGAGTTGAAATGGTTGTTCAAGACATACAATTTGACGAACGTGGCAAAAAGCTATTTATCAAGCTTTGAACTTATCAATGTTCACTCCTAATCGATAAAGGAAAACAACTTCATTGGTACCACTGTTTTCATTACATAAGCTCTTCAGAATGATAAACTTTTCAACAAAATTGTATTACTGTTTAACTTCCCACATAATTACGTCTTTCTTTGCCGGCGATTCTCCAATTTCTCGTAACCTCAGACAGTACAAACACTGCTATTTTGCTCCAATTCACATAAAAACCTTTGGCTTCAAACTGACCTCGCAGTGTAATTAAAATCTCACTGAGTGAGATCACATCAACTCTAGTTAACCTGATTAAACTTTCTAGGTTGATACATTAAACATCATTAAGATACTCTGTTGTTTCGCACATTAAAATTACAAGTCTCTTATGGTATATTAATATGCATTACGCATGCATATAAATGAGAACAACTTCTTACAGCAGCCAGCTTCTATACTCTGACTCACATTCCAATTATGATCCAGTTATTAATACTATTTCAAGCTTAACTACAAGGTATCTAGCTATCAATAATTCAACAATACGACTCCATATTATGCCAATGTTCATGAATACATAAATAAGTTATACAGAAAGGATGGACTTACCATAATTAAGTAGTTTTTTTTTAATGTATGCTTTGATTTTTAGAAGCGCATACCCGAGGAGCTGCTGCTTGCTGTGGCTGCATAAATCTATTCTGGTCTGACGCCATATACAAGATGGTTTTGCAGCACCACCACTTAAAAGTTGTACCTTTTATTAGCGAATAATTATCCACCAACTCACAATCCAAAATAGGATAATTTACAACTCTGACGTTTTCCTGTGTGTGCATTCGAATAATTCAGTATTAAGAACGAGATTCATATTCAAGCAAGCAACCAAAGTCATATTGAAGCAACTGTCGCCTGATAAGCATCGAGAATCCAGAATTCATACACATGACACATCGGCATAGCTACCAGTCTATTTAATGAAAGCTTACTATTTTCTACAGAATGCAGATAATCAAAATATCTGGTAGAATTGGCCTTAAATGTAACTCACATCATCCGATTCGGATCCATGGCAATTAAATGTTAGAGGAGCATAAATCAAGTCCAATCAAAGGTTAATTTAATTTCCTGAAAAATCATCGGCATGATTTCGAAATGGGTGAGGAAAAGTAAATTAAAAAGATGCAATTTTTTTCTTTTAATTTATGCAACACATAATTCCCACTCCAAAAATTACAGATACTTCCAACCGCAGCCCATCAAGACTTTGGAATTTTCATGGCTGTTTCTGTCACTTGTGATACACAGTATTTTATTCCATTCTTGGACCGAAATACAAGCATAATTTGCATCTTATACATGAAAGTGACCCCACTATAAGAAAATTTAGTTCTTACTGACGCCACAAAACGCAAATAACTAAACAATTTTAAGGAGAACAACATAAAACAAACAAACAAACAAAAGTTCACCAGCCTCCAACAAATTCTTTCACTATCCAGATAAAAGAACTATGAGCAAGCAAGCAAATGTAAAAAAAGACCAATACACGCACATAAACAAAAAATCGGCGTCATAAGCTTATATTCCATGCCTCAACTGAAGCTTATTCATAAAAGAAAAAACCAAAAAGGAGGCCTATAGCAACAAAACAATGTAAAATTTCGGTACCTGAACAGTGGACTATCTACATTTCCATAACGGATCTGGACAGGAGAGTTGATTATTAGCTAATGTAGGAAAAAGGATGTGCGAGTGTGTGTAGAATGTGTGCGTTTTTTACGCGGATGAAAAGGAAAGTGAAAGCAAAATGCCAGATCTAATCTCTCTACTCCCTAATCTGTTCTGTGGCCTTTTCTTGGTTGATGATTGTAGTGTTTGCTAAAATTTGCTTTTTCTTTTTATCCTTTTTTTCTTTTCCTTTTGGTAAAAAATTCATTAAAAAATTAAGAGCAAAGTAAAAATTCAATGCTATGTTTGGTTGACTTCATACAAATGGCTGATTAGTGGGTTAATTGCTGGTTGAAAGTGCTAAAAGAAATGATTGTCGGCTCGTTGTTGATTTTAAACGATAGTGATAAATTTGAATTATAAATTGGTTGATTAAAGAGTAATTATTCATATAGATATAATTGAAATGTACAAACTAATGTGAACATTGATGTGGTTCGATCTAAAACCACTATTCTAAAAATCGGCCTAGGCGGCGTCTAGGCGCTAGGCGGTGCCCGGCCGCCTTCGATTTGCACAAATCGGCCAACAAAATCGGCCTCTAAAAATCGGCCTAGGCGAAAAAAAAAAAAAATTGNTTACATTGAAATAACTGAACCGCACCGAAATGCACGTCTCATCTTAGTTTGGTATTTTTATTTTATCACGATTTTTCTATTTATTCAATTTTATGCGGTTCAATGTAAAACCGAACAAAACCAAAAACCAAAATTATATAAAACTATATCGCACTGCACCACAATGTAGAAAAAATCGAATCGAAACCATACTGAAATTTTTTACATTAAAAAATCGAAGCGAACCGCACCAAATTGCACGGTTCGGCTCGGTTTATCGGTTTCAGCTCGATTTTACTCACCTTTATTTGATAGTATAAGTATGCATTTTTTTTATGGAGTATGATGAATCATCCCATTTAATGGTTAGAATGTCTCACCCAAAAATTTATTTATTGAAAATCTTTATCAAACAAAATATCTAATCAAAATAAATAAGCTATGGCTGCGTTTGTTTAATGGAGTTTTGGCTTTAAAACAACTTTTTCAGCTGTTTAGTTGTTTGACCATACACAATCAACTAAAAACAACGTTTGGTACAGAGCGGTTGTAACCAGCGTTTGTAGTCCAATCCGCCAATTGAAAACGCTGCTTTTTGCAGCGTTTTGGCTTAGCGGGTCAAGATAAAAAAAAATAAAAAAATTAAAACTCTTAATTGCCCACATTTATCATTAACAATATCAAATACATGAACAACTCTCTATATATCTCACAATTTCAAGAAGAAAAAATATTAATCAAAATCGGGATACTTTTTTATTCAAACCCATATAAATAATATTTAATTTATTGATATAATATAAGAGATATATTTTAACTATATAATTTTCATTTCAACTAATATTTAGTATAACTTAACAACTAATTTTACCAACTATTTTTCTAAAATTTTAAACATATATAGGCAACTACTTAGATACTCTATCATATATCTTAATCATCACATAATCTCCTAAAACAATATCCCAAAGTTTGTAGAAACATTCAAACAATTTGAGAAATCTAGTAAAAAAAAAGTTTCAAAGTTGCATAAACATCCAACAATTTGAAAAATCGAGTGAAAAAAAATTTAGGAACACCCAAACAATGAGAGAAATCTAATAAAGTAAAAGGAGAAAAAGAAAATCGAAATAAATGATGTATTTACTTAGATGACCATGAGATTTTTTAGAAATTGTTACTGTAAATTTTAGTCACTTTGAATTTTTTTTATCAATTGTAATGATATATATTGAAATTGAGTCATATTTAAATTTTTTAAATAGTGATGACTTGTTATTAGTTTTGTTTATATAATATGATCTTATTTAATTAATTAAAAAATATTTTCATTGAATTATTATTTATATTTTTCTATATTTTAAATCAATTTAATAAATATTTGAAATATTAATTATTTTTATTTCTTAAATAACTATAAGTTCAACATAATAAGAATGATCAATTATGATGATGTCCTTAGTAGTAATTTTACATGTTAACAACTAATTTTACCAAACATTTTTTTACAAACTGCTAACACAATCATTTGGTCAAAACAACTAAGTTAATTCGTTGGTCAAAACAGCTAATGCAATCAGCTAACAGCTAACAACTAACAACTATTAGCTAACCGTTGATTACCAAACAAGGCCATATGTTTCTCTATCCCTCCTAAAAAAGAGGTTTCTACATGGAAGTAATAACGAATGACTTTAAAATTACAAAATAAAAATTAGTATACAATTTGACTTATTTTAAAATTTTAGAAAATATAATAACTTGCCATTGGTTTAGAATAATATATATATATATATATATATATATATATATATATANACTTGTGCTTCTGTTGTACTAGTATCACTCCTATATCTATATTTATGTATACATGCTAAGATTTTCGAGTCTACATATCAATATTAGTAATTTACAACGATATGTGATAATTCTAGTGTTTGTTCATATAGATTTAGAGTTTTATCATATAGGTTGGGATTTTGAAAATTATGAAATCCTTATAAATTCTTTTTAAAACTTAGTAATTTTTTATTTTTTGTAAATGATATATCAAATTAATTATGTTTTTACGAAAACATAATAACAAAAATAATTTATACCCTTATGTATAAAAAGTAAATTTATTTATCCCTCATCATTGAAAATATAAGAAAATTGTTTTTCATATTTTTAAGAGATAATTAAAATACAAAATAAATTACTTCTAGTTTTATTTTTTTAAAATAATATGATATATAAATATATATTATACTTTTTTATTAGTACGCGTGTATTGTAGTACTAGTTTTAAGTTATCATTACTGGGGCGTCTTTATCAGTAAACCTCCTTTTTTGTTTTCCCAAAACGGCAGAAGTAACTATTATAAAACTCAAAGCGAACAAGGTTTGAATACAAGCCACATAGTCCAATCGAGAAAGAGAAAAATGAGAGACACTCAAAGGTGGTCTAGAGCCTCAAATACAGCAAATAAGAAAAAAACAAGAGTTTTAGCTTCCGACCATTGCTAAAAGCCTAGTACAGAAGGCTAATTTCAAAGAAGACTAACAATCACAACCAGAAAAAACAAAAAAAAAAACAATCACAACCAAAACCAGAGCCAACTAAAGTGCATTAATGAAGTCAAGCCAATACTTGTGAGCCATTCTAATCAAGGAGTGCACTGGTATCAGAGTCTTTTGAAAATTCTATAAGTTCCTTGACTTCCAAAGCCACCAAAGCATATATGTAGTGAGTTGTATGCTTGCTTCAGCTACTTCAGAACAGTCAAGAGAGCACACTTGGTACCACCAGACCTTGAAAGAGTCAGTGTAACTAGATAAGCCATCTCATTGAACTGGAGCCAGCTCCCACAGTCTTTTGGCTCTTGAACAATAAAATAATACATGTTCCACTGTCTCCATAGCCTCCCCACAGATAGAACAATTGATATCCACATCCATCCTTCTTTTTTTCAAATGAAAAACAATTGGAAATGTACCTGATATGTACTTCCAAAGGAAATGTTTAAGTTTTGCAGCAATTTTGAGCTTCCAATGTCTGGATTGTATGGTTTTGCTGAGAATGGCATGAGAGCTACTTTCAGGAATGTCAGTGTGCATAAGTTTAAGTGTAGACAGATATTCATAGGAGCTAGACACAGAAAAATGTCCCTTCTTTTCTAGTCCCCAGTATAACCTGTTAGGTCTATTAGGATGAAGTGAAGAGATACTAAGGATAGCAACACTGTCAGTATCATCAAATACATGTTTAACTAACCACTCATTCCATTGAGTGTCATTGTCCTGCAGAAGATCTTTAACCCAAACCAGGTAGTCTCTGGCTATTGGAATAAGAGTAGAGGATGGTTTGTTGAGATTTGGCATCCAGTTAAGATCAGTGATTTTAGTATTAGCACCATTTTTGATTTCTGTTTTCAACCATTTAGAGAAAGTAGGCATATCCTCCATCCAACAGTTCCACATGCAAGATGCACTCTGAGTTTTAGCAGCATGAGTAATAGAAGAGTTAGGGAAGTACCTGACCTTGAGGACTCTACTGACCAACAGTTCAGGATTTGAACCAATCCTCTACAGTTGTTTGCATATCAGTGCTTGATTAAATAACTGCAGCTCCTGAAAACCAATGCCCCCATGCATTTTTGGAAGTGAAAGGAAACTCCACTTTTTCCAATGTATGCTCTGACTTTACTGATCTCCAGAGTTCCACCAAAATTGGGCACAAAGCTTTGAAATTTCTTAACAGAGAGTTAAAGGGAGCTTGAAGCAAGACATTGAGAAGATTGGTAAGGCCTAACAGCCTTGAGAAGCACCTCCTTGCCTGCTAGGGAAAGTAGCTTAGATTTCCAGTTGTTCAACTTGTTTACTGCATCCAGAATATACTCAAATACTTTCTTTTTAGATCTTCCTATGCTAAGAGGAATACCTAAATAGCGTGTTGATCTGTGTGAGACAATGCCATTGAGAGTTCTGCAAATGGAGGACTGAAGGTGTTGAGGAGTGTTTCTGCTAAAGAAGATAACAGACTTGTGCATGTTAACTGCTTGGCCAGTGAAGAGCTTGTATTGTTCAAGAATATTCATCGAAAGGGCTGCTTGATCTGATCCTACTCTATAGAAGAATAATAAATTGTCTGCAAAAAAGAGATGAGAGAGCAAAGGACCATTTCTGGAGATTTTCATGCCCGTAAGTAATCCAGAATCAATTGAGTTAAGAATCAAGGCAGTGAGTAACTCAGCAACAATGATAAATAGGTAAGGGGATAGGGGATCCCCTTGCCTAATACCTCTTGATGGTGTGACATCACAACTGACATTTCCATTGATCTTAAAGGAATAAGAGACAGTAAAGACACAAATCATGATCAGCTTTACAAAATCCCTATGAAATCCCATCTGAAGCATAATTTTTTTTAGACAAAGCCACTCAACCCGGTCAAATGCCTTCATTAAGTCTAATTTGAGGGCCATAAAAAAATTTGGACCTGAGGAATGCCTGTTTAAGAAATGGAATGCTTCTTTTGCAATTATGACATTGTCAATTAGCTGCCTCCCTTCAACAAAAGCTGATTAGAAATCACTTATGCAAACTTCAAGCAAGCCTTAAGTCTTTGTGCCAGTACTTTTGAAATGATTTTATACACAACACTGCACAGACTTATTGGCCTAAAATGCCCCAAAGTTTCTGGATTTAGACATTTAGGTACAAGTGATATGACAGTGTGATTCCAATATTTGAGAAGCATACCTGATTGAAAAAAGCTAATGATAGCAGGCATAAGATCCTACTTGATTAATCCCCAGAAATGCTGGTAAAAGGCTGCACTCATTCCATTCTCCCCAGGTACTTTGTCTGGTTGCAAACTGAATAGGGCTACCTTCACTTCTTGTTCATCTGTTGGCTTGAGCAATGCTTCATTCATATCAGAGGTAATTGTTTGAGGAATAAGATGAAGAATAGAGTCTCCCCCCAGCAGCCATCTGATGAGAAGAGTCTGGAATAATAGTCAGCAATATGGCTTTCTATCTCCTGCTGAGTTGAGAATATCCTGCCCTAGGGTGAAATCAGCTTTCTAATTGCATTGTGTCTTCTCCTTTGGAGAGTGAAGGCATGGAAAAAATTAGTATTTGCATTCCCTTCTTTTAACCATCTAAGTCTGGCCTTTTGCTGCAAAAAAAGCTCTTCTTGCAAATGTGCTTTATCCAACTCTCTTATAATTGTGTTCCAAGATTCCCAATTGATGTCAGATTTGTCCATATTCAGTGTTTCCAACTTGTGAGTAAGGTCAGCAATCAAGGTTTGGTTCTGAGTTTGGAAGGAGGAACTCCAAATGAGGAGGGCAACTCTGGTCAGCTTAATTTTCTCTTTCAGCTGAAAGAAAGGAGCTCATGTGATTGTGGTAGACCAAACCTGCTGGACAACTTCCTTTGCCAATCCATCTCTTGTCAAAATAGAACCTAGCCTTCTTTATTTCCCTTGGCAATCCCATACAGAGCTGAGTGATCTGAGGAGCTTCTTATAACATTAGTGACTAAAGCATTGGGATAATTCTGAAGCCAGTCATTTGACCCAAAATCTCTATCCAGCCGTTTTTCAACTAGCTCATCATTAACTCTGTTATTGCACCATGTGAACGGGTAGCCATCCATCTTGATTTTCTCCATTTCCATCAAGTTAATAAAAGAGTAGAAGCCTTGTAAACTGAAAGGACTTCTGGGAACACCACCTGACTTTTCATTGTTGAAGCATAAATCATTCCAATCTCCAATGGAGAACCAGTTATTGCCCCACCCTGAGTTGTCAATAAGAATTTCATCCCACTGAGCAGTTCTAATGGCTCTGTAGGGACTAAAGTATACAAAGATACCCTACTGAGGAGGTTGAGAGGGAAGAAGAAATTCAACTGCAATATAAAAGTCCTTACAAATAACTTGCTTAATCAAGATATATAGAGCTTGAAAAACGGAGCTAAAACAAGTAAAGACACAGAAAAATAAAAACAGGGTCGAACAGGTCGCGAGTCTGACGGGTCGTGGGGTCGTGCAGCTGGTCGGAGGCTCTGTTACAGTCACGAGTCACGACTTTGCTCTCACGAGTCGCGACTTTTCTCTCGCGAGTCGCGACTTTAGACTGCACTGCGCCATTTTACGTTTCGGGCTCGTTTGGGTTCGTCCGAACTCGGAATTGAGTTCCGTTTTTTGCTACGCGTCGCTAACGAACCCATCTATCCAATTATGCTCTCGAAACCAACTTTTTTTGAAGAGAAAATTTGCCCGAAGCTCCCGACCTACACACCAAAAGCTACAAAACACAAAAGAAAACCAGAAAAACAAACGAAAAACACCTAAAGAAACGACCTAAAATGGGGGGAAAAGAAAGACAAAAGCATAACGAAAAATGCAACAAAAATGGGACAAACAATGAGTTTTAACTAACTCTCGCATTTGGAAAATTGTAGAGGGCCCACCTAGCCCTCTACAATTCCACACCACAACTAACATTGATAACTGTAGTGCCATTCAAGGCTGGCAACCCCCACCTGTTCAGCATTTAATTTCAATTTTTTACTATCACCTGTATGGATGGCTTGGTCTGTCTGTTGTGCTACAGGAGAATCAGATTCTGACCTTAATCTCTTGCCTCCAGGAATTTGTTCAATAATTGCAGAGTTAATAAACTCTCTTTGTAACCTTTCCATATTGCTGCTGGTTATTCTCCAGGTTTTAAGAGCTGCTTTTGGAGCTGCCTTGGAGGAACTAGAAGTGGTGGTATGAATCAAAGGGCCAGAAGGTTTCACTATTTCCATTTCCATAGCCTTAGTTGACTCCACTAATTGCAAGCTGGATTCAGCCAATGTGTTTGCTTGGGGAGGTTTGTGTGTAGCTGATGACAAGGAGGCAGGTGATTGTAGTTTAGATATGGGAGTTGACTCTTCTGGAATTTGGACAATTTGGTTGCTCTTATCAGCTTGGTTGGAAGATGTTTTTTGAGGGGTTCCTTGATCTGCAGCTGTTGGAGAGTCTGGTGTGGAGAGCTTCGAGAGCCTGAGAGGCTAACTGTAACCAATTTCTAACCATCAAGGGCTCTGAGCCAATCACCATCCTGACCCTCCTTGATAGAGTTATTTCTGATATCATCTTGTCTCTTAGAACACCCTCTATCCAGATGTCCAATCTTGCCACAATAATGACAGAGATTCAAGGGCTTTTCATATTTGAAATTAACCTTCACGGTTTGATCCCCTAGTCTAATGTTTGCCACTTTGGGAATGGGCTATTCCAAATTTAAAGTAACTAACAGCCTTAAAATCTTGTCTCCATGATTTCCAGAGCTAGCTATGACAACATTCTGAAGTCTTTTAAAAACTGAAGCAATCTTAATACCAACTTTCGTGCTTAACGAATTAAGAGGAATATTAGTTACTAGAGAGATTGTCTGTCCATTCTTTGAGCACCAGATACTGATTTTTAAAGCTCCAATTTGTACCGCTTGCCACTTTCTTCATGTCTTCACTGCTTTGGAGTATGAACTGGAAGTAATTAGGGCTCAATTCTTTCACTTCCATTGGCCGACTGAGTCTCCAGATGTGACTCATCGCCCGTTTAACTCCGAGCCAACAAGCAATTCTATCCCCTACAATCTTACCGAAAAGGCTTCTGGGACATTCATCCGCGCTTAATTTGATATCGTCTTGAGCAATGTCGATGACAGTCGCTTCTTTATCAGAGAGAGAAAACTCCTTGAATTGATCCGATATATCATCCTCAGGGGAGTCATTAGTAATGTCAGCCATTTTGCGATAAACCCTAAGAACTAAATAACAATAAGAATACTTCCTATAATAGCAAATATCGGGATCAATCTGATCGCTATAACAAGGAGGGAAAGAAAATGAACAAATTAGAGGTGGAAGAAGATGATGAATGCCAGAAAATCAAAAAATGAGATGCTCCCAACTGAGAGAATACGGTGCGCTCTCAATGAGAGAATTTACAGTAAACCTCCTTAAACCTCTTTTTTTTCACTTTCCAACACGTCACATTATCGAAAACATCATTCATACTCTTACTGACACTAATAAACCTCGAATAACAATACTTTCATAAGCCTACTTTTTAATGGGTTTCACATATTTCCCACTTACTTTTAATTAATATTATACTCTTATAGTTTTACTAATGTTTAAAAAATACAACTCCATTTATTTTAATTCAATCTAAATATTCCATATATTTATCATACATAGATACAAAAAAAATGCCCTCAAGTACGGTTCTAAGGGAAGGAATTAATCGGTCTATTCCAACTGGGGAGAACAGACCATCCGCCAAGTATATAATTATATTGCATTTTTTAAAATTATAGAGTGTTAGTTACATACCGACACAAAGTCTTACTTAAAAAAAAAAAAATTACAAAACATAGAACTTAAATATTGTACCGCCCGATAATAGGTTGTTTTATATAAAATTATGAAAGTATTTTATTCAATATAAAATTCTATTAATTATTTTTTAAAATCAAAATATTATTACATTTATCATATTTTATTTAATAGAAAAATTAATTACATGCCAATAAATTATAAATTGTTATTTTAAAATAATATGATGTTTTTATTTTCAATAATCATTAAAGAAATAATGAATTTTGGGATGATATAATAATTAGAAGAATTAAATGAAATAAAAGAGTATGGGTCAATTAGTATGGGGATGCAAATTTTTGTCATCCTAATTAATATATGTAGATGGATTGTCACCCATTAAATTTTTTCCCTAGTATAATTTGAAGAAAATAAAAAGAATACAGATTTAAAATATATTTGTAATTAAAAATGGGGACTTCAAATGGAAAATGGGTGGACACATGACTGACAACTATGAATCATCTTTCTCATACTTACTTGCCGCGTGCCACACACGCATATGACAAATCTAATCTGAAATGAGAGTGTTTCTTTCACACCACCATTTCTTTTTTCTATTCTTCTTTTATTACTTTATTTTGCAACTTTTTATGAGGCTTGATATTGTAAAGCGGCGTTACAATTCCAAACCTCAAACCTCTCAAATTTAGTAGTAAACCTGTGAGGTTTACTTTTACAAACCTCTAAAAAACTGCAACTAAAGATGTTACCAGCTCTTATCTCTACTCTAGTGCGGACTTTACTCTACTCTAGAGTAGAGTGAAACAAAAATCAAGTTTCGTCCCCAGCACTTATCTCTACATTCTACTCTACATTAAATATATTATTTTTTATTCATTTTTATTTTCAAATAAATTGATATATATATACATATACATATGTATATTTAAACTTTTATAATATATTTATTACCCAAATAATAAAAATATATTTTATTTTCATTTCAAATGAATTGGTATATATATTTATATTTGATTTTATAATATATTTATTAGCCAAATAATAAAAATATATTTTATTTATTTTTATTTGAAATAAATTGTTATATATATGAATATTTAATCTTATATAAAAGTTTATTACCCAAATAATAAAAAAATGTTAATGTATAATAACACGAGACTGCTTCATAAATTCAAACAATAGGATACAAATTAAATATTACAATGAAAAAAGATAAAAACCATTACAAACACCGATTACAATAACATTACATCTATTTTTCTGAATTAGAAAATTCCTCCCATAAATGATCTATCAATGCATTACGAAGGGCGATATGAGCTTCTCTATCTCGAATATGTTTGTTTCGAGCAATAAATGCTTGGAACTGAGAAGCTTCATTACCCACTGTTTCAACGTTTAGGATTGGGGCCTCTATCGCAACTTCGATCGTTGCATGAAGATCTCATTTATCCTCAATTATCATATTATGCAAAATAATATATGCAGTCATTATATCCTGTAAGTCATTTTTACTCCAAAATCGGGCAGGATTAGCCACAATAGCAAATCAACCTTGGAGTACTCCAAATGCACGCTCCACATCCTTTCTGCATGCTTCTTGTTTCATTGTAAAATATTTTTTTTTTTTTTTTTTCTGACTACTTGGATCAAGAATAGTTTGGACAAGAGTTGTCCATTTGGGATATATATTATCTGCTAAATAATATTGTTGTACCTTTTATCTTGGATGGCATAATGTGCTAGAGGGGCAATTCCTCGAGTAAGGTCGGAAAATAAATGAGACATCTCTAACACATTAAAATCATTGTTGATCCAGGCATACCAAAGTATGCATGCCATATCCAAAGATTATAATCGACTATAATAGTTGGAGATTTACTACGTCCTGTATACGTACCTGCCTAAGCCGTTGGACAACTTTTCCAGCGCTAATGCATGCAATCTAGACTACCTAACATTCCTGAAAAGCCACGTTGCTTATCGATATAAAGGAGTCTTTCAATGTTATTGGCGTTGGAGAACATAGATATTACTCTACGAATATCTCTACAACAACACGACAAAATTTCTTCATGCATTCAATTGCGGTGGACTCCCCAATATTTATGCATTCATCTGTCGCATTTGCTGGTACAACGTATGCTATTATCCGAAGCGCAAAAATTAACTTTTGATAGGTAGACAATCTTAGTCTACCAACTGCATCTCTTTGCTGCAAAAAATAATCATCATAACTTTTAACTGCATTTGCTATACAGAAAAATAAATTTCTAGACATCAGAAAATGTCTACGAAACATGGCTTCATTAAATTTTGGTTTTTCAGAAAAATAATCGTTAAAAATACAATTTGCAGCTGCTTCTTGATCGCGAAATATTGTTTTTCGACCAGGAACTGAACCTCCATGGCTTCCACCAACTTGTTGAGTTCTAAGAAAGTTTCGTACAAGAATATTATTGTTGTAAATTTGTTGTGCTATCAGATGTTGCTCTGTATCATAACTATCTAGTAATTGTTCAAGTTCATCATCAGATGAACTTGAAGAAGAAAATGCATAAGTACCAATGTGATTGAGATTTATATTTTTTTGGAACATGCAAGAGTTAACGAAATGAAAAAATAGTGTGAAAATCTCTGAATAAATAGTGATATAGAAATCTATAACTTTTAATCAGAGCCGTAAAATCCTGATTTTCATAGATAAGAATTGTGCGATTGACATTGTAGATAAGAAAATCCACAACTTTCAATCTTAATCGTTAAATCTTGATTTTCATAGATAAGAATCGTACGGTTGATATTGTAGATAAGGAAATCCACAACTTTCAATCTCAGCCGTTAAATCTTGATTTTTGATCATACAGTTGATATTGTAGATAAGAAAATGCACAACTTTCAATCTAAACCATTAAATCTTGATTTTTGATCGTACCGTTGATATTGTAGATAAGGAAATCCACAACTTTTAATCTATGCAGTTAAATCTTGATTTTTGATCATACGGTTGATATTGTAGATAAGAAAATCCACAACTTTTAATCTTAGCCATTAAATCTTGATATTCGATCGTACGATTGATATTGCATACAAGGAAATCCACAACTTTCAATCTTAGCCGTTAAATCTTGATTTTTTATCATACGGTTGATATTGTAGATAAGAAAATCCACAACTTTTAATCTTAGCCGTAAAATCTGATTTCCTATCACGAATATCAACCGTATGATTCTTATCAATGGAAATGAAATATACTATAAATACGCTACATGGTAATGCAAACTTTTGTACCACAAAAATACAACTTAAGCATTTTCAAATTTTTGTTTTAAATCCATTTTCTTGTAGTAATTTCTCATATGGGTACTGTGAGTGAAGATCAACACCTATGTTGGTCTTATATGAAAATTTCTCAAGATCTAGAGGTGGACATATATAAAAGTAGAGAACAATTCTGACTCTGTGTGACGAACGAGTATAATTCTACAAAACCCAAGTCAATGTGGCTTGATCGTCCATGAAGATCGATCCAATGTCGCATGGGAACTATCAATACTGCTATTAAACTTTTCACATTGTAGATAGAGCATGCGAATGTACTTTATTCGCAGAACCCAAAAAATAAAAGTAATCGATCATTCAGTACGAGCATGTGTGGAATATTATGAAAGATTTTGCATTGTTCGAGTGCACATCAATCAGGCGAAACATGTATTCATCTCAACCGCAATCAGATACACATCCCGAGTCTCCTATTTCATCTCATCCAGATCTATCTATTTTTCTATTAATCTAAGCGACGAAAATGTTAGTGGTGGTTCATCATCACAACGACCATTAATTATTAAAAAAAAAATGAGAGAAGACGTATCTGCAGTTATAATAACAATGAAAGAGGAAAATAAAAAATTTAGAGAGATGATAATGAGGTCAACAATGAAGAGGGATCAGGATAGTGAGATGATGAGACAAAAAAAATTGAAATCCAAAAGCAAAAAATGAATTAAGAAAATAATTTGTTGAGACTACCACATAGACAGAGGAAAATGTTAGTGGATTCCATACAGAGGAAAATGAATTAAGCAAAAAATGAATTAAGGAAATCTTATTGATGGATTTGGATTCCATACAAGATAACCGTCGTCGTGAATATTTTAAAAATGAGCAAGAACGAATTATGAGAAACAGAGAAGGATCGCATTCATCACAAGCCAGTAACACTTTTGGTTCTTTCAGTGAGTTTTTTCAAGATCCTGGCGGGTCTGGAAGTAGTTTGGGAGACTACTTGAATAAATTTTTTTATCATTAATTATGTTATTTTTATTTGTGTATTTTATGACAAGTGTGTTGAATACTTTTATGTACTTTTTATTGTATATTTTATTTACGTTTGTTATAAACTTTTAATTTTAATGAAATTTAGTTGTTTGAATGTGTTAATTTTTTATTCATATGGTACCATTTTAATATTAAAAAATTATGTATAAAATTATAATACATCAATAAAAAAAGCACAAAATTATTTAGCATAAAAAGTACATTGCAGAAGTTATTTAGCATAAAAAATATATTTACTCATACACATTATACAAAAATTAACCAATAATATTACATAAAATAAAATAAAAATCATAGCGTATCGCTACAGTGTTGCGCCACATATGGCGCAATACTATTCATGTCTCTCTTCTACTGCACAATTCTAGCGCAGCGTTGGTCGAGAATTTCTTGCTACTCCGGCGCAAAAAGCCAATTCTGGCGCAGCGCTAGAGATGGTCTTAGTATTTCACCATTTATTCTATCTTCAATCCCACACTTTTAAGAAGTGACAGATTTTCTCATTACCTAAATCTAAGTCAATATATAAATAAAAATTATAGAGTTAGATAATAATTAAATCTTGCCGTAATGTATTGAAATTGCGATTGTGCATGGCTAATATGATGGATGTTTGGCCAACTTTTATCTTGTTAAATAGTTGTGAGACCAGGAGATACCGGCGTTCCAATCTGATAGGATATTTTTCTACTTGTAAAGACAATTTATTGGAAATTATATTATTTTGAGGCATTTTTTTTTTTTTTTCAATAACACCCCTGAAGGGTGGGGGTTAAGGCCGAACCCCCAACCTGTATATAAAAAATGCCCTAAATGAGCTGAAAAGTCATAAAACTACAAGGCCAATGTCTGATATACATCAAGTCCAACGAAAAAACAAAAAAGAAGAACAAGAAAAACTACAGGAAAAGCTGACAACTGCAGCGAGAATTACAAAAATAACAGATCTTGGTCCAAGAAGAGCCCCGACGAAAAAGTCAGCATCACAGTGTGGCAAGTGCACCAAAAGGTAGGACCGACTACACAAATCTGAATGAACGGTATCCCATCTGGTCCATCCGTATGAGGGTGCGGAGGTGGATAGGAATATCGTCAGGGTAAAGAATGCGTCTCTGGAGATAGGAGGACCCGATGCCAGCGAGGAAGTCAGCTGGCCGGTTCTCCTCTCGGAAGATGTGCGAGATCCGGGAACGAATCGACTGAAGAGTGGCTCTGATACGCATGAGAGGGTGTTGGATCTGCCATGTTCCCTGATGGCCAGATGACAAAAGAGTGATGGCAGCGGCAGCGTCCAACTCTATCCTATTTTGAGGCATTTCTTTATCTTATGTCTTTGCACTTATCTTATATTTGCACATATGATAAAGTCCTTAGATCATTATTAGCTATGAGGCATGGTTGCGAATTTGGTAGCAAACATGGAACATGTCTTTAAAGCTGTGATCTTAAATAAGTTCCAAGTCGATGGGTATTTCGAGACAGGACATTGAATAACCCGGTAAGACTTGTGCATATGATGCATGCTCGTCGGACGAGGATGTTGAATTCCATCAACATTAGCGTGTGGACGCAAATGCATATATGCGGGTGCTTGTTGGGGAACAAGTTCACTGAACATGGCCTGATGAAAATTCTTAGCTGGAAGTTTTTAACTGTCGAATAAGAATTTTCATGTTGCAATAGTACATGACTGATCCTTTGACTTGAGGCACGATAGTAACCTTGTGCATGTTGTGCTTTACTTTGATTTATCCTTTGATTGTTGGACAATCATAAAAGGGATATTTTGGGTACTATATCAATGTGTATGGAGGTTTGTCTGTGGCCAACATAGAATTCGACACTTACGTGGATAAGTAAATTTCCTATGCTTTTCATAGTTTGTGGTTCAAAGACCTTGGTTAAGCCAGGATGAATATGGATTCATAAAGGAAACATTAAACTTGAAATGAAATCATAGTTATTAAATCAATTGGGTTTCGACTTATAAATCCATGCCCAAGATTTAATCGGGAAATTAGTTATCGAAAGGTTTTTACATGTATGGACTTGCAATTGAAAATGTTTACTCGCTATTTCACTTAACACTAGATAATCATGCTACTTGCTAGATGTTACCATGATTTGTGGGTTCTTGAAATTAAAGAGTTAGTTTCAAGAATATAAATTAGTTAGATTAATTTAAATTACAACCGAGTCGTAAACCCACTACTAGTGTTAATCGTGAACCTAAAAAGGTCACACCAAATTTTGGGTGATGACATTTTGAAATTGGTATTTCCAATAGTTGGATTAATTGACAAGACTTAATTAAATAATTTGATTATTTAATTATATCTAATTTTGATTAAATGTCAATTAAATGAATAATATAAATTAATCAATTGGATTGATTAATTGGGCTTTGAATATTAGTTAAGTAACTATTTGAATTACTAAATTAATAGTTGGATTTTAAAGTTGGATTTTAAAATTCAAATCCAAATATTAATATGATTAATAAATAAAAGCCTACAGTAAAAAGGAGATATTTTTATTTTGTGGGAGTTAAGATTTTGACCAAGTATATTGAAAGTTGGTTTCTAAATTAATTTGTCATTATGTCTTTAATTTTTTATCCTCATTTTCATTTAACTAGTAATCACCCGTGCGATGCACGGGGAAATTATTATCTATACGCTTTTTAGAATGCACTTTTGTATATAAATTATGTAATAATGCAATGATCATGATCATAAGAATAGACATATAAACATATAATTAAACTGAAAAGATCATATATTATTGAACACTTCCCTATATACAACATTATTGGTTTGATTTTTTGGCATGTCATCTTCACCATAAATTAAGATTTTTAAACATTTTCGGTTAGTGACATGTGAGACAACAACATATAACTGGTCATGACTGAACACTGGTTTATTAAGAAATAAGCAAACATGAGATAAGGATTGTCCCTGGCTCTTGTTTATAGTCATGGCGCAAGAAACCATAATGGGAAACTGCCGCTGTTGGAACTTGAAAGGAATTCTAACATCATAAGAAGTTATGGCCATTTTTGGAATCAACACCTTATCACCAGCATGATCTCCTGTGAGTATCTTACACTCAAGAACATGACTGGATAGCTTTGTCACAACCAATCGTGTCCCATTACACAAACCCATAGAATGATCCATGTTCCGCAACAACATGACCGGAGTTCCAATTTTCAAATACAACTCATGGTTCGGTATTCTGGAACACTTGATACTATTAAAAAACTCAGGCATATGGAGATCAGACAAAAAATCATTATTAGAATCCGATTTGCATGTACTGTCAGAACTCAAGTACATATGACCATCCAACAAATTCAATGATGTCATGTACTCATTGATAGACTCGGCCACATCCAACGTCGGCGCTATAATTCAAATTACAAATCAACTCCCAATTTTTCAAAGAATTTAAAAAAAAGTTATCAATTGTAGTAAAATCTAAAATTTTAGGCGAGAACTTTTTTTCAACTTAAAGTAAATCTCTATTGTTATTTTATAGTATTAGATTGAATTTCCAAAAGAACTAAGTCAAAGGTTTTGACTCAAATTTTTTATCAAGTTTCTATAAATGATTTTTTAATCAACCTCTTTCAATATATATATATATATATATATAAGTACATATATAGTACTCCCTCCTTTTTTTAATAAGTATCGTTTTGAAAAGTTGCACAGTCATTAAGATTTTTTTTTTGTAAATAATAACCCTCATTAATGAGGATAGAGATGGATGTTTTGATAAAAGATGAAGAATGAATATGAAAAGATGTAGTGTATTTATTAGCTAGATTGGGGTAATAATGAAAAAATATGTACAAAAGATCCAAAACGTCATTTATTTGGTTAATTGTTAATAAAGTCAAAATGGCATTTAAAAAAAAAGGTGGTAGTATCTATTAATATATAAAAAAATAAAGGATTTATTATATATAATAATTTAAAACTTACCAAGAATGTTTAAATTACTTATAACGAACCTTGTTTTATATGGCTTGATATTACATTTACATTGATATATTTTGATCTCCTACAATCATGCTCCCTAAGTAACTAATAAGTTAGATATCCTTGGTGTATATATTTCACATGTGACCTTTCAATTTGGAAAGAATCAATTGACATTATCCTCATCCACAATTCAACATCATCCTCCCGATTTTTTTGTTAAGAAATTGATTCGAATATTGCTTTTAAAATCTCATTTTTTTTTACTCAAAATGCACGTGCTTTTTAACAAATTTTCCTAAATTAGTAAGTCAAACATTCTATTTAAGTATTTTTCCAACAACCTTTTTCCTAATTAAGTATTTTTCCGACAACCTTTTCCAACAACCTTTTTATATACCCCCAAATTTGCTTCTCTGCTCTTCCTCCTAAATCGCCCGCTTCGCCTCCTCTGACGACGGCATCGTCTCGGCCAGGGGTCGTCCTTGACTGCCTGGCCCCCCCGGTAAGTGTGGCTCCATTTGCGACTTGGGTGCTTCTCGATTGGGGTCCGTTCGATTGGCGGCAGAGGTGGCTTTGGTTGGCGTCGGTGGCTTCCAGGCGCGGCGTCTTGCAGATGGTTCTTGTCATCTCGACCGTCGGTGGGAGCAGCTCCGTGGAGGTTTGTCGGTTTCAATTTTGTTACTTCTTTTGTCGATTGGGCTGTGCTTCTCCGGCGAGCTTGCCTGCGCCGGTGGGGCTGTGATTCTGCTCGTCGGAGCTCTGAGTTTGTATGGAGTGACGCTCGTACTGAGGGGGGGCCTGGGCTCCGGTTGCTGCGGCTTGGCTGTCGCGGTGGCTTGGGTTGAGGGTGCGATTAACCTTTGTGCGAGCCCGCCTGCCTAGTGGTGTTAGGCGGCGGGGGACCAGGTTCTTTCGGGCTCGTTGAGTTCGGGTGGGGCTGGGTGAAGGTCGGTTGTGGCTCTTTCGGTTGACAATGGGTCGATTCTGGGATCGGTTCGGGGCTCGATTTCTTCTACTGTATAGGCAGTATGCAGTTTCGGTAGCGGATTCTCGGGCTGGGATCTTTCTTGTGTCGATCGTCCACTGCTGGTTGGGATCTGTTTGTTCGTTGGGGGAGGGCTCCGTTGATTTTGTTTCATTAGGTTGTTTCTTGTTTTTTGCTTGTGTTTTGTGCCTAGGTTCGTGTTTTTGGTTTGGGCTGTTTGGCCTCTGTGCGCTCGAGTGTCACATTTATTATCCTGTTGGGATCCGACACTCGGGTATTACCGTGTTGCGGTCGTTTTAGTTGTTTTAGTTGTTCGAGTTGTTTTAGTTGGTTAGTTTAGTTGCGAGCTTTATTCTAGCGTTGCTAGTCGGGACTCTGGGCAGTCTTCTGACCTGTCCTCCCACTTTTTCAGCTGTTGGCTGCTGTGTATTTGCACATTTGTGCATTTTGATTTATAATATAATCTATCGTTTTGGGAAAAAAAAAAAAACAACCTTTTTATATATATTAAAAAGAATCATTATTTACTCCTGAAAATGAAGTCGATTTTCCTACCAATAAACTGATTTTTTATCAAACAAATTGATCCGAATATTTTTTAAAACCAAATAAAAAATCATCAATTTTTCCTAAAAATGCAACCGAATTTTCCTAACGCTGCACCAATTTTTTTACCAAACAAATTGAATTGAAAATAATTTTAATAAAAAATCGAAACAATTTGATAATGTTTATGCAATTGTCTCTTCCCTAAAGAAAATGATATTAACTTAAAAAAAATGATATGAACTTACCAAAATCTCGGTAAAACATGGTTAAGAAAAAACATAAAACTCCAAAAAAATCGATGCATTTAAATTTTGAAAAGTTGCACACAATTTTTTCTAATAAATTGGATAAGGTGACTTTAAATATCAAAGATGAATCACTTTTGTTACCAAAAAATGTGGACACAATTTCGAATGTACATTCCGTCCAAATATCAGTTTTATTCTAAAATAAAAATTGCGCGTGGTTTTATCCAATTTACACACTTTTTTTTAAAGAAAAAATTATTCAATAAGATTGGAAGAATTGGTTAAGAATTATACAACTATTTGTTTCCTGAATTCGTATCCAATTTGTACGGTTTTTAAGTTAATTTGTATTTAGAATTATTTTTATAAATAATTGACACATTTTTTGCATAAAAATCTCCAAATTTGTTACCAAAATATATGGTTTAAATTTTGGTAAAAGAAAAAAACAAAATATGATGCGAAAAAAATGGAATTCAAAATTTGCCATAAGAATCTTCAAATTAGTTACCAAAAAAATAGGATTCAGATTTTGTTACTAAAAATTCACATGTATTTTTTCGAACTTTCCAGTTATATTAAGTCAATTGTTTTATTTATTAGGTCAAACTTTCTATTAATGTATTTTTTCAACAACCTCTTTATATATATATATAGATAAATTAATAAATACAATGATAATAAAATCTATATATTATTAAACACTTCCTTATATCCAACGTTCATGGTTTAATTATTTGGCACGTCATCGTCGCCACAAATTAAGACTTTCAAACCCATTTTTGTTTGTGACACGGGAGACAACAACATACAATTGGCCATGACTAAGCACTGATTTCTTAAGAAATAAATCCAAATGCGATAATGATTGTTTCTGGCTCTTATTTATAGTAATGGCGTAAGAAAACATAATGAGAAACAATCATTCCAATAACATCTACAAAAATATAAGAAAATGCATCATATTGAAATGTATAACATATAAAATAGTTTATTACAAATTTTAATAAAAAAAAAAAATCGAAATAAGAAATAAACAAAAAAATTATAACGTACCAAACAACATGACTTCATCAATGTTACGAACATCCATTAAAGTTAGAAATAAGAAAATCACCCCTCCATTTGATAATCTTAGTTTGGCCATTGATAATGATCCTCCTTTTTTCAATCGTCAATTTATGGATGCCAATATTGCTTTCCACTTGATAGTTTGTCAAGATATAAACGCCACCTTCTTCAGTATCACCGATGATTTTTTGGATATTGACAGGTCGAATTATGCCAGTAATTCGTCCTCCCTAAAACATTGCATAATGAATAATTCAATAAATAAATTATAAAAGATGTTGCATAAAATGATGCATTTAAATAATACTAAATGAATATATTATCTCAAAATCATGAAAGATAATCTCAAGAACATTTCGGTAATTGCGTATGTCTTCAACTCGTTGGAACTTCCTAATTATGCGTAGCTTGATTGGTGGCTTATTAGATCTTTTGATATCCTTGATTACTCCAAAATCCGAAGCCATTTTCAATGGTGATGTAAAAGCTTGTAGAAAAAATTATTTTGTGGGATATATTGGACGTCGAATACTTTTTGTTCAACGTTGGTGATGTTTATATAGTGATGTGTATGTGACATATGTCTGGAAAATAAAAAAATATTTACGTAAGGTATTTAATATGATCCGATCCGTTTTTTTATTATGATTATGATTGACTTGTAAAAATATGTGTTATCGGTTTTGTTAAAAAAATTAAAAAAAAATGTGGAACGTGATTCACTTGTGAGGGACGAACGAATATTTAGAAGATTATGTAGCCAAAAATAATGGAGTTTGTTACAATGAAACTTGGTAAGACTTTTTGGATAGATTGAAAAATAATATTTTTATTTTTATATTTTCCTATTTATTTGGACAAATCCAAAACTTTAATTTACAAATTATAATCTTTAATTTTTTGAAACGTGTAAAATTTTCTAAGATAACTTCTATAAACAAAATGTGATCAAATCATAATTGGTTTTTATGCCTCAATATTCCAAATCAAACCTTACAAATATGGTATGATTATTTACTATTAATATTTTATTTTTTCAAACGTTTGATTCTCTTAGGTTTATATGAAACAAAGTTCAATCAAATCAAAATTGATTTTTATGCCCACACTAAAACTTTATCAATATGATATGTTTATTTTATTTATTTATTTTTTTTCAAATCCACAACTCAAATTTTCGAGAGAGAGAAAAAAAAAAGGAAACAAAATCTTATCGAACCTTATCAATAATAAAGATACGTGTTTCCATGAAAAGCTAACAAAATCCCGTGGTTACCATAATCCTATCAAATTAGTTAACAAAATCCCATTAAATTGGTTAACAATATTGGAACGCATTTTGTTGGGAAAGATTTACGTAATTTATCTAGCTAATTAATATCATATTAACGTGTGGGCTCAGTGATATTAATTTAGTATAGCATCCATTATCTCGGAATAATTTTTTGTTTGATTTACAACATTAATTTAAATGAAAAAAAAAATCCGTAATTGTTGAGGTATCTCAATTCAAAATCTCAATTTTTTGGCATAAACATCTTCAAGTTTTTTACAAATAAAAATAGATTCCTATGGGATTAATATTTAAAATGAATTAAATTTTGGTTTAAGAATCTCCAAATTTGTTACCATAAGAAACCCATAAAAATCTCCTATGGATTGGAGTTTATCAATATTTAGTATAACATCCATTATTCTCGGAATAAATTTTTGTTTGATTTACAACATGAATTTGAAGGGAAAAAAATCCAAAATTGTTAGGATATCTTAATTCAAAATATCAATTTTTTGGCATAAAAATCTCCATTTTGTTACCATAAGAATCCCATAGTTTATCAATAGTTGGTATAATATCCATTATTTTTGAAATAATTTTTTGTTTGATTTACTACATTAATTTGAGTGGGAAAAAATTCCGTAATTGTTGGAATATCTCAATTCAAAATCTCAATTTTTTGGCATAACAATCTTCAAATTTGTTACCAATAAAAGTAGATTCTTATGGATTAATATTTAAAATGAATTAAATTTTAGTATAGGAATCTCCAAATTTGTTACCATAAAAATCTCCAATTTTTTTGGGATATCTCAATTAAATTTGTTACCATAAAAATCTCAATTTTTTTGGTACATGTGTTTTTTCCGAAATTTCCATTAATAGTAAGTCAAGTCATTTATTTTTTTAGTCAAACTTACTATAAAAGTATTTTTCCAACAACCTCTTTATATTACTATAGATATTTACTTGTTATTTCTATTTTATTATAGTTTCTAGTTCCATTCACTCAATTATCTAAAATGGTTTAGGATTTTTTTTTTTCCTGTGTGTATGCCCGATTAACATCGATTATGAATCCTAGAATAGTCCTTCATTTAAACACACGTCATGAGGTCAGAATTTATCACGTACTTGAAATATATATAATAATAATAATTGGCTAAAAGATGACAGTAGATTGGATAAACGATAATAGAAAAAAATATAAAAAAAAGGAAACACATAAAAATATTTTTTAAAAGATAAAAAAATTAGAAATGAGAAGTAAAAAACCTCAAATAGCCCCGTTACTAGCTATGCGAGGGACTTTCTATTGATATTCCGTTTTCAAGGTATTACCACCAAACGAGATCGATGGAGACCAACTCAGGGGCGGAGCCATGTGTTCCCTTAACAGGGCTGTTGCCCGGATAGAATTCAACATAGTCATTTATTTACATTCCAAATGATTTGTTTTTTATGTTTTAGCCTATATCCCAAATAATTAAAAATATAAAGTGAATATGCATGATCATTCTATCCCATTTCATAAATCATGTTTGAACTAATCACTTTAAATTAATATTAATATATTGTATAAGGATGTTTATTGAAAATTTTATACTTAAAAATATAAAAATAAAATAGAAGTTTTATTTCAATTATTAGATAAGCTTTAATTTTTTTATTTAATCCTGCTCCGAATTGAAACACAAACGCAACAAATCCTTCCACCCTACAAAGTGGAACCCAAAATGGGGTTTTGTGACTTTTGTCCCATTTTCTCTTACCTTAAATGTATATTTGCGTTTCACTATTCACAAACTCAACACTGTTTGTAAATTGCATTTGTTTCCTTTAATTTGTATAATTAAAATTTTGGAATTTTTTATGTTTATAAACCTAATTTATATTTATGGAATAGTATTTCATGGCTTTAACATGCATATTGTTTAATATATTAAATGCTTTGTTTACGTCTTATTTTTTTTATTTTAATATTCACAATAAGATATATTTTATTTTACATTTTTTATATTATGCTCAAACTAAAAATTACCATTGAAAACTATAAAACTAAAAAATATATATACATTGTGATTTGTGCATGTCCTTAACTGAAATTATCAAACTAGTGCAAAATCAAAAAATATCACAAGTACTATAAATAAAAAAAACTCACAAAACAACAAAATTATTGTACTTTTTACTTATTTAGTAATTATTATTGCAATATCTTTTATTTATAAAATTATTTGATCCATAATATTTTTATTGCACAATTTTTTAACCAAACATAGAATAGTAGTGTGGTCTAATTTATAAAGTTGTAAAATATGTGAGTAATATTACAAAGTTATAAAAGTTGATGTGAGATAATATTTTGAGAATATACATTTGGGTTGGAGATTGAGTTTTTTAGTGTGAGAAGAATTATGATGTGACAATTAATACAAAATAGGTTCAAAAATAATTTTTTCAGTTGAAACATGATCTTATGAGTCAGAGTTGTCCAAGTCTTTTTGGTACCCCTAGCACAGTAGGCTCTACACCTGTTAGTCATGTTTCTACAAGGGAAGTACTATTCACTGTCCCTCTTGGACAATTTTGCCCTTCTCATTTTTTCTAAACATCTCAGAGGAAAGTGTACGGTGAAATGTCGTCAAATTCGGAGGTACGAAAAAATAGGTGTCCGGCTGCCGGTTCCGGACGGCTTTTAGCCCGTCCGGCCGCCGGAACCGAACGGTTTTGAAGCCGTCCGAAAACGACGGCCGGTCGGAACCGGTCCGTCCGGTTCGGCGGGCCGGACATATTTTTTTTTTTTTTAAATTATTATGTTATATATTCGAAATAATTATGTTATAAATTGGACTATATTATTATGTTATAAATTATTATGTTACATTTTATACTTGATTATGCTATAAATTAGACGTTTATCGTGTTAGGAGTTACAAATTATTATGTTACATGTTGATTATAATATAAATTGGACGTTAGATATTATCGTGTTACGAGTTAGAAATTATTATATTACAT
>BKCP01004827.1:120451-132973 GCA_008636005.1 Striga asiatica
GAGTCGCCACGACGAGTCGGAAGCCACTTGGGAGAGAGAGGCCGAGATCAGAGCTCGTTATCCCGATTTCGAGTTTTGAGATTTTCAGTTGTACATATATGTACTTTCTATTTTATGTTTGATGTATATAGTTTTGTAGTAGGAGTTCTGGCCTAGTACCTTAGTTTTGTATTTCCGAGGACGGAAATATGTCATCACAATCCATTGTGAACTACCTTGGTCTGACAAGGTTTCACATTTTTAGTTCAATGGCGAATCCAATCTCTACGTCGCTCGCTCGTATTATCGTTTCTTATGGTGGAATTTGTCAAAGTATGGTGGAATCAACGTATTGAGTTTGACATTCCTCCATTCTGCTTGGCTCCCACAAGTGAACACAAACCATAAGGTGGCTTTTACTTGTTTGTTCATGTCCTGATTAGAAATCAGAATCTTTTGTAACCCATAGGTTGCTTATGGCTCGTTTGGTAACCCTACATATTATCTTTAGCCCTTTTACGGAACTTGATCATATGTTCTACCTTGAACCAATTTCTCCTGTCTAGGATTACTTCGATATCTACTCATTATGCCCTTGGCAATAATAGACATCAAGTCTCATTTAACACATGGCACATACTAGGCTTCCTTTTGCCGAGGACAAGGAACTGCCTTTGTGTCATGCAAATTTCGAATGAGCCTTATGATAGTATCTGGATAATGAAATTCGGAATAATCACAACATATCTTTCTTGTGATCCTCAATCTCAAGAATATTTGTTGATTCCGAATCCTTCATATCCAACTACTTGGATAACCATACCCTTGTGTCTTTCAACACTCTCACACTGTCTCTAGTGATCAAGATGTTGTCAACACATAGTACAAAAATTCCACCACGCTTCCATTGCGCCACTCACAATGCTCATTTGTTGAATAATCAAATCCACGATTCAAACTTATCAACCAAATGTCCAGCTCATTATAATCCATAAATGAACTATTTCAGTCGAGTGACTAGATGCTCTTAGCCCTTTTCTAATGAACACTCCTGGGTGCTGCTCATGGATATTCCCAGAAGACTCCCGGTTGAGGAAAATGTCTTGACATCCACTTTGCCTAATCTCATAACTCATATGAGTGACAACAGCTTTAAATTTGGCTACTTGTAAAAAGCCTAACTCATAATAGATCCCATTCTTTCTGAGTTTACTATTTCTCAACAAGCCTTACATTTATACAGACTTAAACATGGCTACCGGTGAAAAAACTTACTCTTAATAGACCCCATTCTTTCTGAGTTCGTTATTTCACAACAAGCCTTGTACTAAAGTCTTCACTTATAGATTTCGTCCGATAGCCCATATGCTTCTAGGTAATTCTATAAGAACCTAGATCTGATTAGATTCCACGACTCCAAATCAGAAATCATTAAAACTTTGCTAAGTTTCTACATCTTTGTCTTAGATCTACTCATTGTATAACTAGGGATCAATTCAAGTTTTCTAGAGACTAAGTCCGGAACTTTTGAATATCATGATCTCGTGTTTACTAGAGACCGATTCCAATGACTCTCTCATTGTCACGATTTCATGGAGTTGTTTTGCAACCCTCCCACTACAACGAGGTTCCCTCTGCAAAAGTGTATAGCACAAAATACGTGTTGCAGTCTTTCTTGTGGTATCACATTTGTACACTTGGTAACGAAGTTGAACATTCACCTTTATCTTTCCTCAAAACAATTCTACAAATGGGTTTTGTGGTTTATTACTTAGTATTCCTCTAAAAATCAGGCATTCGTAGTAACGATCACCTTCTGACTTTTAGTACTATAAAATAATCCACTCATTTCTCGTTACAATGAAGTATCCCACAAATAGCCTATTTTCCGAACAACCTTTCCAATCCTATTAGTATCTTCCTTTCCAGTACGTGTGCCGAAACACTCTGAATCTGAATGTATTCTTGACTAGGCCTATGCCTTCGTCTACAATTCATTCAGAGTAATGACTACTAACTTATATGGAACTATGTTCGGAACTTACCCTGCTATTTGCACAACTCCAACACGAAAAAAAAAATAAAATTCCTAATAACTCATCCTTGACATAACCAATCTACTTACAAGACATTTTCCTTCGTCAAGTTACATCGTCCCGTTCCGATGAACTAGATGCAACCTGTTGAGACCATATCTCAACATCCAACAAGTATTTCCATGATTTTCCAAAAGGTATTAGTCACTACGATTTCGATCGTAATGCCACTGATACATTAATCTCGACATTTTTCCATAACTGCCATTGCACTCTTTCGATGTACTTAAGCTTATGGAATATCACTTAATGTACCCTGTTTTGAACAAATTTCTTCATAGAAAAATATTCAAAACTACCTTTTTGTCCTAAAAATCATAGAACTTCACAAATCGGATGAATTAATCCTAACATATGTTTGGCTTCTAAATCCCTTGACCTACAAAGGTCATTTATGTCATTTTAGCTACTAAGTATAATTCGTAGGTCAGATAGTTTCATCCATTCCCAAAGAACCCATAAGTTCAGTGGTTATCCATCTTTGAATTCTACTATTGCTAAAATTCCCAAATACTAGATGCCAAAAATAATGTATGATTCATTCATTGAAGGACCTTTCCTTTTATTGATTCTAGTCGATGTGCTATTTATTTCATCAACTGCACCTGTGAGATATTTTGGCTCATTGAGTTCATAAATTGTCTATCCACATACCAAGTGGATAAAACGTCACATTTTTACCCATACCCAATTTAGAAACTGAACACGAGTTCTTTCTAAACTTGGCACGTGAAGAAAATTACTCATAAATCAAAATTTCTACAGAAAACTCATTCTGAGATATTTTTGTTTCCTTTGAGTTTACAAACTGTCCTACCTTGTACCAAATGGATAAAACATTTTGCTTTTCAAACCAGCAAACGTAACATCCATATAGAATTTAGAAACTGAACGTGAGTTCTTTCTAAGACTTGGCACATAAAGACAATTACTCATAAACCAAAATTTCTATAGAGAACTCCCACTGCAATAGTCACCACTTCCGTAGCAAAAACCCATTCTAGATGGTAATCTACCTATCACATGTCGATTGGTTTTCTGGAACCTTTTTACATAATTAGTGGTTACGTATCTATTCACCAGGTACTGATAGATAACACCATTAAAAATGTTTCGACTTTCTAGTGAATTAAGATTTACCTTTCTTGTCTTAAGAATAGGACAGTTCATCTTCATATGTCCATTTTTCTTATACCGGATACACATGCATTTCGGCTTGTACTCCTCAGCAAAATAAGACACTATCCAAGTTCTATTTTTAATCATATTTGAACAAGTAAATTATCTTTGAGAATTACGGACAACGGATTAAAAGACATTTTGAATTCCTGGGATCATGCAAAAATAGTCTTTACTCAGTCAAGTGTTTTTGAATTTAACATCAAATATTGATCCCTTCAAAATAACATTTGAATAAATTCACCGACACCTCAAAACACCGAATCCCCGCAGGCCGCGGAGTGTGGACGTCTACAGTTCAAGCCATCGCAAGAGGAGGGATTAATCCCATTAATTAACATACCATCCAAACAGTACTTAATTAATAGTCGGTTCATCTTTTGGCCAGCGCACTGAGTCAATGTGTCCCTTGTTCTTTATTAGAAGAAGGAACTTTATTGAAATAAAAACAACCTTTTCCTGTGGGAATATCATTTTAATTTTCACTTTAAGTGTAACCCATTAATTGATACCAAGTTCACCACCTAAATAATACGTTCATCTGTGGATGACCCGTACTCTTTTGTAATAGCTGGCTATTACCATCCCGAAGTAGATTTGTCCTTGTGAACTGTGAGATAAACCGTCCTGTGGGATCGATCTAAACCACTTCACTAACAAACCTATAATGGAGGCCTTGGATGTAATTTATTTCAACCCATTACACACTTAATGTAATCTTTAATTTAAGGGATTTTCCTAGACATGCTCCTATTTCAATTTGCACATAAAGCAAATAAGAACATGCATAATTAATAAGCAATAATAAACTAGGAACTATAATCCAACTACTATGGCCATTAATTAATCTTCAATATTACGGAGAAACACAATCCTGTCCTTATTTGAATGTGTTTTCCGTTTCAGGAATTGGAACACCCCTTTCGCAGTGACTCCCAGTCTTCATTCTGAATAGGTCGTCTCCGGGAAAGTCGCCATTGGATCACTACCATGGCATCTGTCTGCATGTTCATCGCCTCGCCCCGTCGAGGTTGGTCCATGTCCTCCGGATCAATAATGAATAATATAAAACAACAATTACATAATTCATCCTATGACCCGCGGAAGAGTCGTACATGAGTTTTCTATGAAAGCAGTTAAACTATGCGGTATCCCACCGCGTGAATAATTTATTACAAGCATTCACCAACCCAAAAACAACTCCTCAACATGTCCGAGGCTTATAAAACGACATACATGAATTAAAAGCACACATACATATGGGCCATAATAGTCGGATTCAAGAATACCTACAAACAACACTTATTTGCAAGTCTAATCTATTATGCGTTGCGTCCGTACACAATTAATTCACATATATCACGCAAGTCCTAATTCGAATAGTGCACAAAGACGAATTAATCTGGGCTCTGATACCAGTTGTTGGGTTCTATTAGGAATGTCGACAATGTGCACATTCAAATCTATTGAATAATAAATCCTAACGCAGCGGAATCTATAATTAGGATTAGGACATACGGTTTAAAATTTTTGCCGACTCTGAGTCGTTTCTGATTTCTGTTGATGGAGATCGTCTGTCTACCACAACCCAATCGGTTGAAGGGTTTGGCCTTTGTCGACTCTAGTCGAGTGTTGAATCACGAACGGATCACCGGATCAAGTTGGTCGGGTTCGGACCGGTTCGAATCAAGTCTCGGTCGGGTCGGGTTGCGGCGGTTCGGGCTGCGAACAGATGCGCGCGCGTGTCAACTTTCCTATACCTTGAAGGACTAGGCATGCGATGTCTGGGCTCACGCGGTTACGTGCTCGGGACGTCTCCTATACGCGCGAGGAGTCCTGATCAGGCGAGGAATAGCGGGTGCGTGCGGGTCGCCCGCTGTGGCTTTCCTATGCCCGTGAGGACTAGGCGAGCAGGGTCTGTATCATGCTGATCCTCTGCGGCACGTTTCCCGGGGTACGAGGAGTCCTAGTCGATTGAGGAGTCCTGGTCGAGCGAGGATTCCTGGTTGAGCGAGGTATGTCGGCGGCGAGTAGTGATCAAAGTATTTGGATCTTCAAGGTTTAATAAATATCACATTAAACTCTTCTAATGGATTACCTAAACACCTACTTCGACTAATCTTGGTGGAGCGATTAATCGAAACTTAAAATCGTGACTCACATGTGCAAGACAAGAGGTTGGGACATGGTGTATTTATAGGCTCCATTAGGGACCTTAAGGAGGTGCCAAATATGGGTTTATCCCATTAGGCCAAGGAATCCTAATTCTACTCCACTTATTAATCCCAACTAGGTCATGATTCCTTTCTCCTAACATCACCTTCTAGAAGACTCTCAAGTTTCCTAACCCTAGGTAATATTCTAGAAGGAATATTTCCTATCTCATGGAATATTAAATAAGGAAAAAAATTAATTCCTAAAATCTTAATAAAACTAAATAATAATATATCCCAATAGAATATTATTATTGCTCTCCCCATTTGGCTCTAATTTACTCAATTAAATCAAACCTCCACTTTATTAATATTTATTAATCTGATTGATCGATTTGCCTCCCTATGTTTAAGATATAACGTCCGTTGATTAATTAAATTACTGACAAAATAATTAATCAACTTCTTCTTCATTTCCGAAACTAATACCACTCAGATCATTAATCATTATGTCGGATACACATCCGCCTACAGGGCTTGACATAATATTCGTTCCTGAGCTCATTTCGGGGACGTCATCAACCCAGCGCACTGGGACACAGTGACAGTAAATAATTTATAATAGCACACTATATAAATATTCTTATTTACCAAAATACTGAGTATGTCATCCTAACAGAATAGAAATCACCTTTTTTTTTTTTTGACGAAACGATAGGGATATTATATATAATGCACAAAGGTGCAGAAAGCAGCCACCAGCTGATCACAACCGGCCAACAGCTGAGTACAAGCAGCCAATAGCTAAAAACTGGGAGGACAGGACAAAAGCCTGTCTAGAACCGACCCCAACGGGGTAATACTCAAGAACACTAAAAAAAACACCAACTAACAACACAAAGGCCCCAACAGGGCAATTCCCGAGTGTCGGACTCCAACAGAGTAATGAAAATGACACTCGGGAGCACCGGGGCCAACGGCCCAAACCTAAAAAACATAATAGAACACCCAGGCAAAGAGCCCAAACCAAAACACGATCCTACCACATAAAACAACAAAAAAAAAACAACTTAAAAACACACACAATCACAAGCCCTCCCTCTACAGCAACTCCTAACCAGACAAGCAGCCACCAAATCACCAAATCAGCTCAGGGAAACCCACCGCTCAAGAAAAACGACCCCTCCACTGCAATGAAGCCTAGCTGAGTCGCAACTCAAACCGCGAATCCCACCTAAAGACAATTCTCCCCCGCGCCCGAACACCAAGAAAGCTCTCAACACGGCCAGACCGAGCCCCCTAACACCACTAGCGAACTCTGAATAACCGAGAACACCCCGGAACCCAAATCGATGGGACCGGGGAATAGGAACTGTCTTAACGCCGCAGCCCCGGCCCCACCATCCCTACTTCACAAAGACGTCTGAGCCACTCGAGAACCCAACCTCCGAACCACAAAGCACCGCCAGTCGCAAGCAAAAGAAAACCGAGATAGGAGCGGCTATAAAGGAAACTTACCCTCAATCGAGACTGGCAAAACCAAAATCCAACCAGTCGTCAACCAAAAGCTCACCGCCTTCAATCACCAATCCGCCGGCGAAAAGGAACAGTGCAACCGACGACCCCTGCACCCCGCGGCGACCGGAAAGCGAATCCCACCAAGTCGACGAAGACAGGGAGAAGCCCGCCTGAGAAGCCCAAAACACTCCGACTAGAGAAGGTGAACCAGCCAGTGCCGCACCCGACCCTAGCCCAGGGCACCACAACTCATGAGCCCTCCGCCGTGCCGAAGAATGTGCCAGCAATCGCAAACCCTAGCTTACCTGCCGGAGAAGGTGAATTAGATTTGGCAACCACTGAACCGCCGGCACTTGTGGCGAGCAGAGTCACGGCATCTGGGAAGGACCGGGTGGCGAGGGGATGACGACCGATTGGGCTGGGCGCCGAGAGGAAGGCGGCGATTTACCAATTTGACGGCGAAGGCAAAGGGGAGCGAAGAGAGAGAGAAAAGGGGCTTTTTTAGCTCAGACTATATGATTGAGTAATAGTTAGAAATCACCCTTAGTAAATCAAATAAATAAGTAATAAATATATATGCCTATTTTATATTATCTTACAGCTTTAGAGAACGCATCAATCACTGAAGGTCTAGATTACAACACGGTCAGTGAGTCTCATAACCTTATCCTTCCATGGTCCTGTTCAATACTTAACATAAGTACTAGTGTAGTTCTCCAGTCAAAGATCAACTGAATCAAGAATACACTACAGTCTTTTTCCAAGTGAGGTCTCACTGCCAGTCTAGACTGTGAACAAATAATTTAGTCTTACAAGGAACTGATAGGTGACCTTTCTGTTCAAGACACCACGAACCACACTATCTCAATGTAAGACAAGGAGTATGATTGCATAAATAAATAAACTGCAAGCATATGTACTTTGACCAAAACATGATTGCCAGATCAAAATGGAATTGTTCATATCTGAAGTCAATCTTTTACAGTATATCTAACAAGTATCCCCTTCTCTGCATAAATCCGATGGTCACGACTTTTTCATCTCCCAGTTGATCGTTTGCAAGTTAGTTCCGCCGTCCACCGGTGCCGCCGGGGACTGATCATGGCTTTCTCACCTCATCCATCGGGCAATTTTTGGAGAGCTCGCCGGCCGCATCCCGCCGCAAAACCATCTTCCTCAGGACAAGAGGTGCTCCCCGATGACGACGGCGCGGCCACTTTGGAGTGCAACGGCGTGCGGCCGCGGGTGTGGTGCTCGTCGGCGAACTCGACCAATCGGGCATTTTTTCAGAGACGGTCGTCGAGGCTGTTGGCGATAAGGTGCGGTTTTCAGAGTTGAATGCCGGTCAGTGGAGGTCTGGTGGCCGCAGGGTAAGGTTCTCGGCGGCGGCCGGCAGCGGTTGCGGGAAAAATCACGATCAGATTTATACAATGATGAAATGGACTTTATTTTTGTAAATTTGATAACATCTAAGGGCTTAATTACAATTTCAACATTTTTAATAAATTACAATTGAGTTCATGGGTAAATTTATAATTAATCAAACTACAAATTAATATTTTAACATTTAATTTAATACTTAATATTTTTAGCCTACCTAGAATACCTTGCTTGGTTCAATAGCTATGAGTGGTTCAGTCATCAATGTTGAGAGTACTTAAAGCTCCTGTTCGCCTACTTCATTACTTGTTTCTATTTTTTTTTTCTAGTTCATGAGAGCGTGACGGCAGTTCCCGTATTTTTTATTGAAATAAATATTCATAAAAATATAATAATGAAAAATGACAGTATTTTTTTACGTAGTTCAATCGTTCGATATATATATATATATATATATAAAAATTAATATTTTTAATGTAGTTTGTTTTTTATTTCAATTATTTAAATAAAAAAATGACATTTTACCGAAATAACCGATACATAAAAAATAATAATAATAATATACGAAAGAAAATATAAAATTGTGTACCGAAATTATGTTCGTTGGATTTTTTTCGATTTTGGTGCAATTTGGTCAACATTTATGTGAAATCAGTAGAACTCTAATGTGCACTCGCAATACATAAAAATACAGATAGAAAAGTATTATTATTTTTTTATAGAAAAATATAAAAAAAAAATATAATAGTTTTGCATATAGTTCAGCATGTCCAGTTATTTTGTTTATTTAGAAAAAACTAAATCCGACCTTTAACCAACTAATATTCTATCGTTTAGCATAATTACTGAAAATTGGTACTTGCAGCGCGTTGTTTTATAAGGTGCAAGATGTTGTGTTATATGGTGCAATATATTGATGGATAAAATGCAACGTATTGATATACAAAGTGCAATACTGTGGTATGTGTAGCGCGTTGTTTAATAAGGTGCAACATGTTGTGTTATAAGGTGCAATATATTGATGATAAATGTGCAACGTATTGATATATAAAGTGCAACACTGAAATTTTGATATGTTATCATGTTGTTGTTTTTTTGTGAATAGATGATGTGATGAGTATTGAAATATTATGTCGATCCGTTTTTTATATTATATTGCGTAATATTTTGGCAAGAGTTATTTGTATTAAATGTCAAGTGTAGTGATAAAGTGCGACGTGTTATTTTATAAAGTGCAACATTCCGCTATATAATGTGCACTAATTTATATTTTCCCAGCTAAATTATGTGTATTCAAAACTAGATTTAATGATATAAATGTACATCAAATTACCCTAAATAATTAAGATATCTTTTTATTTATTTTTTTATTATATAATTTAATATTATATTATTTTAATATTTTAAATATTATTTTTTTGATAATTTTTTTTGCGACTTATTTGTTAATTAATATATATGCATAACAAAAATATATAAAAAATATTTTTGTTAACTTTCAATAATTAAAAATTTGACCCATGGGTTAAATTGAATATAATTAAAAATGTTAAAATTGCATATAGGTCCTTATATATATTCTAATTTTTAAAGAAAAGGCCCAATTTTCAAAACTCATTTCCAGATTTTTAAACAGCCCGTGTCACCACCTATCACATCCACGAGGGCGTGGTTCGAGCTGCCGGAGGCGGCAGATGCCGAGACGGTGGCGGCAGAGGTCGAAGCAGCAAGGTTGTGGCGGATGTCGGAATGAGTGCGTGAGGACTGGACGACGATGATGGCGTCTCGACGAAGCCTCGACCGTCGCGATGAAGACGTGACAGGTATCACGCTCGGCGGGTCTGCTGCGAGCGGCGAGGCGGCGGCGACGATCGTTGGTGCTGCGGCGGCGATCGTTGGGGCTGCGGCGGTGCTTTCTCTCTATGTGTGTGTGTATGTTGCGTGAGTATGGTCGTGCGTCGGAGGAACGCCGGCGTCTGTTGCGTCTGGCCGCCATGCGATGGCGATTGGCGGTGCGCCGAAGGGAGGTTGTAGATGAGGAGGCGGAGCATCTGAATCTCGGTGTATGTATCTGTGTTTATATACCGTGTGTGTGTAAGAGAAAGAGATATAAGAGCATCCACTATGCTTTGGGTTCAATCCCAAAATATTATATGCCATGTAAGAAATAGACCCAGTCTAAAAAAAATATATTCTCCAATGCAAATAAAAGTAGACTGAGCCCTGTTGATGTGGCAGCCAGAAAAAGAGACCCGGTCTCCCCTTAGGTCTATTTTAGACCCAAGTAGAGACCTAGTCTCTTTGCATTGGAGTGGATTTTGTTAATTTACATAGTTTTACCTATGTCATCCAAGACTTGGATTTATTTACATCCCACACAGGCAAGACTAGACCCAATGCATTGTAAATGCTCTAACGTGTGTGGTGGGGTGGGGTGAGGGTAGTTGGCAGGGAGTGATTAGGTGTATTAAGTTGAATGGGATCCATGTTTTTTAATGTGGTGTGAAAAAATACCACAATACCCTTAATGAAGGTTTAATTTTGACTTTTTTTAAACTGTTGGATTAATCCGATCCAATGACTAAAATTTATTCTTATTTCTTTCATTAAGCACCATTCTCACCGGAGCGCGACCTTATATATATATATATATAAAATTTGAAACAACAAAGCATTAAATTATATTATCTTGCATTTACTTATATTATCCCGCTTAAATTTACATCATTTAATTATATTACTTTATGTTCCCGCCTAAAGCAGTTACAGATATTATAATATTAATATGTGTTTTGCTAATTTTCTTACATCACCTAATCAGTCTATTAATTGCATGAATGTTTTAGCTAAAATCGTGCATTTATATCTAAACTTGCTTTTTTTCTTTCTTTTCCTCCAATAATTTTGAAAAATGAGATGTTAGATATTTTTTACACAGAAAAAACGCGTGATCCGCCAATAACAAGAGAGAAATGAGCTTGAATCATGGAGTGTTTGGATTATTTAAGTCGAGGGTTTTGTAACGCTTTTTTTGGTAACCGGTTACCTGATTCTTTTTTTTTTTTTGTTCAAAACAATGTGTATTTGGTTTAATTTGAAATATTATTTTCTTTGGGCTTTACTGAATCGGACTCATGAAACACATAGGCTTACTAAGAATATCGACCCAAGTCACCCAAACAAGTTTTTTAATAAAAAATTAAGCCGAATTCACCACATTTTTTTAATATGTTATCCATCCCAATTCAACAACTATTTATAATGCAATTATTTGTTTGGTAGGTAATTTCGACCCAAATGTTTAATAATGCAAGTGTTTAATAATATTCAGAATTATTTTTTAATCCATATTTTTTTTCATGAATTAAATTATGATTATGTATTTTTCTTTTTTCTTTTTATATTATTGTCTTTTCTAAGTATTCTCCTTTGTGCAAATGCACAGGTTGATTACTAGTGAAATGTACTAGTAAACAATTTGTGTTATTGCTTTAGAATCACTTTCCAGCATTTTCAAAGCACAGGGAGGAACTTCCGCATAAATAGTTATAAATACTTCAACGCTTAACTCAGTTTACAGACAAAAAATTAACAAATGATGATATAAAAATAAATATAATAAATAATTTAACAAATTATAAGTTATCACAGTAATCAACTGTAAAAAAAAATCAAGATTTAAAACAAAATTGAAATCAATTTTATTATCTAAACATACTATAATATACATAATAATATATATTCAAAAATTGAAAAATAAAATGTTAATAAAGAAAAATAAAAAATTATGTTAATTCATATCTATATTTGTATATTATTAAAGAGATAGAAACCAAAAATAATCTAAAAAGAATCTATATCTATCTATAGTACTATAAAAAGATTGTCAAAAAAATATTTTATAGTAAGTTTGCCTAAAAAATAAAATTTTGAGTTCCTAATTTAAGTAGGATGATTAAAGCCAATCGGTTATTTGTTTTTAGATTTTTAGATCACTTTTAAGGATCAATTTGATTTATTTGTTAAAAATCACGTGCAAATAATGTTTAAAATATTTGAGATATCAATTCATTAGGATCTTTATTTTTTGGTAACCAAATTGCTTAATTTTTGTACAAATAATGCATTTCAAAATCTAAGTTTTATTTTAATCCTCATGCCTTTCCAAATCAAATGCAATTGTTAGTAAAAATTAAACACCCCTGTGTACACAATAT
>BKCP01004827.1:133260-220373 GCA_008636005.1 Striga asiatica
GAGATGTCTATATATATAAAACCCAAAAGAGTTAAATGTTCAAATACAAATGGGGCTGCCCTAATAATCGAAATACAAAGTGGGAAGCACGCACAGAACCAGCCTTAAACCTCAATAACGAGAAATGGAGAAACAATAAGGAGAGATTAATACCTATCCACTATTAAAAGCCTAGCTAGGCATGTAACCTCCCAAAAAACAGAGCAATAACAGAAAACCAACTAAGGAAAAACACAGAAATTAAATCTATGTAGAAGAGAAAGCAATCCAGTCCCTATGCGCAGCTCAGATGATCAAATGAACTGACAGTTGTTGTGCTTGGAATATGCAAAGGTTCCGAGCTTTCTAGAGCCACCATAGCAAGTAGGTAGTCAACTGGATTCTATCTTCTGCAACTTTGGTGTGATCTATGGAACATATTTGTTGTCACCTAGTTCTAAAGGATTTGGAAGAATTATTAACACCATCCCAATGTATAGGAGCAATGTCCCACATTCTGCAAGCCTTAGGACAGGATATAAGGATATGTTCTGTGGTCCCAATTGCATCCCCACATTGCCTGCAGATAGTGTCTATATCCAGACCTCTTTTTCTCAAGTTCATAGCAAAAGGTAGAGTGTTAGTAATGCATTTCCAAAGGAAATGTTTGAGCTTACCTGCCACTTTTAAATGCCAAGTTATGAAAAGGGTGGATTTCTGAATGTTGACATTAGAGCTGGTTGTGGGAATATCTAAATTCTGAAGCTTTTGCTGAGAGAGAACTTTGTAAGTGCATGCCACAGAAAATTGACCCTTTTTATCTAAACCCCAATAGTACCTATCTGCTGATTCTTGTCTGAGTGTATTGATGCTTAGGATAGCATTGCTATCTGATTCGTCAAACAATTGTCTAAGTAACCATTCATTCCATCCCAAACCAGTCTCTAACAGTAGGTCTTTTACCCAGATTAAATGCTCCCTTGAAATTTCCAGCATGATGGGTTTCGGTTTTGAAAAATTTGGGATCCAATTCAATTAAGAAATTTTGGTATTGACTCAGTTTTTAACTTCAATCGTCAACCATTTTGGAAAGAAAGGAATCATTTCCAGCCAAGAATTCCACATCCATGAACCCTTTTGGGTTTTGACAGCTTCAGTGATTGAGGAAGTGGGAAAATACCTGTCCTTCAGGATTTTGTAAGGAGTTCAAGATTGGTTGCAACCCTCCATAGTTGTTTACAGATAAGGGCTTGGCTGAATAGATGAATGTCATGAAAACCTAACCCTTAATTGGTCTTTAGTACGGCAAGAAAATTCCACTTTCTCCAATGCATTCCTGTCTCCTGATTTTCCCCTTTACTCCACCAGAATGTGGCACACAGCCTTGAAATTTCTTTGCAAAGAGTGAGAGGTGATCTGAAACAAGACATAGTGAAGACAAGAAGTGATTGCAAAATAGCTTTAACAAGGACTGCTTTACCAGCAGTTGAGAGAAGTTTAGATTTCCAGCCAGTTAATTTGTCTCTAATGGATTGGAGCAGATAGTTGAAGACTTCTTTTTTGTTTCTGTCAATTCCCAATGGTAAACCAAGGTACTTGGTAGATATGTGGGAGACTATGCCCTGAAGTGCATTGCATATGGAGGTTTGAAGATGCAAAGAGGAATTTCTGCTGAAAAAATTGCAGACTTTTGAAGTTTGACTCTTTGTCCTGAGAACAGTCTGTATTGCTCCAGAATATTCATGAGGGCATTTGCTTGATCCACTCCATCTTTGCAAAATAAGTCTGCAAATAAAAGATGGGATAGAAGAGGTCTCTGTTCGCTCCGCTCGGTCGCTCTGCTTCCCTCGCTACGCTCGCTCCGCTACGCTCGCAGGCATCAGCCTGCCTCCTTCCATTGTCAATATATAAGCCATACCAACAGTAGGGGATAGGGGATCCCCTTGCCTTAAGCCTCTTGTTGGGGAGAGAAAACCATAAACAATCCTATTCACCTTAAAAGAGTAAGAAACAGAAGAAATGCAAATCTTGATCAAATGCACAAAATGATGGTGAAAACCCATATGAGTCATGATTTTATCCAGACAAATCCACTCAACTCTATCAAATGCTTTCATCAGATCCAGTTTAATAGCCATAAAGCAATTCTTACCAGTGGAGTGCCTGTTTAAGAAATGGAAAGCTTCCTATGCAATTATTACATTGTCAATAAGCTGTCTACCTTTTATGAAAGCAGACTGAAATTTACTGATGCAGCTGCCCAGACAGTCGAAGTTTAGACAGAGTTTTATATACCACAGAGCAAAGGCTAATTGGCGAACTTGACTTAGAGATTTAGGGTTTGCATACTTTGGAGTGAGGGACAAAATGGTGTGGTTCCAGTATTTAAGTAGTAGGCTAGATTGGAAAAAACTTACAATGGATGCAATAAGGGCTGTCTTGATGAGATCAGAGAAATGATAGAATGCAGAACTCATCCCATCTCCTCCTGGGGTCTTGTCTGGGTGGAGACTGAAAAGAGCTGCTTTCACTTCCTCTTCTTCAACTGATTTGAGCAGACTTTGGTTCATGTCTTAGGTGATAGTTTTGGGTATGAGGTTTAGAATTGAAACACCCCCCAAAGAACCTTCTGATGAGTATAAATTGGTGTAGAATTATGAGATGTGACTTTCTAATGTTGCTCGAGAAGATACTTCTCTTCCTTCTGGTGTAAGGAGTCTAGTGTTAGCATTTAATCTCCTCCTTTGTTTGGTGTAGGCATGGAAGAATTTAGTATTGTTGTCACCCTCTTTTAGCCATTTATGTTTGGCTTTTTGCTGTCAATGTAGCTCTTCAAAGGTATGGGCCTAATCCAATTCAGCGCTAGTAGTTTTCCATTCTGTCCAATAGTTTTCTGGTTTTTCCTCTCTCAAATTTTCCAGCCTTTTTGTGAGAGTGTTGATCTTGGTTTGGTTTTGAGAGAAGAATGAGGAACTCCATTTGAGCAGACTAATTCTAGTGAGCTTGATTTTTTCCTTTAGTCTGTAGAATGGGGTCCCTTGTTGAGGAGTAGACCAGGCCTTTCTCACAACCTCATCAAGACCCTCTTGCTTGATCCAACTTTTATCAAAGTGGAACCTGTGATGTTGTTTCACTTTAGGTAGGCCTAGATCAAGAAGTAACAAGGTGTGGTCAGAGGAGCTCATGAGTATTGGGATCTGTGAGGATCTCGTTATGTACAAATCACGAATTCAATAGCAAACGTAAACCTATGCGCAGCGGATCTAAAGTTTTGACATAGAGAACTTACGGCTTAAAATTTATGGCGATCTGGCTGATCTTCTGGATGGCCGTACACAGCACACAAACAAATCAGATCACACGAATGGAAGTCTTGGACTCGCGTGAATCAGAATCGGGTCGTGTGGGTTGGATCGCCGAGGGTCGTGTCGCGAATGGAGGCACATCATGGCTTGATCGCGGGTCCGGGTGGCGCGTCGCGGTGGGTCGCGGCTCCAGCTGGGTCGCGATCGGCGGTCGGCAGGTCTGGCTCTTCGGGTCAGTTCCGGCGAGTCGAGCTCGTCGACTTCTTGTAGATTATCAACGGGTCTCGATAACCTATGATCTTCTACTGTATTAGTCAACACGCCTCTCTTCAACTTGTACCAGTGGAGCAACAAGAAAAAGATAAAGCTCGAATGAGAACTGAGAGAGCGAGAGGCGTGTGAGGCGTGTTTCACGTGAGAATGTGAAATCTGTTTTCTTCTCATGAGCTTAATGATGTATATATAGAACTACAGTAGGGATCCTTAGGAGATTAGAAATAGGGCTCCTTAATTAATTAGATTAACTATGGGTCAAGCCCACTTCTCTATTTAATTAAATAATATTAATGGGTCACCAACATTATATTTATTGCACTCCATTTTTCTAGCCCAAATTACATTTGAGACTCCAATAATAATTAGTCGATTTACCTCCCCACGTTTAAGATATAATGTCCATTAATTAATTCGATTACTGACAATCAAGAATTAATTAATTTATTATTATTTCACCGAAGCTAGCGCTCGTTCATCACATTATTATTATGCTGGATTTTAATCCACCTGCATAACAATCCTTCATGAACTCACTCCGGGGACATCGTCAAACTAACGCACATGGTGACCGTAAATATCCTAACAACACATCCTAGATATAGTAATATTACCCAAAACAGTAGTAATATTAATCCAGCGAACTGAACTTCACCCGAATGAATCAAAGTAATATATACTATATATATCTGCCTGTTTAATATCTTACGGGTTAAGAGAACGCAGTAATTAACCGAGGCCTAGTTCATTTACGATCATCAGTATAAAATGAATTTCTTCTCTCTGGGATCCTGTTCAATACATAAATGTACTAGTGCAACTAATCAGTCAAGACAAACTGTACGGTTGACACTACCACCGTTCGGATGGGGTGTTCATGTCCATCTAGGTTGTGAACAACTATTCTTGTTCGCAAGTAACTGATAGAGTGATCTTCGGTTTGCCTGATGACGACCCACCCTATCTAAGTGCAGAACAACAGAACGTAGAATTTGTTTAGCCTAACATGATTCTCATTCATAAAGGGAAAATGTGTAAGAACATGCAAAGCCAAGCTTTCAATATATAACACTAACAAGGAGAACATTTGAAACTGAAGCATTGGGGAAAGAGATGAGCCAATCAATGGATCCAAAAGCTCGGTCCAATTTTTCTTCCACCATATCTGGTTCTGCTCTGAGATTACTCTAGGTATATTAATATCCAAGCATTCTGATTTCCTCCATTTCCATTGCATTTATGAAGCTGTTGAAATCAAGCATGCTATTAGCACTTCTAGGGGAGCCTCCTTGTTTATCCATATGAAATCGAATATCATTCCAATCTCCAATTATAAACCAAAGATCTCCCTAAGTCTGCTTAGCTTGCTCTAATTCTTGCCATTGTTGGGTTCTTCTTACTTTACAAGTACTAAGATATATAAAAATGCCCAACTGGGAAGCATCTGATTGATTCTGAAATTCTACAGCAATATAGAAACACTGACAAAGAATATGCTTGATTAGGATTTTGTGGTCCCATAATAGATGTTATCCTCCACTGATGCCTTGAGGATCCACAATAGCCATTCTATCAGCAAAACCGAGCTTCTTACCCACTGACTTAACAAACCCATTACTCTTCTTAGTTTCTGAAATAAAAAGCAGTAGGGGGTGGTGAGTCTTCATTGACTCTCGCAATTGGGAACCGTAGAGAGCCCACCCAACCTTCTACAATTCCACACCGCAACTAACATTGATCACTGGGGTGCCACTTGAGGCTGACAACCCCCACCTTTTTCTGATTTGATTTGAGTTTTTTAGGTACTTTCTGATGATTTGTTGTCTCCTCTTTATCTGAAATGAGAAGGTCATTCTCCTGGTTTCTCGTTCTTTTACCAGTGAGAGTTTGTTGAGTTAAGATGATCCCTCCAGTTTGTCTCTGTAATCTTCCTTCTTTGGCTCCCTGTCTCTTCCAAGTTTTGTGCTTTGCTCTGAGATCTTTTGGATGATGAGAATCTATTTTTTGGGGTGTATTTTCCTCCCCCTGATTGTGCAGAGTGGTAAGAGGCAACTCCTTAGCAGTTACTAATTGATTGGGAGTGGATTATTCAACCTCCATTTGGATGTTTGGGGCTGGGGCATTTGAGGTTAGAGAAGCAGCTTTTTCAGTTTCTTGTTCGGTGGTATAGTATTTGGGTAAAGAGATGAGTTAGTTGTTTTCATTGTTGCTATTAGTGGATGCTTTGTGAGAAGATATGAAGGTATCAGTATGAGGATGAGGAGAAGAAGAGGGTTGGGGTGAGTTCCTGGAACCTAAGTGGCTGACTTCCAATTGGTGCCATCCACTGCCTTTAACCAATCACCATATTTTCCCTCATTAACTGTGTTTGTACTGATATCTGCTATACGCTTAGGGCAGCCCTTATCCAAATGACCAATGAAGCTACAATAGTGACAAAGATTCACAAGTTTTTCATATCTAAAACTGACATTGACTAGTTGTTCCCCAAGCCTTATACTAGCACACCTAGGCAGAGGTTCTTCCAAATTTAAGGTGACCAAGAGCCGAAGAATTCTGCCCCCATAGTTACATAGCTAACCATCACGACATTCTTAACATTTTTGGAGATTTTTCCAATTTTGAGACCCACATTTGTCCTGAGCCAGTTTAGTGGAATGTTAAGTACCTGAACCCAGAGATGAAGTTCCTTGAAGCATGGATGATTACTGGATATGTTATCTTGCCATTCTGAGAGGATGAGGAATTGTTTCTTGAAGCTCCAATGAACACCCGTAGCCACCTTTTTGAGGTCATCTTTGCTCTGGAAAATGAATTGGAAGTAGTTTGTCCCAAGTTCTTTAACCTCCATAGATTGAGTGATTCTCTATATTTGGCTCATTACTCTTTTAACTCCAATCCAACTTGCCCGACGATCGCCTACAATTTTCTCGAAGAGGCTCCGCTGGCATTCATCCGTACTGAGCTTAATGTCGTCCTGGGCTATATCAATTATCGAGGATTCTCTGTTTGAAAGAGAGAAGCTTTAGAGTCGTTTCGATAGTTCATCGTCCTGACTAGCCTTGAATTGATCCTCCATAATTTGAGGGTTCCTAGAATCACTTGAGAAAAATGAAATTGAACAACAATGGGTAGGAATCAATGATAATATCAATAGAATTTGAGAAAGATTACGATGCGAAAATGGAAAGCTCTCAACTAGAGAATAGGGTTTTTGCTCTCAATGAGAGAATTGTGCTCCGTTATATGCAAATGAGAGTTTTGCTTCCTAAAATGTCTACATGATAGACATTAAAGGGGTTTTAAAATATTATCAACTATCATACCATATCAATTTCAATAATTATTATATTAATTAACTAATATATCTATGCATCGTTAGTTGGCAAATGAGATGAGATCGATTTTGTTATAAGATAGTGTTAAATGGGATTTCAAATCTTACGAACAACTATTTATCTCTATAATATCAAATTATTTCGTGATGTAGAGCGTGAATATGAACGGGAAGAACACAAGCAGTTCTCGAACATATTTTTATTTTATCGACTGATAAACTGATCTCTTCTGCATAGACCTTCCCTTACTAACATACTTTATAACTACCAGAATCCCAAACTCCCGCACTGTATTAATATCCCACTGCACAATATTGTTATAACTCGTTTCTGCTAACAAAACATTTTGTTTATCCTCATCTGAATTAAGCCTCATTACATAATGGATCTTTCCAGTTGAGAAGATATCACTTGCCCCGTCTCTGTATCCCAATATTTAATATTCTCATCGACTCTCATGTTCCCGCAAAGATTCTTCTCGTTCACCGAAGGCTCTTCATCAAAGATCTACAGACCGTCGTACAATGGCCCGTCAACTTGTTCACTATCGAATTCGGGGATGTCAACGCGAAACAGGTCCTCCCATTGACCATATTCACGATCAAGTCCCCAATCGTGTCGGGCACGATATCCGCCGGCGAAGGCAGCGTCCTCGCGCCTGCCTCTGTCGTCGCGTTGATCGTCGCCATTCATGAAGACCGGGCCCTGTTGCTGCACGTCACGACCGCCGTATGTAGTGAAGATATCAGCCTCGGCATGCGGGGGTGGATAATCGCCAAAGGGATTCACCTCCGAGATTGTCTTCTCGCCGTCTTCGTCGCCGGACGATGGTTGTGGTGATCTTCAACGGGGTGTCCCGCCTGGACCACGACCTCCACATCCTCCGTGAACTCCTCCGCTAACACCCTAGTTGCCGACGTTACGATTCGTCTGCAAATCCTCAACCATATTGTTGATCATAAGATGCCCATCTTCGATCCCCGTCGAAAGATACTCAACTCGACGATCCAATTGAGGACGAAGCTGATGAGACCCTCACCATCGACAACCCGTTCGCCGAGGGAAACCAGATGCGTGGTAGGGTTGATGGCCTCCGGGCGCAAGGAGGACGTGGCGGACAGCGTGAGGAATGAGGGCTTGCGGCCGACGATTTAGGGCACCGGGTGAGGGGCTTCATGCGTGGTGGTACGGAACCAGACGGTGAATTCTTGCGATGGACTGCTATCGGAAGACGGCGACCACTACCGTCGCGATGGCAGAAGGGTGGATGACGGTCTGTGGCGGCGTGACGGAAATCAGTTTGCAGATGGTGACGACTTTCAATGCCAGGGAGAATTTGACGACCGCGAGGAGTTTGCGGATGGCTGATAACGCCGGCGAGACGGCAGACGTCTGATAGAAGGGGCGATGCGTCGCGGTGGGAGTTAGGGTCTCGAGTTGATATTCCAGAGTTTCACGGCATGGTACAAGTTGATGAATTCTTGGACTGGTAGGCAGCCATTGAGTCCGTGCTCGCATTTAAGGAGGTGCCGGATGACCGACGTGTCGCACTTGTCGCCACCAGATTTCGAGGACGAGCAGTGGTGCTGCCAAAATTTCCCTCGAGAAAGGGTGTCATCGAGCACGTCCCACTGGTCTACCATCCACCCTAGCCTACATTTGGTGCAACTGCTCGGCCATCCTCTCCAAGGCTCGGTCCTCGGGGCCCCATCTCCTTCAAAGCTCGATGCATCCTCTTCTGTATTCTGCTCCTGCCCCTGCTGTACTACTGCACTGCCCCTACTGTGACTGCGTTTGAGATCATTCTCTCCATCTTTTCCCTGGTCATCGTCACCAACTGTTGATCTGGTTGCTCCTCATACACTTTCGGCGGCGCCACCACCGGCGCCACCTCTCCCGCTGGTTGGATTTCAGGTGGATTTAGTTGTGGTTGTGCAAGCACCACTGCTCCTTGTAACGCTCGAGCCTCCTACATCCGGATCGAGCCCACCTCAACTACAAGAACCATCGATGAATTCACAAAATCTTGCAGAGTAGGAGTTGGGGTTATTGAAGTGTGAGAAGTTCGATGGAGGGCCAACTCCGAACGGTCGCGTGGTCGTCTACGCTTCGTCAAACGATGACTGCAAATTCTTCCTTAGAACTTCGTCTGCCATGGATGGAACACAGCTTTTCGACCAAAGTCCCACAGACGGCGCCAAATGGTATTAAAAGACCCTCGATCGGATGTAATTGGCTTGCTCGTGTGCTCCCTCGCCAGCTGAACGTCTTTGACCGACAAAAACTCTTACACCGGAGGGGTTTTAGGAGTATATGTTGGAGATGAATTCTAGAAACTATAAAGTAAAATAAGTGTAATGAGGTAAAATAATGTGTCTCACCCCTATTTATAGGGGTGAGGTATCTGCTTCTAGAATACTAACCGAATATGATGAGTCAGCTGCCCGATAGTATGACCTTTTTGTCAGAGTGTGTCAGAGACGGTTATGAGGCATGGACCAATAAGATGGTGCCACGTGGTTTTACCTATATAGGGGCTTAACTCCTCTAAGATTCCCTTTTATCCTTTGGATCATTTGGTGATAAGACCAGCTCTGGGTCGATTCAAATAAATCATTGACTGCTCTCAGTCTGAGTTCTAGTCGATCAAACTACCATTCGCCATTATAGGTCGAGTTTCGACCAGGCCATCCGAGGGCCTTAACTTGACGTGTCCTCCACATACCGAAACGCCCTTAGGTTGTCTTCCCGATCGAAGGCTCTTAATCTTGTGATGCTAGACTAGAAAATTCTGTTATGATTCTGCTCGACCAGCTGGTTTGCGTAGTATACTCGACTGGTTTGCTCCTTTAGGTATGATATGCCATATTACTGTCCCTTCCCGCGTGATCCGTCCAACCAATACAGTACGTGCTTGGGAGTCTAGGCTCTACAAGGTTGAGCATGCTGATACTGCTGTAGAAGATTTCTGGCACCAGTTCCCGATGGCGGCGTGTGCTAACATGATTATGTTCACCCTTACCACACGTGATCCAAAGGAGCCCGATCAGCTGTACTCGGAGTAGTACGCTCAGGTTTTACATTCTATTGTCTTAGGTGATAGTCTATCGGACGAGCACACGGTCCCTAACGCGACAATATCGATTATGTAAGTCGTTTCCTGAATTGTAGTTAATGTTATTCTATTACGATATTTTTTTAATATATATCTGATCATATATTTTAATTCTCCCATTTTGTGTAGTGGGTCAATTGTCTCTTCTCCATTACATCAGACTGCGTCGGGAATGCAGGGAGGTTTCTCCTAATTTAACGGTGCGTTATGCAGCTATAGTTGCTCAGTGCAAGGCAGATTGGGACAGAGCGCAGCAGTGACGTAATGAACATTGATGTTTAATTTTATTGTTAAAAATTCACGAGATTTTTATGGTTTTTTTATTAATTCATTTCATTTTTATCTATTTTCAAATGATATTGTTGATATCCGAGTTAGATTGACATATGACTCATAGTTCGAGGACGAAGAACGGAGGAAGATGACCTCAAAACTCGAACCAGTCTCCGACTAGTCACCAAGTGTCAAGCTTACAGGGAAGTTAAATCAACAAAGGCAATGAGGGGCACTATTCCTGAGATCGACACTTCGGCAACCCAACGGTGAGGCCGACCTTGGCAGGTGTTGGGCCGAAGAATAGGACCCCGGAGCTCAGGGGATGAATTAATGATGAAAGTCCGACCTGAAGATTCCTCGAAATCGGCTCCTGGACGGATGCGGGACGAAAATCAATAAAATAATGCCACTTGTCAGCTAATGATTATCGATGGGACGCGTTGTCCTAGTCTATTGCCCTAGAGAGCCTAATTCGAAAAAGAGATCTACCAGCATTAAATTCCCTACACATGAGCATTAATTGTCTGACAGACAATAATTCAGAAAACCTCAAATCGCATTTATTATCTGTCAGAACGGCGCCGGTCTGTCCCTCAGAGCTACTGTACGACAAGACGGATGAACAGTGCATGAACAATGTCGAATTCAAGGATACAATAAATGGGCAACTCATTTCATTTATTGTGGGTTGTTGAACCTTGTAACAAATACTTTCTCTCTCTATAATTACTCTATCAAGCCTGTAATAAATTCCTGTGAACATTCCAACTATAATGAAAGCATTGACTTCAACATCAGAGGCCGACCTCGTAATTAATATAAATAAACCAAATTCCATCGTATATCGCTCTTAATTCCTATTCTTATCACCATTGAATGCTTATTTTACAGTTAATCGAATCCTACCATAAAAAACTCATAACAATCAACGTATACGTACTCGGTCTCAAGTCAATCACAAACATGCATAGCAACCAACGTATAAGTACTTGTGTGACTCCACATGACTTGTGTGGCATATTTCCTGCAAAACTAACGACAAAAATGGTACACAATCCAATAATAAACACGGCCAAATATCATAATATATCAAGGTGCATTACAAATATTATGCCACGACTCGATCCTATTCTTGTAGAAATGCTCACAACCTTCAACCGTCATATTTTGGTATCTAAAACACAAAAACCAAATAGGCGTTATTGGAAAATTAAGAGACAGATCCAGACGAATGAAGTGTGAAATAAGAACCAAGATGACAGATGACAATCTCGCGTTCTGGTCGTGTAGATGTGGATCGTGCACGAAGCGACAATACCGTCGTACAATAATTGTTGATATAGTTACTATTGCTCCCAAGGCCGTACAAAATTAAAACTGCATTAAACAATGTAGCAATAAGGAACAAGTCAGCTACAACTTCCATCCAGCTCTCCCTGCCACAATGGCCCTCGTGCCATCTTATTCGTATGTTTGCAATGTGGACCTCACTATAATATATATGAGTGTACATGTCACGGTATGCTTCAACCTCATTTGCAATGCAGTCTCTTGCCATTGCCCACATGTCCTGGTCGTTATACACGTAATCCGCGAGCATGCAAAATCCGCAGTTGCCATCCGCGAAAACATCCAGATAGCTCTCAAAGTAATCTAAGATTACGTTGGAAATTTTGTCCACATGTGCAAATTCAAAGATATTTGTTGGCGTAGTCTTTGTATTATCATAATAATTTCACGTCATAACATATATGATAGAATATATATATAAATAATTTAGGTGTCATTCATATAAAACAAAAATATTTCACCTATTGCCTCTTGTGAGGGGAGAGAAGACGAGCTTGTCGGGGCACACGAAGAACTGCTTGTACGCCCCACTGGACGACCTCTGTCTCTGTACTCCCATTTCGATGGTCGATGCGTGGTTGAAATTTTTTTTTGGTCGACCTCTTGTATTTTCTTTTACCGCAGGTTCTGTATAAGCTTTATTGGTCAGGGTGAAGGTGAGCATAAATGAGGTGATTCACGTGCCACATCATTGCATTAATGGCCGCGTAAACCTTGCCAACAAGGTTATGAAAAACCTAATGATCTGTCGATCCACTCTGGTCACCTATCCCTACAAGTATAAGATCAAAAATTCAAAAAAAATAAATAAATAAATAAATAAACAACATAATCTATTATGTACATGAAGTGTACTAAAAAATGAATAAGAGACTAGAAAGTACTTAATGAAGCCTGAAACTGAAATTATAAATATAGTTTAATATATCATATGTATATGCATATGTAAAAACTACTTTAGATAAATTCTATAAATTTATCAATCTCACAATTATACCTGACTCTAACACCTCTAGTGTGCTCCAGAAAATGTGGATACTGTCGACAGTAATCGGCTCTCCGGAAGTTTGCGCGCCCTTAGCTTACAGGCACAAGGAGGTCCACGAGTGGATCTCAGTGCACAACTGCAGAGCGAGTCAACCTTATCGCTCAATTGTCGCATTCACTTAGGCTCAGTATTCAATAAATTCAGACAGTGATGCGAGACTCGCAGCGCAAAGTACGCGAATGGGAATTTCGTACGTCTTGAAGACTCCAACGTGTACCTGATAATACATTACATAAAATTAGACCCAATGAAATTCATAATTAATGCAGTAATAAAACAGTAAATATGTGTAGCTTAAGAAATGTACCTCACTTGAGTCAGTTGAGACTCAATCTCCTAATCAACCTTCTCCTACACTGTATCGAGCGAATCGGTCGACGTGTTAAGCCGCTGCTTCAACACAACGTGGACACACTCCACTCTACATGAGGTTGTGTTACCAAAATGTGTTACCGAATTCGTCTACGCTTTGACAAATTTTTCCTTGGGGACTAACCATGTGTGCTACACACATTGTAACACTTTTTGAAACCTCGCGTAAAGACCATACATTTCACCTACGACATTGGGGTATTGATCTTCCGTACCCACTTTGACAACCTTCTTTCACTTGTCGTGTGCGAACTTCTGAGTGATATCGTTATGTTTCCCAAGGAGTCGATAGACTCTGTCTTCCACTTTCTTGTTGATATGCCACGTGCAACGTAAGTTGGTAGATTTTGGAAAAATCCTCCGAATAGGAGTTATTATACCCAACTCTCTGTCAATGACAATGGCTGTAGGATGTACATCAGACCCTATCAGATGTCTCAACATCTGTAGAACCTAGTCATAGCTCTACTTGCTCTCGTCTTTGATATAGGCATATGCAATTAAAAAATCTTGTTGCACGACGTCATCCCAACAATTTCTACCAACGACATCTGGTACCTGTGCAAATGAGAGCAACAAGAGGAAACATAGAATCAAAAAACTTACTCAAACATACTAATTAAAATTCATACTAATTTGTTATTTATAAAGTAACATACTGATGGGTGTCGAATCCAACAATAATAAATTCCTGCTTTTAAAATAACTGTAGTAGTGGTAAGCAGGGTCGTATCTACAGGGATTGGCTAGACAAAGTATCGATACAACTATTCTTGAAAGAAAGAAAAATAAAAATGATGGGGGGTTTTGATGATTTTATCTAACTAAGAAAAATAAAATAAAATAAAATAAAATCTAATTAGATACGAAAACAAAATGAGTGATTAAAAATAGAGAAAATATTCAACCAAAGGAAAAGATCATAGAAATGGTTCAATGACTCGATCACGGATGCAAAGATAATTCTCCTACTCTCAATTAAACTGGTTATGGTTATTGGTACGACCTAACAACCTATCCTTCCTTACTTGTTCGATAATCAGGATACAATCTCTAATTATTTCTCTAATCAACAGACAATCCTAGATACGTGACCGCGCGTCGCAACACGGCAAATTTAAATTTATAATTTTTCCTTAACAAACCTCTACTAACTAGTAGTAGCGGCGAGTAAGGGTCGATCCCACGAGGAGCAGGAATTAAATTGTGACAATCTCGTATTAATTGAACTAAACTAAGAAAGCAAATAAGGTGGGGGGATTGGTTTAATAAAAATAAAAATAAAAATAATAAAATAAAATAAAAGATCAAATAAAATAAGAGAAGTCCAGTTTTCGGTTCAGTTATCACCCAATCTAAATCTACCGTTAATTAATTTCGACGCTTTCTCTATAATGCTAATGAATTACCAACCCTAGCTAACAACAAGCTCTGTTAACCGAATTTTCCCTTACTGAATATTTAATCGAAATAAGCTCTTCGACTAAATCTAACTAGCGGACAACCTAGAATAAGCTCTCTAGATTTAATACACTAGCAGCATTAATTATGAGGAAAATAGATCAGTCTAAGCAATGGACGCAAAAGCTCGGACCATTTAACTTATGTTCACGCTACCCTAGAGATGCACGACCCCTAGTTTACTACTAACGAAACAAGACAATAACAATTACGGATTAAAGTCTCGAATCTAGTAATTAAACTATGAATATTTAACATAGTTGGCCAGACTAAATCAAACACCATAATTCATAAACTTTATACACAGATAACATGAATCAACTCATCAACAAAAATAAATACGGCGTCTCGATTAATCAACGATAAAAATAAATCCTTCAATCCATAGACAAATCAAAGTTAGGGTTCAAACATCCCCTCAAACTGGATAAAAATATTAACCTAACATACTAATGAAAATAAATAAAAATAAAAGATAGATAAAAGAGAGAACAAAATCTCCCTCGTGTGCGGGTGCGGCTTCCCTCCGCATGAGTAATCTCTTCCCGGCTACTGCTCTCGGCTTTTTCTGGTCCGTTTCTGTCTCTTCCCGCGAGTTCGCTTTTCTTTTTCTGCTCCCGGCCTGCGTGAATGAATGGTGCTGAGTGGAGTTTTTTTTCTTTCAAATAAATCCTCCCATGAGTCCTACTCCAACTCCAACTCCTATTGTACCATAATTAAATGATAATTAAATTTTTTTGCCAAATTAATCTTCAAGAGCCGCCAGCTCTCCACAAAGATTAACTTTTTTAATAATCCAATTCATAACCATAGCAAAATCCAAATTGGGCTCCGCCACCCGTAACTAATATTTGGGCCGAAAATGGACTGATATCGAATCCCCAATAATTGATCACCGAACTTTCGTTTAATGCTTCGTGTACACGAATTACTCCAAAATACTGAAAATAACACATAAAACATCAAAGCAAATTAATCCGTCCAAATAACAAATAAGTCGAAAAAGATAAACATGCTAATAAATCAAGTGTATAAAAATACACTATTAAATATATAAACCATGCACATTTTTTGACCTATCAATACGATCATAGAATTTAATCTATCAACAACAATAAAATCTAGAAGGATCACCAATTCTAGCCAACAAACGCACATGTAGGATCATTTAGACTAGATCATATATCTCCCTAAGCATTCAATTGGAAACCCTTAGTAGTCAACTATACTATTTGCCACAAATATTAGAACAGTCCAACAATTACGGATTTAACCGTCCCAAATAACGATATGCGTTTCAACAATCGAACAAATGGCCAATTTGCATCAACAATCAAAATACAATTGATAATAATCACAAGAGATATATAAATAAATGAGAAGTAGGGAATATAAATTCAGTTAGATCTCACAAATCATGAAAAACCAAATCTACATAAATCTTTTGACTGGAAAAATAAATTAATTATCCATAAACATGGGAGAAGTTTTCCAATTATTCATGAAAAATAAAAGAGAAAATCAAAAGAAAGGAAAAGAGAAAAGAAGAGGAGAAGCGTGCGTAAGAGGAGAGAACAGAAGAAAAGAAGAGATAAAGGATAGAAATAAAATTTGCACTCTGATTTTTAATAAAACCAGTCTAATCCTAATCCTAGCAGAAAGTACGTAGAAAATTAATATTCTCTCTCCAAAATATCCTAATAAAATGAAATAGTCCATAAATAAATAAATACTCCATAAAGTTTATTATTTTCTCTTTCCAACTCAAGATTCCTTCCTTCTTCCAACTCTTGTAGGAAAGTAGCGTCCCCAAGCCTTAGCTTAAATTCGTCTCTTTTGCTCTCCAATCATCATAAAATTTCAAATTTCAAGATATCCTACAAAAATCATAAAAATCAATTAAAATCAATAATTAAGCTCAAACAAACACCGAAATAGTATGGAAAACATGACAATTAACATGCCAAGAATACGACTTATCAAATCACCCCACACTTACACGATGCTTGTCCTCAAGCATCAAGTCAAATCATCATCGCATCTCATAATCATCTCTATCATTTGTTACCAACCTAAAAGTATTTGGCACACATCAGAAACATAGCTCAAGAAAGAATCCTTATTAACCAACATCATTGAATAATCACCTCGACAATCAAATAACTTAAAACACATGAGATTCGACAACTTCTCACAAGATGCACTCAGTGCTCGAATGTGTATAGGCTAGAGATATTAAGTGTACGCTCAAGTCAAGACAATGAAGGCTTTTACCATAAGCTTGCAAATATATCACGCTCGTTCACCCAAGAATCAATATGAATACACAAGATCGAAGGGTTTAAATGGGTTGTAATGGGGCTTAGGTAAGGTGGGATAAAAGGACATATTAGGCTATGAGAATCAAAGCAATCATACAAACTCTTTTTAAATGGATCTCAATCCCAAAAGAAATTACATTGACTGTCTAACTTCACAAATGTATCTAACGTAAAGAATAAGATAGCACAATTCTCTTCATCGTCATTCTCTCCAATTTTTTTTTCTTTTTTTTTTCTGTTTTATGAGTTTCTCGTTTTTTTTTCTTTCTTTTCACTACAAGAAATCTGCCAAACAGTGACGAAATACATGTGACGAAAAACATATCATCACCGTATGTTGCCTTATGGTGACGAATTTAAGAAATCGTCATGACATCATTGCATACGGCGACGACTATTACATTCGTCATCTTAGAATTTATTTTTCGTCACATAATGGTATTTTTCATGACAATGCACATCAATTCGTCACCTTTACATTTAAGTTCGTCATATGTATATAACATGTGACAAAATTCAATGTGACAAACAAAATGTCGTCACTGTTGTTGTTATTTAAAATGACGCTTACGACTAATTCGTCATTATATAATTATTTATTGTGACGATACATTATAATACATCTAAATTCATCACATTAATACATATTATGACGAAATTCAGTGCGACGAAATAAATTTCGTCGTTTATTTATTTATTTATTTAAAATGACGCTTACAAAAATTTCATCATTATATAAATTTGTTTTATGACGATACGTTATAGTTTATCTAAATTCGTCACATTAATACATATTATGACGAAATTCACTTTGACGAATCAAATTCATTGTGTTTTTAGTGTATTTAAAATGACACTTACGCATAACTCGTCGTTATATAACTTTCTTTTGTGACGATACGTTATAATACATCTAAATTCGTCAAATCTATACATATTATGACAAAAGTCAATGTGACAAAAACAAATCGTAGTATTTTTAGTATATTTAATATGACACTTACAAAAAGTTCGTTATTATATAGTTTGTTTTGTGCCTATAAATTATAATAGGCTTAATTATCACCTTTTTGGAATTTGCAATTATGTGCACCACTTTTAAAGTTAGAAAATATATACACAACTTCGACTATTGTTGGCAATTCGATGCAGAGGGCCCAATTTCGGGCTTCGTCTACTGACATGGATGCTGACAGGTCAGTTTTTCTGCTGACATGATATGGCGATTTGTGCTGACATGGAGCTAAAAAAATAAAATGTTACTAGGGTTCGAACTTGTGACCCCCAAGGTTGAATATTGGCATTGTAACCACCACACCAGTCCAAGCTGTATGCTAAATATAATAGCGTTTAACATATATAGACATTACATATGAATAAATAAAATTAAATTTTGAAGATAATGTAGATTATATTAAATTATATTAATAAGATACAAACTTATAATAATTAAAATATAGTAGAATAAATTATATATATTAAATGAAAAAATAAATTAAAATAAAGTAAGATAAATTTTATTACAATGGAGTGCATTAAAATTAAATTAAATCTAAATATATTTATATATTTATTGTTTATTAAAATAACTAGTTATATAAATTTGGAAATGAAAGATAATAATGATAAAATTAATTTAAAAAATAAATTAGATTAAAGTACACTAGTTAAAATAAAATAAAAAATAATATAATATTAGAGAATAAAGTACAAAAACTCGTAAAGTAAAATAAAATAATAAAATAATAAATCAAATAACTTAGTATGAAATAATAAATTGAAATAAATAAATATTTTAAAGGAATATAATAAAATAATAAAATTTTATATCATTATATTATTTTTTAATATAATACTAATAATAAAATATTAATAATATATTTTTTGTAATATTATCAAATAATTTAATAAATTAATTATTTTTATAATCTCAAATAATATTTTTTTATTTCATTATATTTATTTATTTATTTATTTGAGATTATTATAATAATTAAATGATTCAATTATTTGAGATTATTATAATAAATAATTTATTAAGTTATTATATTAAAAATAAGATAATCATATAATATTTTTTATTTTATTATATTCATTTAAGATTTTTATTTATTTTAATTTATTATTTCATAATAAGTTAATTTATTATTTTTATTTTATTTTATTTTACTTAATTATATTTGTACTTTATTATCTTATATTATATTATTTTTATTTTATTTTAACTGGTGTTCTTTAATCTAGTTTATTTTTTAATTTTATTTTATCATCATTAAGTCCCATTTCCAAATTTCTATAACTAGTTTTATTTCAATAAATAAGAAATATATAAATGTATTTAATCTATTTTAATTTTAATGCACTCTACTGTAATAAATTTTATCTTACTTTATTTTAATTTATTTTTTCATTATATTTATAATTTATTTTATTATATTTTAATTACTTAAGTTATATTGTGACCTTTTTAATAAAAGTAATTAAAATTGATGTGTTTGGGACACTTTTTAAAAAGCGTTACAAAGATAAAATTATAACAACGCTTTTTAAAAAAGTGTAATAAAATTATGTCACTTTTTAAAGAGTGTCACTGTGTTAATCAATATTGAGACATTTATTTAAAAGTGTTGCTATATTATGACGTTTTATATAAAAGTTCGTCATGTTTAGTTATATGGCAACACGTGTTGAAAACTGTATTAAAATAGTATCGTTTCTAGAAAATGTCACAATTTTTACTATTATAACAACATTTGCCTCAAAGTGTAATACATTTATGACAGATATACAATTGTGTCGCCATAGCATATAACAACAATTAAGAAAAGCGTAACTATTTAGTTAGTGACATTATTATTAAACAAGCGTCGCATTATTTTATAGCGTGGTGACGTAAATTTAAAAATATTATTGAATTCACACTTATACAAAAGCATTGTTCTTTTTATCTATATGACAACACTTATCTAAAATATTTAGTTTTATATTATCACTTTTAAAATTGTGTCGCCTTATTTACCGACATAAATTTAGTAGCTCTTTTAAAAAATATAATTAAAACTAAATATTTGTGACCTTATTTAAAAAGCATTAACAAAATAACAATATAATGAAATATTTTAAAATTATAATTATAAAATGAACTTTTAAAAAATATCGTAATAATAATTATTATGATGTTGTTTTTAAAATTATGACTCATATAAAAAGTGTTGACTTCTTTTAATCCTATGATTATAAAATTTTAAAAGTACTTTTAATATTGACATTATCTTTCTAAAGCAAATTGCACATAATTTATTTAAACTAGCTAAGTTTATTAACGAACCGAACATTCCCCGAACAAAATCTTGTTCGAAATCGTTTGTGTTCAATAAGAGCTCATTCTTTTGTTAATCAAGTCGAGATAGAACAAAAAACTAGGTTCATTTAATAGTCTAATGAACATGAGTCCGCAAACGTTCAATAATGTTCACGAACATTGATTTAAAATAATTTTAGTTTATTTTTATATGTATATATATGATATTTTTTAAGTTACTTTTTATTTAATTTAATTTATTTTTTATTTGCAAACTCGACTGAGCTCGAACGAAAATATCATGTTAATTAAATAATTTTAAAATATTTCTTTACCTGGCCTGGCCCGAAGCATTTGGAGCAGGTCCACCCGTTTTAAGAACGGACCAAGCCATGTGCGACTTGTTAGCTGAGCGGGCTAGGTCCAGGTCTTAAATCCTGCCCTCGACCTGGCACCCTGCACTGTCTTCTATTTCACTCAAATGATAGCGATTTAGTTTATTTTCAAATATGTTGTACGTTTGATGTCTATGACTGTTCCGAGATACAATTTCTATTTTTATTTAAATTAAAAAACCGGTCCGGACTAACTAGTTAGACCAGAAATCGGTCAGTTGACCGTTCTGGGTTGTTGGAATGAATCGATTGTCAGCGACCCGATAAGAAATGGCCAACGACTGGTTGAACTTGTCAAAATTAGTCAAACCGACCAATCGGACCGGTTTGAACCGGTCCAATTTTGTTTTTTAAATAAATTTTAATATATTTAATAATATTTTTAATATTAGTAAGAAATAGATACTTAAATATAATTAATATATTGATTTTATTACTAATTATTTAGATTAAGTATTTGAATGGTGCCATTAAGAACCCAAAATTTAACCAAAAAGTCACCTATTTTCTATCTCCCAAAACCTACCCCCGTTCACAAACCCAAAAACAGCCAATTCATCTGCCGCCGCGTTCATATTCCTCAATCCATCTTAAAACAACAAACACAAACAAATCAGCTCGCTAATCGCCAATAATCTCGACTCGTTTGTTATCCAAAGCCTGCAAATTTGTGTGAATTCGCGATTGATGAACAATTTCACGAGGTAATCCGAATTGAATCATCCGCCTTGATGACATCCGCCACCTGTTGCTCGAAATCGGCGGCGAGGACGAGGACGGAGACGGCGATCGTGCGTCGTATAGAGGTCGAGAAGGGGCGGAGGGTGAGGTTGAGGGTGGTGCAGGGGGACGGCCAGGTCTGCATGTTTGCGGAGCAGATGTTGTGGCCGAGGGACAGCCACTTCTCGATGGAGGTCCGGTCGCAGGTCCCGCCGGTGCAGAGGCTTGCCAGACTTCACCACGCCCGTGGTGATCGGGCACCACAGGTTCGTGGCTTTCATTTTCTTCACATATCAATCGGCCCTTTTTAGGTTTTTTAGGTGTTAATAGGATCTGAAATCTAGCTTAATAAGGGTATTATGGTTAAGATGATGGTGAAGATGAGAAGCTTCAGTCTGAGGTAAACTTGAGATGGCTAATTGTGACAAAGTTTGTTCAAAGATCTTAAAAGTGTTTGCAACTTACTGGTCATCTTTCGTGCTGAATATTGAAAAGGGATTCGTTATCATCTTATGTACTTTAAAAATTAGAGGTGACTGTTGGCTCATATACTATAATCAGATTTTAGCTAAATGGCTGAAACTGATTGGTGTATATCTAGCAATGGGAGAACGCTCCGCCGTTGGCCTCGCGACTATCACTATCACACACCTTCTTGACGTCTTTCTAACACGATTCCGAGGTATATTTTCATTTTTTTTTAACTTAATTTGTAAAGAAACCTAAATCATTTCATAGCCTTATATGAAATATTGTTTTGGTTAATTTTTTCTATTTTCATTGATTAGTTAGTGACGGGAGATTGCCATCTCTGGCCACATTAAGAAGACTCCGCACGTTCTGTTCATCATTGCCGCGTTGAGGTTTTTGGTTTGAGATTATATGATTTTCATCATTTTTCTCTTAATTGGATAATATTGTTATTTCGAGTTTAATTTATAACTTCGTATTGCCAGCTAGCTAGACATATTTAGAGTTGTGTCCTTTAATCGCTCTTTTTAGTGTTTAATCGATGATACATAAATGATATTATACAAGGTGGAAGAAATAGTATATTGTTTACACATAATCTTATGGAGTTTATGTGGAAAAGATTAATGTTTTTATTTCAGCCTTTATGGTCAGTTGACCGATGCATCGCAAATAATCTCTTGGCTTATCATATAGGTTTTTCATAATATTTTAGAATAATTATGTTCCAATGTCGTCTGATTTTACAAACCTGAAGAATGAGAAGTACATAAATCCTTGTTCTCATTTTTTGGCTGTCTAATTGGAGCAATGTTGCATGTAGAAGAGACTGAGGATGGTATCTTAGAAATTTCTTTACATTTTAAGGCACATTTTTTTCTTATTATGGAAATACTCTTGCATTTGCTTTGGGTAAATCTGTTTTTCGTGCAGTTGCAAGTTGTATTGGCTTTTGCATAATTACGGCCATCGTATTTTGTTATTTATTGATCACTTTATTTGTGTTATTGTTGTCTATTAGTACCAGACATTGCTCATGCTTTCACTCATGCTCGGATACAAGAGGAGGTCCAAACTACCCGATGGGTCTTGCTCGGATAAACCATCTTGCCAGATATTCTTACCCGGTCCAAATTACTCATGCTTCTGCTAGATATTTTTGCAACTTATCCAAACCCACTACTATCAAATCTGGCTTATTCCATTGTCAAGTTAGTCAAGCTCTCTTTCATCTTTTCCCATATCTTTCTTCTTCCTTAGTTTCTTATAAATTTAATCAATTATTATGTTTTTTCTCTTATGATATTATATTATCATTCCTAGACATAGGGTACTTTGTGTGATATATATAATAGATAAAAGATCTGTTTATTCTGAAGTTACATACCAAATAAGATATCTTGAATTAATTCATGGTTTTGGTGTTATTTGTATATTTTAGTAAACATACATTATTATGCTAATTAAAATGCATCAGACCACAATGTACAATCTGTCTACATGTTTTTAGTTAACATAAGCAAAATTTCAGGAATGATGTAAATTGGTCTCAGTTTTTGGAAAGATAGCAATTTATTAATTTTTATTCTTTTCTAATGTTATAAACCATAAGACTTCCATCCGCGATGGGAAAATTAAATAATTCTCACATTGATAATTTAAGTTTTTAGTTGCAATATTATTAGGAGACTCACATGCCTTATATAATTTTTTTGTTTAATTTTTTGTTCTCTCTTACATGAAACTCGCAATTCAGCAAAACATCGTACATTGACCAAAATTATTTGCATCTAATTCTTAGTGATGGGTTAAATGATTTAATCAAACATCTTACTCATAGCAAATGAGAAGATTGCTCAAGGTTAAAATGTAATGGATGTCCTACAGTGCAAAATTCTAAAATGCTGTATAACTGTTGTAAATCATCGTTTTGTTGTTATGTTAGAACATTGTAGTTTCGAGTTTTCAGGACTTTCACCCTTTCGTACAACTTGATCTATTTGAAGATTCGCTTCAATCTTCCCAGAAGGAACTTCTAGAAGCACAAGAAAAACTACATGAATCAAATTCTCAAGTGATTGAACTTAAGGAGCAAGTTAGTGATTTGAAAGACCGACTAAGTCAACAAGGTGCAAGTATCGATAAACTTATGGCTTTCATGGCTGCCACTGGAAAACAAAATATGAGATTGTTAGGCTTTCCTTTTTTTGTTTTGGGAACATTTTGCTATTGTTAGTTTGTTTATTTATGTTTTTAATTAGCAAAATTACTATTATTGTCGTTTTTTTTACTTATCATCTAGAACATATTACCATAATCATATAGTAATTATTATATAGGATTTGTACTGTATTTTCTTTTTCATGACATATTTGTTTAGAGTGACGATAGATTTTGTAATTGTACTATATATTTCGTGAAAAATACATTTATCATTAAATATCTGCAATTAATGACATGTATAATATTTATAATAGCGACAAATTTTAAATTGTCATTAAAAATAATATTTTTTTTGACAACAAGTAATTGTGATGTATTTGTTTGATTTTGTCACTATATAAAATATTACAATGACAATAAATTTTGTCACTAAATCTTTAACTTTTCATGACTACTTATGTTGTCATTATATCTCAAGTTTTTTATGACAATATTTTTTTCCGTAATCACAGAGCTAATAATTTCATGACAAACGAATTCATCGCTTTTGTATGTTTTTGGAAACAATGAATATTTCGTCACTATTTCTATATTTATTGTGACACTTTTGTTATCGTCATATTTAAAATTTCTTTTTATGACCACCAATATTTTGTAATTATAGAACAACTTTTTGATGACGAATTCTATGAAATATGACGATTATTTTAACGAAAACGCCACAAATATATTCGTCATTGCAATTTTATAAATTCGATAAAAATATAAAATTCGTCACTAAAGAATAATATTTAGATGACGAATGTAAGTTTTTGTCATTTAAAACTTGTCTTTTTATAACAAAATAATCGTTTATATGACAAATTTTGCATATTAAACGTGACGAAATTATTGTCACGAAAAGTGACTAAATAACATGACGAAACTTAAAAACGTCATTAAAAGTAAAACATTTGGTGACAAATTCGAAATTTGTCACCTATACCTAATATGACGCGGCTACGGTGACGATCGTTGTGACGATAAAATTTCGTCATCATTGTACTTTTGTGACAAAAAACAAGGTTTACATGACGAATTTTTTCGTCATGTTTTGCGAAATTTCTTGTAGTGTTTTCTTTTTCCTTTTTTAAGTTTTTCTTTTCCTTTTTTTTTCGGGGAGAAGAGAATAACCGGTAGATGTTAGATAACTAAACCTCAAACAAACCACAATCAATTCTACGCACATAAGCTCATCATCAATACAAAGAATTCATATAATTGCTTCAATTCAAGGTTCAAAAGAGGGCATCAACAAAAAAGGATATCGTAGCTTGTAACGTGGCTAATCGAAAGAAAAGGCTAAGGCTTAAACTTGGCTCACTAGGGTCTATGTAATGGGTAGGCTTTCAAGAAAAAGGCTCAAAAGAAAAGGCTAATCCTAATACCCTTATTAAGATATCGTGCATCCGAATTCATTAAATGAGTAAACAAAGACGTGCATACCAAAGCAAGTTCTGGAAAAACCGGCCTGTCATGACAACTCACAATCAAGAAAACGGAGCAGAATATTCAATGTATGCTCATAGGCTCAAATCTCACCAAAAACAAGGTAATATGTGTCGAATCACATGCATTCGTCAGTCAATTAACCATCAAGAATAATCAATCACCAAGTAGCAATAAGGACTCCAAAATCATTTTATGCGCAAATAAAATTGATTTTTCACAGATTGGCACCACATGAATCAAGAATAACCACTAGAGACACAATAAACGAGACTCAACAACTAAGATAATAAATCATCTCGGAAAAACATTGTTTGTCCTATTTTTGCTATCTTTTTCTTTGTTTATTTGTTAGTTTTTACCCCTGTTTTTAGGAATCTTTTAGTTCTTTTGGTTCACCAGTCGTTCGTTTGGTGTGTTTGCCGTTTACTTCTCGTTTTCGGTATTTTATGCTCTTTTGTCTGTTTTCCTGTGTTTTTCTTTCGTTTTTGGTGGTGTGCAGGTTCAGGTTTTTCATCACGTTTGGAGCTAGTCAAATAATCGAGCAGTGTGCGTCCCCGTCTTCAATATAAATCAGCCTATCAGTTTTCCAGCTGCCGCGCTGCGGCGAGATGATTGCAGCAGGAGCTCTACGCCGCGAAAGTGCCTCGACCTGAACTGAGACTTTAGCACTTTACCTTTCAGCGCCGCGCCACCTGCCGCGCCACGGTGAAGAGCTCTACCACGCTGTGTCCCTGCCTCGCACCGTGGTGAGCCCATCTGCCGCGCCGCGGGGCGCTGAATCTTTTGAAAGTTTGAACTGTCGGCGTTTAAATAGGATCGAGCCAAGGATTTTAGTATTATTCTGGAGACTTCATTTTCGTTCGTTCATTATTGAGAGACTGGTTTTCTCTCGTACTTTTTTTACCTTAGACTATTTTCCCTTCAATTTTCACTTGGGATTCATTGAATTTGCTGGGATTTGAGCTTTGGAGATTATGGCACTCCAAAACAAACACGATTTGGCCTGTATTTTGATTTCGTTCTTGACATAGATTATTCGTGATTTCCTTTCATTTGATTATGGATGTGAATTATTGTTTTGAATCTATTGTTGAGATTGATATTAATATGTGTGGCTAAATCATTCGGTTAGGGGAAGGAGATATTTGTTTTGGTTCGATTGGGCTTAATGTGTTGTTTGTCGTTCAATCTATTCGAGTTGTGTTCATTCTAGGGTTAGATACTTGATCAACATCATAATCTAATTAATCGATTTGTAGAGCCGGAAAGGGAGAAATTGATTGATCTTGGCTCATTTAAAATAGGCTTGTTCGTTAATGTATTGCCTATGTGTTAAGTGTTTCAATAATCGACTTGTTCATGTTTGTTATCTTGTTACGAGATGTTATTGAGAACAAATCTCTAAACAAGTAAGTTATTTGGTCCCTTAACCGTGCGACTGTATGCTCATTGATTGCTTGAGAACCATAAACGAATATCTCCGACTCCCTAACCCTCGCATCATTATTTGAACCTCGTTGGAATTTGAAGCTTGTTTTGTTATATTTTACAATTCGTAGTCATTAATTAAAAACCCAACCAATTGAATTAGAGTGTTTAGGATTTAATTTCTCTTTTTGTGATTGAATACACGTACGAAATAATCCGGCTGACCTTCCTTGAGACACAACACGGGGATTGAATCTTTCGATTTAACTCCGGTAAAAATAACTACAACAAACATCTCAACAAAATTATTGGCGACTAAAGATAGATATATAATAATACACATAACAAAAACATCGCAAAGCAAACGACACCCAACCCCACACTTAAAAATAAACATTGTCCTCGATGACACTAACCCAATTCTCAAGTAAAATATAAAAAATAAATGCAAGAGAAGTAGAAAAAAAAAAATAAACAAACATTGTCCTCGATGCCACTAACCCAATGCTCAAGTAAAATATAAAAAATAAATGCAAAGAGAAGTAGAAAAAAAAAAATAAACACGGGAGAAGTAGAAAACTCCCCTGTAGGTTAGAGCATCCTGTTGCATTTTCCTTATTTCTTGGCCACTCGTGCTAGTGGCGCGGCCCATGGTAATTCATCGTACGCAACAAATTAGTCAACTGGGCATGGATGGAAGTGGACGACAAACTTCAGAGGTTGGACATTCGGGCCGGCGAAGGTCACTCAATGAAGGCGAAATGGAGGTGGTAGTGTGCCGGCTCGCTGGTGGCAGGCGGCGGTCAGACAGTAGTGAGCAGAGGTTCTAGCAGGTCCTTGCGGTGGATTTAGAATGGTGGATAATAGCGGCTCCTGGTTATTGGTCTCCAGCGGCTCTCTGTGATTGGGAAGGAAGGGGTTGTGGCTCGTGGGGAGATCTCATAAGGCAGACGATTACGCCGGAAAAAGGAGCAGGGTTCGCCGGGAGACCTTCATCCGCCGGATTTTCGAGTCTTCGATTTCTTGGTTTCTGCTGGCGCTCCATGGTCGGGAACAAAAGAGACGTCGGAATTCGGCGCTGGCTGGCTATCGTGAAGAGATGAGAGAACATGTGCACGCCGGAAAAGAAGCAGCGGGTCCCGCCGGAGAAGAAGCAGCTGACGGTCTGATACGCGTGCGGTGGTCAGCGATCGTGAACCTGAATAGAGGAGGCGGTGGCGGCTGGACTTGCAGACGCGATTTGATGATGGCTCGCCGGGAAAGAAGCAGCGGGTCCCGCCGGAGAAGAAGCCTTTTGATTCAACGGCGGCGGTTGTCGCCGGGAAAAGGAGGGTCGCGCCGGTGGTCTGAGGGCGACGGAAGTGGTGTTGACGGGAATTGATTTCTCTGCAGAAGAGTAATTCGAGAGTTAGGGCAGAGAAGTTACGAAGGAGAAGAGTTGGAACAAGATAGAGAATAGGAACCGATTTTTTTTTTTTCTTCTTTTTTTGCTTTTCATTTTTTTTTATTAATTCTGAAAAACCTGGCAGTCAATAGGAACGAAAATTTAGTAAGGCGTGGCCACGACTTAACTGAAGAGAAACAATATATTTCACGTGTTTCCACATCTTAGAAAAAATCATTCCTACCTTAAAACACTTTCATAAATCCTATCAAAACTAGGGATGAAAACGATCGGGAACGATCGGCATAGGGCTCAACTATTTCCACTTTCATATTTTTTTCTCGAAAACAAAAATGATACGATAATGTCGGAAACGAAAACGACATCGGTATTCCGGTAATATCGAAAACGAAACTATCCGATTGAAAATACATCGATAACGATCGAAATATATTAAAACGGTATTTAAAAAACGATAAACACACCACATTATAAAATATAGCATTAAAACATAAATTGAAATATTCTCACGGCATAATAGTGGCAAAATCCAAATTAAAATCCACACCATTTGCTATAACAAAATCCATACAAATTCCAATAACTAGCAATTGAATTGTGACTTGTCCATCAAGTTCTCATGGAATAATAGTAGCAATTGAAATTTGAAACATGAAATGGGAGCAATTAGGTGAGAAATCAACCATGGAACCACTAAATCCACAAAAAAACCACAACAAACGAAATCCAGAATTCAAAACACAAATCACTATTGGCGTGAATTCAAAGTGGGGTAGGCGGCGGCAGCTGGAGCCTGTAGCGGGTGGTGCGGTTGCGACGTTGATGGGAGTGGGGCGCGGCGGCGACGAGCAGGTGACGGGAGTGACGACGAGCAGGCGCGGCGAATTGCGATGGCCGTCGGCCGATGGAAGAGATGATAGGGTTGGACTGAAGGGGATTTCAGGATTTCGAGGATTTCGAGAGTGAAGACCGAAAGGGGTGAAGGGGATTTCAGGATTTGGGCACAGGGTTGGGCTGAAGGGGATTTGGGCATTTGGCCCATTTGGGATTTGGATTGGGCTTTATAATTAAAAGTGAGTCTAGTATGAGTTGGGCCGGTATTACCGACGGTAAAATACCGTTTAAGTACGGTAATTTTCGAAAACGATCGGAAAAGGGCTAAACCGTTTTCGTTTTCATTTTTGAATTTTTTTACCGTTTTCATTTCCGTTTTTCCGGTTACCGTTTCCGTTTAGCCTCCAAATCCGAAAAAATTTCGAAAACGATACTCGGTAATCGAAAATTACCGTTTCCGTTTTCATCCCTAATCAAAACTATCAAATACGAACCTTAAAAAAAATCAAGTACCAAAATAAAAATAAATAAATAAATAAAAGTTTGGGTTGCCTCCCAAAAAGCGTCTTTCTTTAACTTCTTCGGCTAGACATCATTTTCGGGACTCAGCCAATTCCCTTTTCAATTTTTTTCAACTCATGCAAAAGACTTTGTTCTTGATCCTCAATCAAATTCTCAACAATCAATAGTGGCAATTCCAGCACCTGCAAAATAAAATATGAATCGTCAGTACGAGTAACGGGTGATATGGTATCAATTAGAGAAAAGCAGTACGGTTCATATAAGCTATCTTGAAACTCTAGTGAACTATCAAATGTTGAATCATTGAAAAGTACAACTTTCAACTTATCCAGATCACTCAGGTCAAGATTTTTCGGCACATTAGATTCATCAACACCCATAAAATTACTAGGAAGCAAATCACTTTGAGACTGAAAAACAACAACTTGTTCAGATTTCTCGATGAATTCTCGTTCCATCTTAGAAGATTCTGTCAACTATGTAGCACCACTCGAGGTATCTACCACCATTTCTGATGACAACTCAACTCGAGATACACTTTCGCTCACTGAGGACACAAGTTGATCGAGTCGATCTGCTAGATTCGTAAGGCTGCTCCTAGTCTCTTGTTGAAACTGTAAAGTACTAAGCGTAAGCGACTTAACAATTTCTTCAAGAGATGTGATCGAACTCGATGGATATTGTTGTTGGGTAGCAAATGGTGCAGAAGGCGAGTAATTACCCCATCACTCAGAGTTGCAACTATCATAAAATCCATCAAAGCTACCTCGTTGCGGCTTTTGAATATTTCCAACATGAGAATGCCCTTGAGGATTATATAGAAATGTTGGGCAAGAATAAGTTGGGTGTTGGGAGTCGCCACAAATTCCACAAAACTCAGATTGGCACATGCTTTCCCTGTGATAACCATTGTGCTCGAACTGCTGAGAATAAAACTCCATAAAATGTAAGCCTCTTGCACAAAAGAATAGCGCACCAAAACAAGTCTAATTAGAAACCAATCCCCGACAACGGCGCCAAAAATTGATGGGTATCGAATCCAACAATAATAAATTCCTGCTTTTAAATAACTGTAGTAGTGGTAAGCAGGGTCGTATCCACAGGGATTGGCTAGACAAAGTATCGATACAACTATTCTTGAAAGAAATAAAAATAAAAATGATGGAGGGTTTTGATGATTTTATCTAACTAAGAAAAATAAAATAAAATAAAATCTAATTAGATACGAAAACAAAATGAGTGATTAAAAATAGAGAAAATATTCAACCAAAGGAAAAGATTATAGAAATGGTTCAATGATTCGATCACGGATACAAAGATAATTCTTCTACTCTCGATTAAACTGATTATGGTTATTGGTACGACCTAACAACCTACCCTTCTTTACTTGTTCGATAATCAGGATACGATCTCTAATTATTTCTCTAATCAACAGACAACCCCAGATACGATCATAGAATTTAATCTATCAACAGCAATAAAATCTAGAAGGATCACCAATTCTAGCCAACAAACGCACATGTAGGATCATTTAAACTAGATCATATATCTCCCTAAGCATACAATTGAAAACCCTTAGTAGTCAACTATACTATTTGCCACAAATATTAGAACAGTCAAACAATTACAGATTTAACCATCCCAAATAACGAAATGCGTTTCAACAATCGAACAAATGGCCAATTTGCATCAACAATCAAAACACAATTGATAATAATCACAAGAGATATATAAATAAAAGAGAAGTAGGGAATATAAATTCAATTAAATCTCACAAATCATGAAGAACCAAATCTAGATTAATCCTTTGGCTGGAAAAATAAATTAATTATCCATAAACATGGGAGAAGCCTCCCAATTATTCATGAAAAATAAAAGAGAAAAACAAAAGAAAAGGAAAGAGAAAAGAAAAGGAGAAGCGTGCGTAAAAGGAGAGAACAAAAGAAAAGAAGAGATAAAAGATAGAAATAAAATCTGTAGTCTGATTTTTAATCAAACCAGTCTAATTTTAATCCTAGCAGAAAGTACGTAGAAAATTGATATTCTCTCTCCAAAATATCCTAATAAAATAGAATAGTCCATAAATAAATAAATACTCCATAAAGTTTTATTATTTTCTCTTTCCAACTCAAGATTCCTTCCTTCTTCCAACTCTTGTAGGAAAGTAGCATACTCACGCCTTACCTTAAATTCGTCTCTTTTGCTCTCCAATCATCATAAAATTCCAAATTTCAAGATATCCTACAAAAATCATAAAAATAAATTAAAATCAATAATCAAGCTTAAACAAACACCGAAAAAGTATGAAAAACATGGCAATTAACATGCCAAGAATACGACTTATCACATACCTGTTGGTTTTGTATATCGAATCTATACCGATGTACCAGTAATATGTCCGGAATAGACTGACTGCTTGAGGATGCGACATGAACAGATGTGTCAACACCTGTGTCTCCTCATCAACATATGTATAAACTATATAATTGCTCTCTGAAGCCAAACGTAGAATCTGGGTAGTCACATCTCTACCCTCGAAACTATCTCTCCGCAATTGATCTCTATAGTTATACACATGTCGTCGAGTAGCTTTGTGTTCAGGGCTTTTCTCCTAGATCGCAGCCAAAATTACTGTCGGTTTTGCCTATGCAGTAGTCATATCACAGACAATATCTTTAGATGAAGCGCTAAGTCCGTTCATTTGTCAATAACCGTCAGGATATGCAGCCAGTGCATGATTATGCATTCCCCTATCCGCAAGATTACTTACACGGATCCTCCAAGAAGTAGATCGTGCTGCCTATTGGACTGCTATTCGAAAAGGGCAATTGCACGCTTTAGTCTTTGAACGTCTGACAACAGCTCGATCCAAATATCCTAAACTGCCTCTATAACGTTAACTCGCGAACACCTCAACAACTTCATTCTTCCTTCTTTTTTTTGTGTGAAGCAATGACAATTCAAACATGTAATAGCTTATTCATCACTACCGAGTACTTCCTCCGTAATGAAACTAGAACTGTAATCAATACCTTCTCCTCCAAAATATTCGAATGGCACCTGCAATATATTACCATGTTAATAATTTTACATGATAATCAATTCTAATTTATAACATAAAATTTTTTAAGTTCTAACAATAATAAATTCTAATTTATAACTTAATAATTTGTAAGTTCTAATATAATAGTGATAAATTCTAATTTATGACATAAAAAGTTTCTAAGTTCTAACCTAATAATAAATTTTAATTTCTAATATAATCAATTCTAATTTATGACATAATAATTTCTACTAACATAATTTATTTAAAAAATAAAAATAAATTAATTAAAAAAAAAAACGGTCGACCGACCGGCGACTGCGGCCGCGCGCGATTCCGGTCGGTCGACGAGACCGACTGTGCATAGTCATGGCCGACTGCATATTGCGGTCGCCAATGGCCATGGCCATGGCCGGTCTGGCTTGTCCGTGTTGCCGCAATTCGGGCCGGTAAAAAATCGTACCTCGCCGTCGGACATTTTTTCGCCGAAAATCGTCTGCTTTAAAAGAATTTATGATTTTTTGAGTTTTTTGAAAAAATTTTAGGGGCAAAATAATCCAGTGGGGCGGTACGTACTAATAGGCAGTAACAACGCTTAAGAAATTATATTGATCCGACTTTGGTTCACGATTAAACAAGATTTTCTTTGGTTCTTTGATAGCCGGTCCTTTTAAGAGGACCAGACGGTTCATCTGCCAATCCGGTCGGTTTTTACAACTTTTTACGCAAGTCAAATGGAAACGGTTGCGAGGTTTGTGAATTGTTTGCGACTTGTATGTACTCCATTATTATACTACGCGAAAAAAGAAACAATCAGCATTCTTGCATCTGAATCATCTTTCGATCGATCCACCGGAATTGTACGTTTCTCCATCTTAATTTGGGGTTCCTCTGAAACATTCAGCTATTTTACTTTGCCAGAGCTTTCCAATTCGCGACAACTCTGAAATTAGTGCGGTGGTTTCGAAGAATGGAGTCGAGGGAATTATTAATCTGAGGTGAATTGCAGTGCAAACTAAATTACAAAAAGCGAGAGCAGGGTGCATACTGTAGAGTGGTTGAGACAGTATATATATAGATGGGGTGGGGAAGGGCGGCGTACGAAGGAGTGGTGGCGGTGGGGTCGTTGCTGTTGCTGGGTTGGGGCGGCCTTTGGTTTTTGAACCGGCGGCTTTATAAGGAGTATGAAGAGAAGCGGGTCTTGGTTCAGATAATATTCAGCGTTGTCTTTGCCTTCTCCTGCAACCTCTTTCAGCTTGTCCTCTTCGAGATTATTCCTATTCTGTCAAAAGAGTAAGCAATTTCAGTATTGTAGTATTTTGTTTAGTTTTTCTCTTTGGTCGGGATTAAGCATTGCTCTTCATTATTACATTTGTGCATCTGAACTCTGAGTTAGTTGGTGGTTTTTACTTGGATCACACTGTTAAGCACTAATGGTCTTGGTTCACATTTTTGTGTAAGCTTTTGATCTGATGTGGCCTTTGCCATACGTTCTGCTGATTGTAGGGCAAGATGGATGAATTGGAAGGTGGATTTGTTTTGTCTAATAATGTTACTCGTTTTCATGCTGCCATATTATCATTGCTATCTGATGCTTTGTAACAGTGGTAAGTTTGTCAGCTCTGTCTTGTATTTAAGATTTTCTTTCTCTTCTTATCTCTATATTGTACTGCCTTTTCTATATTGTGAGTTCATGAAAAATGAGGGGAGCGGATATAAAGTTCTGCGTGCATGAGATGCTGGGCTGATTTTGGAATTCTTTTCTTCAACTTTCTTTTATGGGATTATGTAATTCCACTGCTTTCACATTTGAATATGATGGAGATTTGAGCCGGTTCTGTAATTACCTTAGCACTAAAGTTTAATCTTCACCTTTCATGTTTGCCGCATAGTTCAAGGGAAAAACTTACCAAGGGTAAATGTGGTTTATTTTCCTCCCATATTTTCTTGTGTGCCTGTAATTTTCGGCAGTTACTCATTTATGTTGTCAACTTTTGGTTCCAGGTATTAGAAAAGAACGTGCTTCACTTGGTGCTATTTTATTCTTGTTGGCCTTTCTCTATGGTTTCTGGCGAATGGGTATTCACTTTCCTATGCCATCTCCAGATAAAGGTTAGTTTTAAATTGTCTGGCAAGGGGCTTAAATTCTGCGCATAAGATCCTTTTCCAATTTGTTGTTCAGTTACCTTTGATTTTGGTTTGTCCGTTCAAATGCAGTTTTGGCTCCAGATGTTACTGCTCTAATATTCTAACAATTTGCATCTTTACTGCATAGCATGTTCGCTAGAAACATTCGTTTGTTTTGTTCAAATCAGTTCATCTTCTTATTTTGTCTTTTGTTGATAAGTTTAATAGATTATGTCAGTTGCGTAGATTTTTATCATCGAGATGTCATTTTTCAGGATTCTTCACCATCCCTCAGCTTGTGAGCAGAATTGGGGTCATTGGTGTCACAGTTATGGCTGTACTGTCTGGTTTTGGAGCAGTAAATTTGCCGTACAGCTATCTGTCCCTCTTTATACGGTAAGAGCAACAACAGCTGTTGGATTAGATTTATCTAAGTGGAAAAGCTGAATTTCCTTTATCTTTTGCCTTTGGACCATTACTCAGAAGCAAAAATGTTAAGGGCTTACCCCAGAAATGCTTGAACTTTTATCACTTCTGTGATGTCAGTTGCTAAAAGGTTTAACATGCCATTTGCAATACCATATAATCTTAAAGATTCCACGTGCTACAGTCACGATTCGTTCTTGCTATTTGGAGCTTCAGGCATGCTCTTTTCCAAATATGGGTTTCTTATCTGAATTTCTGTGAACAACCTTGAACCCTGTATTGTAATAATTGCCCCCAACAGACCGAGATGGAAATGTTTTCCGGGGCCAGTTCTTGACTTTTGACTTGATTGCTAAGATTGAAATTTATTGATATTGTTGCTGAATTTATTTAGTATGTTATTGCGTGGAGCTTTCTATATTAAATCCTTCTTTAGAAGTTAAAACCATTCTGCATTTACCTGTTGTGTCTCTATTTATCAAATTTGTTTAATGTACTCTATTTCCCTAATTGAAGAGAAATTGAGGAAACAGAAATTAAGGCACTGGAAAGGCAGTTAATGCAGTCAATCGAGACTTGCATTTCCAAGAAAAAGAGGATTATTCTCTGTCAAATGGAGATGGAGCGAAAACAAGGCTCGGAAGAGGTTCACCAATTTTTCTACTTATGTACTATGTTTGAATGTATATGCGAGATTCTTTGACTTAATACCTGGGGCTTCTTTTTAAAGAAAATAGTATTGGATAGGTATGTATCCTTTTATCTAGAGATACATGTGAAGAAATTTGGTCATGAACAAACAGTTAAGATAATGCTACATATTGAACTTACAAGTAGTCGAAGGATTCGTCTTCTATGAACTATGTGGACTTCCGAACATACTGCTTTATCTCCTTGTATGTAATCTGTTACTGTCTTCATCAAATCACTGAACTAACACACTTGAATGGATCCTTTATGGATCACTCTTACAGTGACAACTGCGAGCTAGATGCTTCTTAATTGACTTACAATGGAAGTGTTGCTGAAAAGAAAAAGAATAGCTAACCATTAATCTCCAATCTCTAATAAGTCTCAAATGGGAAATAATGTTTCTAGCGAATCCTGACCAAAGATTTTCAGAAAAGAGGATGAGAAACATGGATAGAGCCTAGAGGTGGTTTTCTCCATCTGTTTGGTCTCTGAACTAAATAAGGATGAGTACTATATTCCAATGTCGCTGTCTGTGGAAAAGTCACCTAGGAAGAAATGAATTATAAAACTAAAGTAATTCAGTTTACTGAACACAATGCATTGTCCAATCATTTGGGCCACTTCGAAAGGATTCTTTGTTTTTTGTACTTTTAATTGGTGTGAGTCTGAATATTATTTAAATTTATCTTCTCACTGTTCTGTGATTACTTTGTAATCTAGAAGTTGCTGACATGATGTGGTGAAGTGGTCAAATAGAAAATGTGAAAGGAAACAAATTGTTTCGTCGTAGTTAAATGTTCAGCTTCTGCTTAAGACTTCTTTGTAGTTTTGTGTCAGATGCTTTTGATTTTTACTCAAACCAATCAATGGTATCCATTGTTTGATTGTCATACTAATGTAATCATGGGAATATAATTATGGTTTTCACTGCATCATGGAGATGTGAAATAAACTTGTCTTAGATATTAATATGATCTTGAAATATAATTGGCGCTATGTTTGTGTGTGACAGAAATTAAACAATAGGTCCTTTCTAAAGCGAATAGTTGGGACTGTTGTTCGATCTGTTCAGGATGATCAGAATGAACAAGGTTAGTAATTGTAAATATATCTTTTTAAATCTTAAACAAAATGCACAAGTATTATATTTGAATTCGTCTTCTTATAGTCTTTCTCTATATCACTCAAGCTAACTTTTTTGCTATTCATGATAATAGCCTGGCTGTTCAAGTTATTCTTTTGCTGCTAACCTGTGGTGAATTTGTGATAATGCATGCGAATTTTCTTTCAAGGGTGTATCACTCTTCCCCAGGGTCGAATGTCTAGCCCGTGTGATGGGGCCATGCCCACCATGAACTCTGAAAATAAAAACTATGTTGCATATGTTATAGTAGTTATTGATTGTATATTTTTGAAGAATTTATATAAGGAACCAACGTAATTTAAGAAAATTAAAACATAAATTGAGTTCTTTATCTAACCTGAACTCTTTGCCTTTTATCTTGTTTTCTCCTAATAAGTTTTTTCTTGAAACAATGTCATAATTATACATTTATCTATATATGATCTATGACACATCATTGATTTTGGATGTTATTATAGTAATTTCTACCGTGAAGATATTTTTGGTTGTGAAAATTTAGTGTGAACCATGAAATCAAATGAGACATGAGCTAATTTGTAATTCTTCGATAGGGAATATAGAGAAAGGCACATCTGAAGCCATCAGAGTAGAAATAACACTCAAAATTTGCAATTATGAAAGAAGATTGTCGTAGTCTTTTTAGGTGTCATTTTGGGATTGTTGTGGCAAATAGAATTAATATATAATTCCTAAGTTTTGTACCTTAGTTGTGATTTTGTCTTCTTAAATTTGCTTTCAGTTGAAAGACGTATTTTTATTAATCTGTACTTCGTGCAAGTTCTCTATTTTTTTCCATGTGAGAATCATTTAGCGGACGAAATTTCAAAATTTTATAATCGCGTCTTTTTTTTCTTGGTGGTCGTGGGTTGTTATACCTGATTTTCCTTTATTTAGTTAGTCCTTTCAACTCGAATATGTGAAGAACATATTATTGTCTATCTTGCTCACCCTTAATTTACGAGATCATGTACAAAAAATTATATTGAATGGTCGTTATATCTTTTAAACAAAATGGTCCTAAATTAATCTTATGACGTGTACTTAGTATATTTTGGTAATCCTACTGCTTAACTGTTGGGATTTTTTTTTTTTTATTGTTCAGATATCAAAACCATGGAAGCAGAGGTACATGCTTTAGAAGAGCTCTCGAAGCAACTATTTTTAGAAGTTTATGAGCTTCGTCAAGCTAAGGTATACTCAGTGCATGTAACTTTTCCTGTATGTTGCAAATCAAAGATTACACTAGAACGCAATACAATTACTTATGAAAATCCTTCTGAATATTATTGCAATCGTTGCAGGAAGCCGCTGCTTATTCTAGAACCTGGAAGGGTCACTTGCAGAATCTTTTGGGTTATGCTTGTTCAGTTTATTGTGTATACAAAATGATAAAGGTAATTTTGAGTTTTGTTTCATTTTATAAGATTGATATACTCTTTGTTCAGATTTTGTTTCTGTTAAAATTCATGAATGATAGTTACAGTAGGTCATACTCTGTCGTATTTGTATTCTGGCTGTACCGATTGTTTATGTATATTTGTTTCTTCTGTTTTGCAGTCTTTGCAAAGTGTAGTTTTCAAGGAGGTAATTATGTTAAATCCTCTTTCTGTTCCATCCAATTCCTTAATACTCTATTAGTCTTATGATGTCCATCGTCAAACTACAGAAAAGTTTACAGTATTTTAATGGAGAAAACTCTCTTGTCAGGCTGGTTCAGTTGATCCTGTGACGAGAACAGTCAGCATATTTCTGCAGTTTTTTGACATAGGCATCAACGTGACTTTGTTATCACAGGTTAGTGCTGCTGCTTTTTACTGGTTTTCATCTCCATGTAGTCTGCAATGGCTAAAGATATGGTTTATATTTTTGAGTTGGTTGTTGAATGTCATTATGCCAAATAATATGGACTCTTAGTTTGTAAATAATGTTTTATTCTTCCATTTTTACTTTGCTTGGTGTGCGTATGTGTGAAAATTTGGGTTTCTGAAGGTGAGAAACCTATTCCCAACATAAAAATGAGTTGCCCATCATTTGTCGAATAAAATATCCTTAAACAATTTAAAAGATATATTCAAACTTTTACTAGAACTAGCTGACAATGTGTTTAATATAGAGACTGAATGACTACTCATTTCTATTGGGTTGTGCTGCATGCATAACATATTTAACGGAAAATTAATGATATCATCCAATACCTTACTATTTATAACTTTCTCGAATGACATGGTTTGTATTGTGTCAGTACATTTCCCTTCTGTTCATCGGGATGCTGATAGTCATTTCTGTACGTGGATTCTTAACGAATTTGATGAAGGTAAGTCTTTATGCCTTTTTCCTGATCAAAATTCTGTTACATTGTTATCCTACACTAAAAGCTATTTAATCTCTCTTCAAGGTCTTGAATACTTTTTTTTTTTTTTTTTCNGTTTCTTTTCTACAATTTGTATTTCACCTTGAGAAATAATTTTAATCACTGTCATTTTCTGCAGTTCTTTTTTGCTGTTTCCAGAGTTGGTAGTGGGTCCTCAAGCAATGTTGTTCTTTTCCTCTCCGAAATTATGGGAATGTATTTTGTTTCCTCAATATTACTAATTAGGAAAAGCTTGGCAACAGAATACAGGTAATGTTTATCATTCATGTGCTGCCCACGTCAGTTTTATTAACTTGCTATGATACTTAAGCATGCATAATTTTTTTAATGTTCCTTCCTAAGCATGGATATTATTAATTTTATTGAGCTACTTAGGGTGTGATTGTTTATGGATTCAACTAGTTTTTATTTGGTTTGTTTTTAACTATAGTTAATTTTGGAAAAAAGAAGTATGGTTAGTTGTTAGTGGATATATTAAAATAATATTTAAATAAAATAATTAAAGTTGATTTGATGTAAAGTAAAAAAAAAATGATTGAAAGTAATGGTTAGTTAAAATTATGTGAGTGGATGAATAGTGAATTAAAGTTGATTTGATGTGTAAGAATGATTGGTTGATATTATTTAATTATATTGGTAATATTGAAGATAGTGGGATTGAATTAAAATTGAGTTAAATTTGAGTTTTGATTGGATTTTTTACTATTCAATTTATATCCAATCGAATATTCGAAAATTTTGAACGCAGCTTTTGCCATTTTTTTTTTGGTATCCTTTTTGTTTTGGTTTTGTCCTTTAATTTATCTTCTGCTAAACGTTGAATTGACGACCATTTATTATATTGTGATATTTTGTTTTCTTACCTATTTATAGCTTTTATTATGTCTTAAAATTTTGTCTTTGTTCTTTTAATAGGATGATTATTACCGATGTACTGGGTGGTGATATTCAATTTGACTTTTATCACCGGTGGTTTGACGCGATATTTGTGGCCAGCGCTTTTCTTTCTCTGCTATTGCTGTCTGCGCATTACACGTCTCGTCAAGCGGACAAGCATCCCATAGACTAAGTATCCCCAACAACGCAGGAATATATTTTTCCAATGGTATTATTATCTATTATGTGATTTTGATGCCTCTAGTGTTTGGATACTGATTATGGAAATTTGAGCATTGTAAAGGTAAATTTACGTGGGNTGTTTTTTCCATTTTTATTGTTGTCAGTGTAATTTTTTCCTCATTCTAATTCAATTATTTGATTCTCTCGTAACACCAACCAATTGATTTTTTAGGGATAAATATTTCCTAATTCTCAGTGTTTGTCTTGTACAAAAAACACAAGGTCAAACGAAGTTTTCAACAACATTATACTACCCGTGAAACTAGTTTACTCGGGAGGAATTCTCAGATAAATTATACAATGTGAGAAAAATTGAAAAATTGAATATATATCAAATAACGAATGAATAAAGGAGCTTCGTATTTTACTTTAATTAAAAAAAAATAATGCAGAATTTTAAAGTTAATTTATATTTTTATTTGATTATGAAAAACTTTTCCATGCACTACATTATTAAATTTATTTTATTTGATATTAGGAAAAACTTTTCCATGCACTGCATTATTAAATTTATTTATAATTTTAATTTTGCCGCACCACATAGTTTTTAATTATTTTTTGTTTTTAATCCTGGATATGCTACGTAAGTTGGTCATGGCTAAAAAATAAGCTTTGGTTTGACTCCACTTTTATTCATAAACATAACAAACTTGACTATAGGTAGAAAGCAACTTATATATTTATAACTTACTAACAATACAAAAACTGACTAAAGTCATCCGCAGTAGTACCATTCATATAAACACAAAATCATTCTTTCTTTCATCCATTTCATCTCTACATCATCATTCTACTCAAATTTTGCTCATTAACAGTAACTCACATTGGTTGATGCATTTAAATGCAAATGCATGAAACCCATTATCTCACTTACCTAATATTATTTTTATTTTAATATCAAATAAAATAAAAATATAATATTACTCGTGTAATAAAACAGTCATTGAATGACAAACAATAGATTAAAATTTAAATGAATGTCATGAGTCCTGCCATTAACACTTATAAGGAAAAAGGTTAAAGCATAGACCGTTACAGACTGAACCGGCCGAGATAAAACAAGAAGCTGATAAAATGGTCTAGGATCGATCCTACATGTATGGGATCCCGTGAACGAGCCATCAAGTCCGGTTGCATGATCGAGCTCATAGGCTCGGTCCTAGACCTCGCAAGTAGCCATAAATTATAATATTTAGAGATATCTGTACAGGAGATAAACGCCTATATATACTGAAACATCAGCTGCGGTAGGCAAGATACATTTAACCCTCAACAAATAATCTGCTACTGTTCATCTTCTCCACTCATCCCCGTATACTGACTTAAGCTTCGGAGGGTTTGACGCCAGAAAACCTCCGGCATCCCTTTGCAGGCACCTACAAGCTCCAACTCTGACCGAAAACGGGAAAAGAAGGCCGCATCATTGAACCGAGGACCGTTCTGGACCGGAGCCACCTACGCGAGACCTTATCAAATTGGCGCCGTCTGTGGGAGCACTCAGCTCAACCGGCAGCTCAGCGGTATTCTCACAACAAAGAAATTCATTTGGTAAGTGAAAATAGGAGACAAAGACACACCTCGCGGAGAGGAAGGGAAGATAGTTCGTGGCTGCATATACCCGGCCATGGGAGCCCGAGCCACCTCGGGGATGGCTTTTCGACGAAGAGTCACCCAGAACACCCGCTCCAGAAGTCAAACGCGGGGCGATAATGGACATGGGAACACCCAGCATCCCGGCGGACGAAAAGGTGCGCCAAGGACAATGCTGGGAACACGTCAAGAGGAGACAAGGCCTTACGAGGAGATAGGAGAGAGGAGGCCGACGGTGAATCCCCGTCTGCAAAATCAACCTAGCACCCCCGAACCCTTGTTGCACGTCACTAGTTCAGTGCTAGAAAAGATGAAGCGGAGGCGATAACAGCGCGCACTCCCCCACCTGCGTGGGCAGAAGTTCGACCTGTGGAGCAGTCGATTCGACCTGTGGAGAAGCCAGTTCGATCTGTGGGGCAGCGTGAAGCATCGAGGCAAGGAGAAGTTGAAGCAGAGTGATCCATTCATTCATCTGCATCCGCATCGCAAGCTAGGCAAGACCCCATCTCCCCAGCTAGGCAAGATCCGATGATAGAGCAGATGGCAGCGCAGTTACGTGAATTGCAAGAGAGAGCCAAAGGCAGGAGGTCGGGGCCTCGTATTCACGAACATGCTTTCACAAACGCCATAATTGACGCTGACCTCCCTCCAGAATTCCGTGAGCTTATGATATCTTATGATGGCTCGACCGATCCAGCTGTTAGAGCGATGCATCAAGTACATCAACGTATAAGAATCGCAAGCCGACTTCATACAACTTGATCCTAAGAAGGAGAAAGAAAGAAAAGAGCAGCGAAGACCTCCGCGAGGTGATGAGCGTCGAGTAGGACGCGAGGGCAAGCAAGTCTAGGAGAGAAGTTGGAAGCCATGACAGAGGTTCGATAGGTACACACCATTGGCTGCAACGAGAGAGCAGGTCTTTGAGGTGTTGGAGAGAAAGGGCAATCTGTCGTGGTTAGATCGACCTCGACCCCACCCGAAAAGAAATGGAATGGCGATAGGTAGACCAAACGCTTATTGTCGATACCATAGAGATCTCGGACATAGCAAGGACACTTGCAAGGATCTGAGAGATGAGATAGAAAAGTTGATACATGCTGGTCATTTAAAGGAATCTGTCTTAAAGGACAAACATCCGGGGAAAGATAAGAAAGAGACGGAGAAGCGTGGACGCGACGACGGTAACGAGACCAACCCGATACCTAAAAAAAAAGGAGTGATCCACATGATATCGAGCGGACCTACAGATGGGGATTCAAATCACGCAAGGAAGCGACATGTGAGATCCCTCGACGAGGACAGACGAGGAGAAGAAGTGCAGATTGCAGAGGAGGTACCACTCATCCACTTTGGGCCTTCAGACCTCAGAGACATTGCCAAGCCACATAACTACACATTGGTGATTACGACCGATATAGCAGGCTATGATGTGGAACGGGTTTTCGTGGACACTAGAAGCTCGGTAGACATAATCTTTACACATTGCCTAGACAAGATGAGTTTAGGTTCGTTGTTGCAACCCATACGTACGACTTTGTATGGATTTAGCGGGACAGAGGTCGTACTTCAAGGAGAAGTGACATTGCCCGTGGCGCTAAGAGAACCACCCCTGAGACAAGTAAAGATGATTCATTTTTTGGTGGTTGAGATGGGATCAGCATATAACGTGATACTGGGACGACCGAGCCTAAACTCTTTCCAGGCCGCTATTTCGACATATTTCATGAAGATGGAATTTCCGATCGGTGATAAAGTAGGAGAAGTCGTCGGTAATCAGAAAATTGCGAGAAAGTGCTATCAGGTCACTATCAAGGAGGGCCGGTCCAATGGAGGGAAAACCGAGGATGAGGATCGATCTGATAAGAGGGGGACCGATGAAGCGCAGGATCGACTCGAAAAGCGACCGAAGGGGGATATTACCACACAAGACGAGTTGATGGAGATCGAGCTGATAGAAGGTTTGGAGGGCAGAACGACCAGTATTGGGAAAGATCTTTCGCATGAGATACGAGATAAGATGGTGCAGATGCTGAGAGACTTCTTAGACGTCTTCGCCTTTACCCTAGAGGAACTCACAGGCATCAGCCCGAGCCTAGCAGTCCACCACCTGAACATCGATAAGAGAGCAAGACCGGTGAAGCAGAAGCTTCGACATTTTGGTCACGAGCTGGACCTCATTATCGAACAAGAAGTGAACAAGTTGTTGTTGGCGGGACATGTTAAACCGATCCAATTCCCAGAGTGGTTATCAAACGCAGTCATGGTGAAGAAGGAGTTGGGTAAGTGGAGAATGTGCATAGGTTTCGGGACCTGAATAAAGCTTGCCCAAAGGACCACTACCCGCTACCCAGAATCGATCAACTCGTGGACTCGACGGTGGGATGGGAGCTCCTCAGCATGATGGACACTTCAAGGCTATCACCAGCTTGTGTAGGCGGAAGAAGACTAGAAGAAAGTTAGTTTTGTCACCTCAAAAGGAACGTACTATTATGGATTAACGATTAGTCCTGCACAACCAAGTTATGCAATAATAATAATCCAACAATTATATGCTGCGCCTTGAACTCAATTAATTCATGCATATCTACACATAAAGCCTAAAGATCTGAACTTTACACAAAATACGAATTAAACCAAGTGCTCCGATACCACTTGTTGGGGTTATATCAGGAACGTCGTATTTTATGCAAATCACCGATCTAAAATCTACAAATATAATCCTAAGCACAGCGGACTAGAGAATGCTTTGAACACTCACGACTTAAAATTGCAGACTCTGTGACGTTTCTGATTTCCACTGATGGAGATCGTCTAAACTAATTGTCGAAATCAGATCGTCTCGTCAAGGTCAAATCGTCTGTCGCCGTAGCTGGACGCCTGCACCGTGGGCTACGTGCGGGTTCTTAGTTGTGTGGGTTGCTCGCGTGTGATCGGGCATCACGGGTGGGCGTACATCGCAGTTGGGCACGGGTCGCGACTGGGCGGTGATTGGTCGCGACGCATGGCGACAGATGGTGGATGTCGAATGGTGGCGCGGAGGGCCAAGGCCCTAGTATCAACAACGGGCTGCGCAGAGGGCACAGGGACATAAGCTCGAGTACACGCGGGTTGCTGGCACAGACCGCTCGCTAATGCACGATGACCGCGCAAGACAACGCGAGGACGTGCAAGACAGAGTGGACTAGCAGGAGACCCGTCGACGAACGGACAAGAGATAAGCGGGAGCGACCAGGCAGCACGCCGAGCAGACACTGGTCGCAAGGAAGAGGCAGCGCGACCATTGCAATGAGGACAGATGCGACATGTGTGCAAAAGACGTCGCGTGCATTGTGGGCGGTAGTGGGTAGCAAGGAACCCGGGCGAGCGCGAACACGCGCAGTGAGGCGGGCACGCGCGAGCGCGACCTGATGACTTCGGATGCAGGTGAGACAGCGCGTCAGTGCACAAGATGCGCAGGTCTAATGCGGACCGACCCGGGAGACCCACACTAGGCGCAGACAGCAACAGACCAGTTTTACTTGGGGCGCAAGAAGACTTGGCGACCAAGTCGGAAAGGGCTTCTAAAAGACTTGGCCAATTTTATTAGCTTAGTTACTTAGATTATTATTTATAGTTTATTTATAGTTTTGATTTATTGGGCATGTGCCTCAATATTTATTAGGAGATTAATTAGTTATTTGAAAAATTTTAGGATTCTAGATATATTATCTCCATTGGTTAGAGTTCTAGTTCTCATAGGATTAGATTTAGTCTTTTCTTTAAATACTTTATCTTATGTTCAAGCTTAAAAAGTATTGAATTAATAAGAAAAATCGTCATCTTAACCTCTCGTGTTATAATTTGTTCGGATTTTATCATACAATCGTGTTTGAAAGAAGGCCTATTGCGCGTCGTTCGACACAACTATCGCCGAGAAGGAAGGCTAGTTGTGCACCCTTCAATACATCTATCGCGGTGAATCAAGGCGTTGAGCGCGAGTTCGAAGCAAACCAAGGAGTCAAGATACACGATCTTCATCACCATGGTCGGATACGCTGACAAAAAATACCGTTGTCGACGGGGTTTGAATCTGGAATGAAATATCTACAAAAAGTTATGCCTTTGTTTGTAATTATTCAAAATATTTGTTAAAATTGCCAAAGAGTGTAAGACGGTGATTTAATTGGCAATTTGACTGTTAAATTATGACTTTTGTATTGCAATATGTGATACTGAAATAAATTTAAATTCACATAAAAATATAAAGTAACTAAGTATAAACTAAATTGATATTATTTTTTTAAAATTCACCAATATCATGATTTTTTATTTGAGTATTTGATAAAATATGAAGTAATTTAATCATTTGTTTTAATGTACAAACGTATATATTCATAAAAAACCGTTTCTAGTGAAATAACCTTTAGCCTCTGTTTGTTTTGAGGGATTTGAAATCCCTTGATTTCAAAATTTTTGAAATATAATTTTTTTTTATACTTGCACATCCCTTGAATGAATGTGTTGAAAATATCATAAATCAATTGTCAAGCTCGCATCGATGATGTTGACTCACGGTGATGATGAACCTAAATGATCGCGGACGGCGTGGTCCTCAACAGTCGATTTCAAATGACTAGTTTTGAGGAGTGATTTCAAATCCTTCAAAATAACTAGAGGCTCCGTTTGGATTGAAGGATTTACTGAGGAATTTGAAATCCATAAATTTTAAATTTACAAGTTCAAATCCTCATGCATGTTGGGATGGTAATGAAAATTGGAAGATTTCAAATTCATGCTAGATATTTTTTAGTCATTATTTTGAAGTATTTTAAATGATTCCTCAAACATACTCATTTGAAATCCACCGTTGACGACCACGCCGTCCGCGATCATTTAGATTCATCATCACCGCGAGTCAACATCATCAGTGCAAGCTAGACAATTGATTTATAATATTTTCAACACATCCATTCAAGAGTGTGCAAGTAAAAAAAATTATATTTAAAAAATTTTGAAATCAAGGGATTTCAAATCACTCAAAACAAACGGAGACAGAATGAATTTGAAATCCTCCACTTCCATTATCATCCCAACATACATGAGGATTTGAACTTGTAAATTTGAAATCTATGGATTTCAAATCCCTCTGTAAATCCTTCAATCCAAACTTAGCCTTATATTATCTATAATAAATGTGTAACTTTAGGCCAAAAATTATTTATATTGAAATTTCGAGTATCTAAGAATTTTACCTTTTTTTAAAAGAATTTATTGAAATAAATGTCAACTAAATAATAATTTTCTTATAAATCAATTCCAAGACCGCACGCAACGTTGGTCCTGTTATGAAATAATAAAATAATGTATGTGAATGACTATTTTGCCTTCGATATATTTGTATTATTACGAGTTATGCCATCAGACGTTTTCTATAAATAGGAGTTTCAGTTTTAATGAAAATCGAACAAAGAGAATACATTTTCTCTATTCTCTCTCTTTCTCTCTAGTTTTATAACACGTTATCAGCACGAGTCTCTACCCTCTAGAGCTTGATTTGTAATATGTCGATAGTATGCTCTACAGTTGCGTCTTATGGACGATCTTCTGTATCAGAAATTGAAATAGTACAAATTTTATTCTTCATCAAACAATACTTCATACCAGGAAAATTGTCTTTCCCGGTCATAGAAACTAAGCAAAATCTAAATCCCAACAGAATGGGCTGCTGCAAATGTCAATACACACCTTGTCCATTCTTCTCGTTTCTTGTACTCACCTCACCAATCTTCACACTCCGCCCGCATCATAATAATTCTCAAGACCAAAAGAAAAAAAAAATAAAGGGAAGAAAATTAACTGAAAGAAGATGTCTCCACCGAAACTTTGCAACAGGTTAACTGAAAGAAGATGTCTCCACCAAAACTTTGCAACATGTTGGGAAAATTAATGATAGGAGATTCTTTAGTGGAGTAGGAGGCTAATGTTGGGATGATAAAATTTTACCATGGCAATGGAGAAACTGGAAAACCACACATCAGGTATGTCAACGTCTCTGCACGTAATTAGTATTTTGCATTAGCAAAATTGCTATCCAACTACGCAGATGTTTCCCTAACACGAATGAATAAAATTAAAATAGAATAAACTCAAAGACTTGTTTGGAATTGAAGAGCCATTGGTTGTAGAATCCAACCTTTTTCTTTTGCTTTCTCACAAAATATTTCACTGTAGAGTTCACAGAGAAAAGAGTAAACACGAATGAAATGAATTATCTTAGAACTGGTTGTGAGCACAGACCATTTGAAAACAAGAAAATAGTGAAAGAAAAATTATTGATAATTTGATATGTGTTGGATGGGTCTAGAAAAATGAAGAGAAAGGATAGCTGTCGGCAATAGGTACACGACAAAATAGCAGGTATGTATGCATTAATGCATTTGGAATTGGGACACCTTGACTTGGCCTACATATATTGGACTGGAAAAAAATTACACACGTGTCTCAGTTCATTTTGTTCAATGCTTATTTCAAATTCTGAAAACATGTTTATCACTACAGTCATTATTGACATCTTAATAAATTTATACAGTTTACGTGAAAGAAAATACATAGTGCTCAAGTTAGTCTTTTCCCATTTGCAAGATATTTAATTTTATAAAAGTTTTATTTTGAAACTATTATAGATATAATTTATTTTGACTAGTTATTAACTAGCTCCTGAATAAAAATGTGAATATTTACGAATTGATCCATGTGATATGAAAATAAGTATGTGTGGCTACGAGAACCGGCCAGTGCGGCTCTGCCGGCAAATAATATTTAATGGTAGCCGACTGGTCAAATGTTGATCAAAATATTATAAAGAAGTATGAATGATCATGAGAAATGGCCGAGCGGTGTGGCCACCGGCAACATACAGTAAAAGATTCAAACGGCTAAATGGAATGATCGACATATTAATGATATCCGGTGATATGGAATGGCCAGGTGGCAAGGCCACCGGCAACAAAATATGAATGGCTATATATATATACATGGTCCGGCCAGTGCGACTCTACCGCCGGCGACGGACAGTACAAATTATGCGATAGCCGATGAGTGAAATAAATGATTCTTTATATCTGGCCATGTGAAAGTTGACTAAAGTCCTGATTGTGAGCGGACATTATATGGACTAACTTGATCCTGAAAAACAATTGATAAATTTTCCACATTTATTAATGGAGAAACAAATATGATTAAGTAGTACCAGAAGTTACTACTTAATGATTAAATGATATCTGGTATATTGCTATGGGAAGCTACCACGTTATGATTAAACAAAATGATGAAATGGTACCAGAAGCTACCATTAGATGATTGAACAGAATGAGAAAATGGTACCAAAAGTTACCAGTTATGGGTGATCACACAAAATAATTTCTCAATATATTATATGAGTCTAAGGGACTATGTCAGATGACGAAATCACACTGAGATTCGAGATCATATAGATATTACAATGAAGTGCTCCAGAAGAAGCACATATGACAGTAATTGTAGTCATGAAGTACTACACACTTATCTTGTGGAAAAGCGAAATTGTTATTATTATTACTGAGAAACAAGTAAAGGTTCAGATGATGGAAATATGGATAAGGGGAAAAATCCTCGATAAATACAAAATGCGAAAGATATTACATAATAAAACCCATAAAAGAAGGGTGCGTCTTGAGAGTATAAAACTCCGTAACTCTGCCACCCATGAATGATATCTGGGTTCATAATGAGAGATCTAAAGGATCAAAAGCTCTTTTTCGCTTAACTCCTTGTGTTTCCACAGAATCTTGAAAAGTCAAGCTTTCTTGAAGCTTTTTGATAAGATCAGCAGGTGTATCTGCAGATTTGAATACTTCTCTTGTTGAAGGAGATATAAAGGTTTGATATACTCCTATGTCTAAAAATCCAAGCAAACCCTGGAAAAAGTTATTAAAATTGAATAGACCTATGGGCTTGTTATGAAGTTTCAATTCTGCCCAAGAAGCAATGGTGAACATTGTCATTAGCGTTCCATAACCACCTGGAAGAATGATAAAAGCATCGCTATTGTTCACCATATCCATCATACATTTATAAATAGAATGAGTTAGCATCATGCTTGTGGAATCCTTGACGACCCTTGTTGAAGCTCTACGAAAAGGTATGATACTTTTCACTTCTATCTCAAAATATTATCCAGCCATTAAAAGAAAATCAAAGAAAGTATTGCTAGTCTCTCCACACAGCAAATTGGTTTTTTGATTCCCCAACTCTTTTACTAACTGACTTACAATATCAATAGTTTGAGAAAAACTTACCAGTTTAGAACCACCAAGAACGCATATTGATTTGATCGGTTGAAGAAAATTATTACCTTGCGAAGACTTTGAAATATCCATCTATTTATTGATAAACTAAATTTTCAAAAATTTTGTGAGATATATGATTATGATGAATGACTCGCTATTTAAAGAGAAGTTTTACAAAACGACAAATACTTGCACTGTTTTCTTCTAACAATTGCAATCGACAGATAAGGCATGGGGTCTTAAATAAATCTTATCTGTGGGCAGCTATAAGGATTTTTAAAATTATAGTACAACCTACTAAACTGTATTAGTATGATTTTTCGTACTAACAAGACCAGTTTTACATATTTGATCTTCTAAAATAATATTTTCAAGACTATAACGTTCTTCTTCACTTTTGAACTGAGTCCATAAAGACATAAGCTCACGATGCACATATCCACTAGGATGTGTCTCAAGAATCTGTTGAATCGTGTGATCCACAGACTCCTTACTCAATCCATCCTTTATAAATGCTATTTTATCTTCTCGATTTTTGGACACGTACCCCACAGATTTACATCGTGTGTCACAAGTCCATCGAGCGCATTTGAAGGATCCACCTAATCTTTTTGCTCTTCGTTTCTTTGCAGAAGTACTTTTACCCATACCTGACATATTTATATGAATTTGGAAACTCTCCAGACAATCGAACTTGTGCTTCGATCAACCATCGAACATCATTTGGAATACCATTATTCATTAGCACCCTCAATCTTTCTAATCGAGATCGATTAATCCTTTTTATGATATTTACTGGAACAAATGGATAATATTTATGGATATTTGAGAGTGCTAGATCCATTTGTAAATTCGGACCTTTGTTAAGGAAGGTTGAATGAATTACCTGATAATTTATAGAAATGATGTGTATGCGATACGACTCTAAAACAGAGTTTAAAAGTCTGTATGTCTGCAGGCATGATACGCATGTGATGCGATTCTGGATTTAAAGATTGTGTGTCAGAATCTGCACTTAAAATGCATTTATCCGAAAGATGATGTGATATGTTTGTGATAAATGTGTCATAATGAATTATTGTGATGATTACTAATATAAATGATGATGGTTGCATGATTAACTGAGTTTTGTGATATGAGATGCTTTGTTCTTGATTGGTGAAAATTATTACTAGCTAAATATTTGTGAATCGCTATTTGATCAATTTGAGTATGGAAGGGGTACGATATATATGGGCCCACTACCCCTCCATGTGTACTACTAGATATTATGGATCCACTAGTTAGCCACATGTGTATGATACGTAACCTGAAGTTACGAGATGATTTGATCAAATAATGGATATATGACACGTAACCTGAAGTTACGAGATGATTTGATCAAAGAATGTGTATATGACACGCAACTTGAAGTTACGAGATGGTATGATCAAAGAATGACACGAGATGATTATGAAAGAATGAAAATAAGTGTCATATGAAAGATAGTAATATACTCAGCTGATATGATGAACTCTTGAAAGAAAAATGTGCACATTACAAATGATATGAGTTCAAAGTCCTCCAAATTTATGTTGAAATCGAGAACAAAATGGAGACTATACGAATTCCCCTCAAGAAATTCAATACTGAAAATACAGATCAGGGATCTGTTTAGATGAGGGGGAGAATCAATGATTGAAATTTGAGAATGATATACGCATCACACTGAAAGTGTGCAAATTATAAATTGTATGATACTCATGATGGTGAAATATATGATATGATATGATGGTGGAATAATATGCTGGAAGCGTTGATATTGTGCAAAATAAAATCCTCCAAATAAGTGATGAAAGGAGGCATATATACACTATTGATGAAATCAATTGATAATGAGATATCTCAATATGACGGGGAATAATAGAAATGAATAAGTGTCGACACAAACAAATGAATAACGCTATATAAATGATATTGACGAAGATGAAATCAGCTGAAATGTGAATATTGGGAACTATTGACAGTAAGACCATTAAAATCAATTGATGATGAGAATGAGTTTAAGAATAAAAGTTGCACAAAGCATGATATGACATATTATCATGAATACCATCAGTATCTGAAAATCTGAACAAATTTATATGATACTCATGTAAATTATGGTAAATATATGGAATACGCGTTGTACTATTTTTCCCTTGGCTGAGGTTTTGTCCCATTGGATTTTCCCAGCAAGGTTTTTAATGAGGCAACAGGGATGACGTATTCACCTGAATAGTGTACTCTTTTTCCTTCATTAGGATTTTGTCCCACTGGGTTTTTCCTAATAAGGTTTTAACGAGGCATATTCATGGTATGATGAGGACTACTGGATAAATGATATGATTCGTCACGATGATAAAAGAGACTGGAGTAGCTGTACTCTTTTTCCTTCGATCAAGTTTTTTTTCACTGGGTTTTCTTAACAAGGTTTTAACGAGGCAGCACATGTATACTCCATTAAAGATGATATATTTGAGGGGGAGCAATGTTGTGCTTCCACAATGATCAGGTTTTGTCCCACCGGGTTTTCCTGAAGAAATAATGATATGATTTCACAATGATCAGGTTTTGTCCCACCGGGTTTTCCTGACATGCTGAAGCAACGATATCTAATAGCGACAAGATACACTTCAAGATATGCAAAATGGGCTTTGTATAAATTAGTTAAAATATGTTTAGAAAATAGTCATTCAAGGGGGAGTGTTATGAAATAATAAAATAATATATGTGAATGACTATTTTGCCTTCAATGTATTTGTATTATTACGAGTTACGCCATTAGAAGTTTCCTATAAATAAGAGATTCAGTTATAATGAAAATCGAACCAAGAGAATACATTTTCTCTATTCTCTCTTTTTCTCTAGTTTTATAAGAGAGTCCGTTATTTATTCCATGCCCTTCTCATATATCTGCCCCTCCCTACGAAATCAAAAGGAAAGGTTGGCCCGATGTGCGACGTGGATTCATGCCGTTCTCATATAGCTTCCAAAACCGCACGCAACGCAGCGTTGAAACTATTAATTCCCCCTTTCATTTTTTCGGTTTCATTATCAGAAGTGCATTAATATACAGAAATCCGAATCAATGGCTGCATCAGTTGCGATTGGGCTGAGAACAGCATTTGTGGTGTTGGGCTGTATCATCACCGCCACTGTCATTTACACCACTGTCACTGATGGACTCCCTTTCCGCAAAGAACTACTCACTCCGTATCTTCTCTCTCTCTCTCTCTCTCTAGTCTATACCAAAATTTGTACTGGAATGTTTGATTAGTTGTTAAACGGTGGAATTGTAGCCTTGTTAAGAATTCTAGCTGACATTTGTTTCATGAAATGAGATTGGGTCTCCTTTTTTCAGTTTTAATCCTAATTAGTCTGAGAGATGTACTTATTATGGGTTAAATAAATATGTTTGAAACCGAACTTGTTGATGGGTAATTGTCAGAGAATGCGGATGTTAAAAATATGGTAATAGAAGACTTCAGAGAAAACTTTCATGAGCATCTGAATTGGAAAAATTGAGTCACATGAGAAAAAATTGAAATGAATCAATAAAAGTTACCAAGGCAAAACCTATGCGGATTTGAGCTGTAACAACAACTGAAAGTTCCTCTCCAAGATCTAACACCTTATGGTGCTCAACTGTGGCTTCTTTTACAATCACGAATTCAACTTATAGTAGACCAAACAATATGTTTGTATGGATGTAACTGATAAAGCTAATCTCGAGTGGTTTATACTTATACAAACATGGGTAAATGAGTGATTGTAGGCTTTCATCATGATACGGAATTATATTTTTGTCAACTTTTGATACAGGTGGATGGCAGCAACTCTGGTCGACTTCTATATCAATATTCTGGCAATAGGGGTATGCAGTGTTCTTTGCTCTAGTACTGCTCTTTGAAATTCATTATTTAAGAATTCACTTTGAAATTAGGATATTCCTGCAATATCAGGCATGGATTGTGTATAAGGAATCAAGCTGGATTCGGGCACTGATTTGGATAGTTTTGCTTGTATGTTTAGGAAGGTACAATGGATCTTATTCATTTAAATTCCACTGAGTTCTCTAACTGTCTCGTTGTTGTATTATGGAAACACAGTTGTTTTATATCTCACATGCCTTATCTACAATCTTGATTTATCTCTCATTGCCCCTTTCCTCTTTATTCTTGTTTTCAATACTTATCTTTTTTGTTTGTTTGATATGTTTCAGATCAGTTATTATATCAAGAAATATTTCTGTGAGAGACACATAATCCTCGTTTGTAAATGTACAAAACTGAAGTTTAGAGGCGTTACATTGTGCACAGTGGTAATTATTTTTTCTTTTTTTTTTGCAGCATTACCACATGTCTGTATATTGTTGTGCAGTTCCTAAAGCTGTCTTCTCAAGAATCAATACAAGATCCTATTTATTTTGTGCTTAAGAATAAGAAAAAGTAAGTGACAACAATACTTCAGTCCATACATTATTATCATTAGTGATCATTTTAGTTTTTGTATAATGTATGTTTTCTTTAAACATACTTATAGTCAGCATTACAGAATGCATCGCCTTCGTAACTGAGAAAACTGGGCATTGATTAGATTTTCCTGGTCCATTTGTTTTTAATGATGGAAAAAATTAAAATGGTACATTAGAGTTTAATGGCATTAACGACTTCACTATTTTAGCGCTTTGTTTGCATGACATACGTGTTCATCAGTTGTTACTACATATATCGGACCCCACTAAAATCACCCCCATTATTTTATTTTACTAGTTTCAGCTCTCCCGTTTGTCACCTCCTTTACTTTTTATTATTATTTTGTGAAGATTTTTATTGACTTTTAGGGATGAAGCAGAATCAGGGAGAATTGTATCAGTTGCAAGTGCACGGGTTCTTTTCAGTTTCTTGGGTTGTCTTATGCTTGGCACATTGGTTTACACAATTGCCACTGATGGATCTCCTTTTCGAAAAGATCTTTTAACTCCGTAAGTTTCTGCTTTTGTTTTTTCCCCAATTTTCTCAACACTGTGTTAGTTAAGACATATACCAGGTGTTGGTTATTTGGTGTTGTATAGATACATGGAAATTGAAGCCTCTTCTTCCCCATTCTCCCCAGACATATTTTTATAAAATATCAAAGACTCTAACTTACTGTATTTTTTCAGTAATCGCTGAAGCTTGTTCAGATCTGATCGTATTGCTACAAATTGTTTTCTTGTGCAATTAAACACTCTAACTTTCACTTTTTCTTTAAGTTTAAATGTCTTTAAAGACTTTAAATGACAAAAACTATTTTTTGTAGTTCAGAGTAAACTTGCAAATATATAAAAGCTAGATAACAATATTGTGAGAAAATAAAATGTTCGGCTGTCATTTTTGCAGTTAGCTCTTCCAATTTACAGTATACTAGTACTTATATTTATTCAATTTCATTAGAAGTTCACTTTGTGCGCAGGTGGTTGACAGCAACATTGATTGATTTTTATGTTAATGTTATTGCTTTATCGGTAATACTCTCCGCCCAATTCTTCAGTATGCAGATACATTTTCTATATCATGCAATGTGCATGTAACAAATCTCGACTCACCACTGTTTTTTGGGTCTGCTATCAGGTTTGGGTGGCATATAAGGAACCTAATTGGTTAACTGCAGCATTTTGGATTCTTTTGTTGATCTGCTTTGGGAGGTAAAGTAAACTAATATAGTGGACTAAGCTACCCCTGCTTTTAAAGCTTAATTACAAAAAAACACTTCATTATTATTCGATTTAAAGAATAGTGAGGTTCGCATATATAGATTATCCTCACTATCCCCTAATGTGTCCGAGGAAAACACATTGAAAGACATATGTTCATGTTTTCGAAAAAACATAATATCGTCACCTATAATCGCTATCATTCTTTAAATTTTATTGTAATTTGCTTTTGTGTTTCCTTGTTAAACAATGTTTCTTATTGTTTTTCAGCGTTAGTACATGCGTCTACATTGTCCTACAGCTTTTCCGTCTCTCATCTCAAGATCCCGTTTCTCTTGTTCTTTTCAGCAGCAGAGATATCAGGTAAGTCTTCCAAATTTTTAATCAGTTGTATTGTCACTAGAACAATTACGGTTATGTTGTGATTGATGAATATTAGTGTTAAGATAGGTAAACCTTTATTTTTATTTTTTCTTTATTTTCCTTTTCCAGAACTTAAAATATTTTATTCTTGATGTTAGGGCAGGAAACAACTATGAGAAAGCTGCGCAGGCTGATAGATACATGTAGTTTGGTTGGTGAGTGATAATTATTACTATATTGTTCCATGCGTTTGGAGCGCATGAAATTTGTATAATCTTGGATTGTGACAATAACTTGATATCATTGTGAGGTTGATTTTTAATAAAATTAGGTTATTAAAATTAATAAGTCACTTAGTTGCTAGATTTTGGGAGGAAAAATTGAAAGGAAAAAGTTCAAACGTGTCAATAATCAACTACCTTCAACCAAAATGCACGCAATAGTATAGAACACCACAAATCATTGATGCCTATAGTAACATAATGATTGACACAATGATTAAAATAGCTTAATCCTTTTTGTCATTATCTACTTATGTAACACATAGATTCATGCAGCATAACTATTGCATTTGAATGAAGCCGTAAAAATCTAATCCGCATTTTATAATAATAAAAAGTTCAATAACATTGCCATTAGCCAAACCAATGGTTAGACAATAAATTTCGTACTCTAAAAAGTTACATCGATAAAAATATGATATTTCATAACACAAGTATTTACTTTTATTAAATAATATAATAGGTTTATCCATCTATCAGTTAGATCACCTCATGCACAAGAATTATTTATTTATTTAAAAATAAAAAAAATAACTGGACAAAAAAGAAAAGAGGAGTGGAAAAAAATAAAAAAGAACGTATTTATAGAATACGTTTTTTCTTGAAAAACGTATTTGATAAATTCGTTTTTCTTAGTAATACGTATTCAATAAATTCGTTTTTCTAAAAAATAATTTATTAACATAATTAATGTAATTAAGTTAATTAAATTAATTAAAAACGTTTTCAATACATTTTATAATTAAAATTAATTTTTTAATTATAAAACGGATTATTTGTATACGTTTTTTAAATAAAATCAATTTTAAAATTATTAAAAATAAATTTTCTGCAGAAAATAAATTTCGGAAATATAAAACGTATTTTTCAAATACGTTTTATGTGTAAAATCAATTTTTCCCCCAAAAATTGATTTTTACCTAATTTTGCCCTAATTCTTCATAACACGTATTCCTAGAATACGTTTTTCTCTGCAGAAAAATACAAAATATTTTTTTGGATTGATTTCACAACCTGTTCAACAAATCACAACTTGTTCAAGCAACTAATATGAATCAATTCGCCAAAAATAATCGAACATACACTATATACAAAAAGTCAACCACAATAATTTATTCAAAACACAAATATCAGTATACAGAATGAAAAAAAAAAATAAAAAAATTAACAAATATGTTCACAAAATTCCATGAATACAATACAAACTAATTAGGTGTATATCGATTCGTAGGATTGCGCTGTCGCTGGCTGATCCGACGTTGTGGTCGCTGTGAAGAAGACGATGGTGTGGGCGTGACAGGTTCTTCTTCTTCTTTTTCTTCTTCATCTGAGTAAATCATTTTTTTAAATATCACAATAAATAAATAAATAAAATAAATAAAATTATTTTTTTGTTAAGTTAAAAATTTTCACCTTCTTCCTCTTCCTGAGGTCCGGTGTCGGCAGCGGGTTGGCGGTCGCGTCGTCTTCTACCTCCACCAATGTTGGCAGCAGGTTGATGCCTCGCCCGGTGTGATTGCGTCATCTGGGATCGGACGTAGCTCTCCTCCGTTAGAACTTGGCTCGACGACGGCCCTTGTGCGACCTCTCCGCCTCCGACAGTCATAGAACTGTAGAGAAAATTCTTGGCCTGTAGGATTGCGGCCTGCATCCTTGGAGGGACTGTATGAAATAGGTGGTCAACATTCGCTAACGTGTGATAAGCTCCCTCCATGGCGGTAGCCTGAAAATTAAATTCAAAGTCAATTAGAATGAAACACACACAAAAAAAATAAATAAATAAATAAATAATAAGAGAATAAAAAACAGAAATATATATTACTTACATCGCACTTCCCCTGCTCGGCAAGTGGATGAAAGCCTCTGTCCGGTTGGGCCACCGCGTACTTGGCAGGATCACCGAGTAGTCTCACAGTGATATTGTGAAACCAATCAAGGTAACCCGCCACAGGCTCAATGAATGGCCCCACAGCGATGGCGGGGACGACATTTTCGTTTCTATGTTAGACCCAAGCATTCCCAAACTCTCCGTGAGAGGCGACCCAATCAAAAACTGGCCTCCCAGTCATCCCTTGGCCTCGGTGGTGTAGCTGATATTCGGTCTCAGTCGGAATGATAGGAGGTTCGGGGGTGGACTGCCCACACCCGAATTGACGGAGGACCCTATCAGGCATGTGGACTTCACGGACGTTCCAGTTGAAGATCCACCCCCTATACATTCAGAGGTGTGAACCTTCTGTACACTGGGCCGGGAGAGCATTCCCTTGCAGGTGCCACTGATAGGGTAGCCAATCGAACTGAAAAATAAAAAAAAAAAATAAAAAAATTAGGAATTAATTTATATGAAAATTAAAACAAACAAATAATAATAATAATAATCTTACATCCGTCTCTGTGAGCCCTGTCAATTGATCTCGGGTGGTGGTTTTTTCCTTGCCCAGGTGTGTTGTGCTCCTCTTTCCCACCCACCTTAAAAATCACAGTAAAAGAAAAAAATTTGTAATCACAAAATTTGATAGTGGAAATAATGTAAATATTAAATACAAATAAACTTTATTACCTTCTACCTAAGGGACAACCAGGGACTCTCTCAAAGTTCGTATCCCTCATTCTTGGGCGAATACGAGGGATACGTTCATATGCCCAAACCTACACATATCGAAATATTCATTTGTTATTAGATATTAGTCTAAATTAGAAAAAAAAATGAATTTTGAAATAACAAGCAAATAAATTTACCTGAATCAGTTGGACACAGTTCTTGATCTAGTTTTTCCCAGACTTGGCGCTCGTGCAGAGCGCTCTATACACTTCGGTCAGGACCGCCGAACCCCAGCTGTACGTCTTGTTCGTATCGATGTCGTGCATAAGCTGCAACCAGTATAGGTTCACTCCATTGCCCCTCTGGTCGGGGAAGAAGAAGGAACCGATGCACCAGAGTATAAGGGCCTTCGCCCTCGCCTCGTAGGTGAAGCAATGCTCTCCATCGGCTAGCTCTCTGTTGCACTTGTCTTCTAACGCATAGGCCTTCAAATACTGGCCTGTAATGGCCCAAGTCTTGGGGTCTTGAACCGGTTTGTCGGCCTTCTGAGAGTGGTTTATATGTATTAAAAATTAATGAATGGAGTAAACATAAATAAATTAAAAAAAAATAAAATTGTAAGAAAAAGTTTACCTGAACATAGGGCTCGAACCCTAGCTCATCATAACAAATTTCTTGCCATTTAAGGGGTGTGTTATCTTGAGTCGCTCCCCAACAAGGCTCTCCATCGATCGGGAGATTAAAAAGGACTTGTACGTCCTGCAGCTTGATGGTGGCCTCCCCGAAGTCAAAGTGGAAGGTATGCGTCTCCGGTCGCCACCTTTCCACCAGACACGTGACGAGGCCGTTGTCGGTCATAACTCTGCCCATTCGAAACAACGGGCCAAAACCCGTCCTCTCGATGGCATCCCAAACTCTGGGATGCTGGTGATCCAACGCCTTCAAGAACTTAGTGTTAAAACGGCGGGGTTTAATGACGCCGTCACGACATCCGTCTATATCTTCAAATATTGCACTCGACCGATGGCAGTACTGAAGATATAGAACGGACGGATCCCTCGGACCAGATGTACATTGAAGCGTTGCGGTTGTGAGGACGACGAAGATGCCATTTTCTGCCAAAAAAGAAAAACAATCATTATATACTACATACTACAAAAAAAATAATAATTAATCAAATTACAATAATACAATCATATTCAGAAAAAAAAATCACAAAAACGGAAATAAATGAAACAAACAAAACAAATGCACAAATTTAAAAATATTATACACAATTATTCGAAAATAATCTTTATCGACAATTCGACTCCAACAATTCAACTTCCGACAAAATAATCCCTAAACATATTATATAAATTCACAACTAAATTCACCTCGTCACAATCATCACAAATTCACAATATGTCAACAATATGTACAACAATCCCTTTGAGGCATTTTATCGAACACGTTCAAATCATATATTTCCAAACAAACTACAAAACCCTAATCAATTTCCAAATAACCAATGAATTTATCACCAAACATATATAATCTAACAATCCATCAACATATTTCAATCCATAACTCAATCCCGCGTAGGGCAAGAAGAAGGAATTTTATTTTGTTATATTTATTTGAAAAACGGATTCGACGAATCCGTTTTATGTTTAATTATTCGAAAAACGGATTCGTTGAATCCGTTTTATATATGTAAAAAAATGGCCAGAGGATCCCAGATTCGGGACTCGAACCCGGGTTTGAGTGTGTCCATTATCTCTAGGTGCACCTCGTTACCATTAGGCCGCTAGGCTATCGCGTTTAGTTTTGCGCAAATTTTATTCTTATCCTTCAACATCAAAATTTTTATAGTATATAGTATTTTTAATATATTGTATATACATAAATATTATAATTTAACATATAGTATATATTATATAGTATATAGTATATAGAATATATATTATATAGTATACAATATATTTTATATAGTATATAACATAGTATATAACATATAGTATATAATATATAGTATATAGTATATAGTATAGAGAAGGGATCATATGAGAATGGAAGATAGTGAAAGAAATGAGAATGAACCTAGACCATGGGATCAACCATATCAATGGTGATGATAAAGTCAAACTATGGTAAATCATTAATGGAAATCTAGTAATTATTTGATCATGTGTGGTCAAATATGTGCAATTGACTAATAATTAAGGATAAGTTGGTCAATACACATATATTATATTATGTGGGACCTACACACCTATTAACACCCTTTTCTCTTTCATAAACTTTTTTCTTCCTCACGATCAGATTTCCAGATTTCAAATCTGCACACACACACACACACACTCGCACCACACACGGCGGCCACCACCAATAGATCCGCCGGAGCAAGACCTCGCAAGTGCCTGCACACGGCAAACCGCCGCCGCCATACCGCCTCCAAAGCCGCCGCCCGGCGCGGCCGTACGCTGCCAGAGTTCCGGCGTGTTCCACGTTGTCGAAACATCCTCCGGCGCCGCTTAACAGAGGAGAGCTGACGTCTTGAACGATGGAGGAAGGCCGATGGGGGCGGCGGGAGCTCGCAGCGACCGGCGACACCAACCAGCGGAGATGGGAGTCTGACAGAGGACGGCGAACGGGCGGGCGGCGAGATGGTGGAAGCCTGAGGCTGAAGGCACACACTAAGCGGCTGGCGGCAGCGACGGAAACAGGCGGCAGCGGCGGAGACGACGGCGGCGTGCTCACCGGAATATGACATTATGGGCTGTGAGGTTTTGGGTTGTTCTTTTGAGAATTAGACTAAGTTTAGGACCTAATTGTAATTTTAAGATTTTTAATTATATTTCAATTAAGCCCACATGCCAAATCTATAATTATTGAATGTTAATAAAAAAAATTATTTTTTATGTTTTTGTTATACACATGTATTAAATAAAAGATAAATTATTAAATAAAAATAATATAAAATATAAAATAATTTACAATAATAAACAAATTTTATAATAATAATAATTATAACTAATAAAATATTTAAATTAATTATTTGTACAATTATATTTATTAAAAAATAGTTTTCGATTACACATAATTTATATGTGATCTTACAAATTATTTCACTTTATAAAAAAAATTTTGCACTTTATAAAACAATACGTTGCACATTATAAAACAACACATTGCACTTTATATAATAACAAGCTGCACTTTATCAACACGCTCCACAATTAGCATCAATAATTACCGCCAAAATACAAGACAACATAAATCTAAAAAACGGATCTACATAATATTTTATCATACATCACTCATATGTTCAACAAAAAAAAAAAAAAAAAAAAAAAAAAAAAAAAAAAAAAAAAAAAAAAAAAAAAAAAAAAAAAAAAAAAAAAAAAAAAAAAAAAAAAAAAAAAAAAAAAAAAAAAAAAAAAAAAAAAAAAAAAAAAAAAAAAAAAAAAAAAAAAAAAAAAAAAAAAAAAAAAAAAAAAAAAAAAAAAAAAAAAAAAAAAAAAAAAAAAAAAAAAAAAAAAAAAAAAAAAAAAAAAAAAAAAAAAAAAAAAAAAAAAAAAAAAAAAAAAAAAAAAAAAAAAAAAAAAAAAAAAAAAAAAAAAAAAAAAAAAAAAAAAAAAAAAAAAAAAAAAAAAAAAAAAAAAAAAAAAAAAAAAAAAAAAAAAAAAAAAAAAAAAAAAAAAAAAAAAAAACATAAGCATGTTAACATACGTACCAAACTTACAGTAGTTTTACTTTATATATCGTCACGTTGCACTTTATGAAACAATGCATTGCACTTTATAGAACATCGCGTTGCACTTTATCATGACAATAATTATCGCCAAAATACCACCTACATAATATCGGTAGTTCAGTATGGTGACCACTTTATTTTATTTTATTTTTTAAATAAATGTTAATTATCTTAATTAAATTAACATATCAATAAAACTAATTATTTCGGTGTTGGTTTAGTTTGAGACAAGTCATTAAAAAATAATTGCACTTATAGTGCACATTAGTGTTAGGCAGGTTGCACATTACTGATTATCAAATTGCACTATATCTATTAAACCGACATAAATATATAAAAAAAAATAATATTATTTTGTTATATATATTTTTATTATTTTTATATTAATTATATATTTCATATCATTTTTATTCACTTTTTTTTAATTATTTATGTTAGTATATATGTAGGAAAAAAAAGGTATAATAATAATAATAATAATATGTTTTTATAAATTATACATTTGACCTAAAGACTCAATTGTAATATATCTAAAATCAAATAAATTTCAATCAGGTCCCTCATACAAATCCAATTCTCAACAACCAGCCCTTCAACCCTTCTTCCCCCCCTGTCTAGCGGCTCAGCCAGTCGGTTCAGGCCATTGCCATCAGCCGCCTCTCCGTCCGATCATATGGTGCTCAGATTCTCGTCTAATGCCGAGGAGTACGTGCCTCTTTTCCCGGCGACGCTGGGTGATTTTAGGCGGCGGAGGTCCGACCGCTTGGACGACTTTAGGGCGGAGGAGTTGCGGCGACGTCGGACCTTGAAGATTGTCCCTCTGTTGCCGTGGCCGATGACATGAAGTTTGTCGAGATCCGCGGCGGATATCGAGGATGTAGTCGAACCAGTGCGGCGGCTGGAGAATTCAGGAAGACAGGAGGCGGAGGTTGACGGGGCATCGGGGATCGAACGTGTGATGACGAAGGTGACGGCACGGCGTCGGGCGGCGGAGATCGGGGGTGGAGCTAGAATCTGTGAGGCGGCCGGAGGAGTTAGGGAGACCGGAGGCAGGGGCTGACGAGTGGCGGTCGTCGGGCGTGCGATGAAGAAGGCGACGTCGGGAAGGTTGACGGCGTCGGTCGGTGACCAGCAAGGATGGAAGCTACTGTGCGTGAGTGTGTATCCGTGTGTGTCTGTGTGTGTATGTGTGTGTTGGTGTGTGTGCAGTATGTGTGTTGGGATGTGAGAGAGTGTTGGGACCCGTGTGTATGTGCAGGGAAAGAGAATGGGTGGGTGGGTGACTTGGTGGTTGGGAATTGATTGGGGTGAAGTGGGACCCATGGGCTGGTTGGCAATAAAATTACCACAGTGCCTTTAATGTGTTAAAAATCTATGATTTTTTTTTAGCCATTAGATCATCCGATCGAATAGCTATGATTTATTCTTATTTCTCGCATTAAGAGTCATTCTCACTGGAGCGTGACCCATATAGTATATATATTATATAGTATATAACATAGTATATAATATATAGTATATAGTATATAGTATATATATTATATATTATATAGTATAACATATAAACTATAAACTATAAAATATAACATATAAACATATAAACTATAAAGTATAACATATAAACTATAAACTATAAAGTATAACATATAAACTATAAACTATAACAGAGAGAGAGACGAAATGGGGAAAGATCTCGATTTTTTTATTATTAACCGAAAAACGGATTCTCAGAATCCGTTTTTGTCGTTGAATGGTCATCACGGATTTTGAGAATCCGTTTTTTTCGTTGAATGGTCAAAACGGATTCTCAGAATCTGTTTATTAACAATAATAATTGTTTACTATATGGTATATACTATATGTTATATATGTTATGTTATATGTTATATACTATATGTTATATAGTATGTATATGTTATATATTATATGTTATATATTATATGTTATATGTTATATCTATATGTTATATACTATATGTATTATACTATATGGTATATACTATATGTTATATGTTATATACTATATATTAGACTATACTATATATATGTTACATAACAATATACAATATAATATAATAAATATCATATATTATATTATTATAAACCATAAAATATATAATTTAAATTTTTTTAAAAAACGTATTATAAAAATACGTTTTAGATTTATGTATTTATAAAACGTATTTTCGTAATACGTTTTAAAGTTAATTATTTGTAAAACGTATTTCTCAAAATACGTTTTGTACTGGGATGAAAAAAAAATACAAGTTTTTTACATTGTAAAACTACAAAAAACCTGTTCTAACAATCCAAAACAACAAAACAAATCGAAATACACAATCTAAATCAAAATATCATCCAAACCAAAATTACAGTAAATACCATCCAAACAATTTCAAACAAATCATCTAAACAAATTCAAATAATCCAACCAAATTCATATGAACTCTCCAAACAAATCCGAATAAACACTAACAAATCTAGTTTCCCCACTCATCACGAAGTCTAGACCTGTCAGTGCGAGGATGTGAAGACGGACACTCATCCACAACATGATTTGGATCACCGCATCTAGTGCACTGTCCTCTATCCCTCCTGCGGCGTGCCCGACGATCCATTTACATGCGATATCGTTTCGTTTGCACGCGACCTGGTCCAGGCTTCAAGATCATCCTCTCCCAGTGTGGTATCAATTCCACTCGACCGGCGCCCATGTATCCGGATTACCAATCGGAGCAAAACTCCAATTGCTAAATTGAGCTACCCAGTTCTCCGTCCAAAAATACTCACTGTACAACAGTTTTGGGCCAGTCCCAATTGAACGATAGACTGCTAACGCATGAGAGCATGGTTTCCTATGCGTCTGCCACTTCCGACAAGTACAACGTTTTCGGTTGTAATCTACCTTATACCTGTAATAATTCCCCAATGATTTATATATATACAATATGAAAAAATTGAATGGACAAAGAAAAAAAAAACATATACTTATTTGTTTTGCCCTCTTCCACTAGTCCGTAAACCGGTTTCCACTTCGTACATGGAGCTGTCGGCGTCCCTAACTCTCACACTATGAGTGGCGGTTGTCTTCTCCAATTGCAAATATGCGTTAAAGTGCTCCCTAGCAATGGGACTGCTGCATCTTGTGGATTTGTTTTGTTCCTGTTGAAACAAATTCAGAGTTTTATGAAATGTGGCGTCTACCAAAGCTCTGCACAGCAGGAACCTAACCCCTTTCAGGACGTTGTTGTAACTCTCCGACATATTCGTTGTCAATGTGCCCCATCTGCGTCCTTGATCTTTAAATAGGGTCCACTTGTTCAAAGGAATTCGAAAAAGGTAATTGTTTGCTTCGGAACTCAATGCCAACAGTCACTGTTCTGTCCCTCAAAACTTTCGCTCTGACAACTGCGAACCCGATTCCCAACACCAAGTCCGAATTTTCTTACTCCTGAACTTAGTCACCAAGTTGCTTCGAAGGTGTCGAAGGCAAATCCGGTGATACGCAGCGGGTTCTTGCCGATCTGCTAATGATTCAATGGCACTGAGTAGGCCCGCATCCCTGTCGGAAAGAACGCAGATCCGTCTCTGGAAGACTACATATTGCCGCAGATTCCTAAGGAAAAATGACCAACTGTCCGTGCTTTCTTCATCGACAAGCGGATACGCGACTGGCAATAGCCGCTTATTCGCAGTCTGTGCCGTGGCCACAAGCAATTTTCCCTTGTAGGATCCACGCAAATGTGTGTCATTGACGCTAATAACCGGCGGGCACATTTGGAAAATTTGAATGGCGAGACCAAACGCCCATAATACAAATTTTAATTGTCTGTCTCGAAGTTGTAGCGCTATTTCCCCACCCTGCCATTCCCACTCTACAACTGTGGAGGGATTCGTTCTTTGAAGCGCGGCAAAATACCTACACATTACAAAATGGTTTCATAATAAATAGATAAACATAGCGACAGACAAACAACACATATATTGTAATTAATTTTTGCTTACTGAAGGAGTTCTGCGAAATTCGATTCCCAAGTGCCATACACACTCTCGATGGCTTTTCTCCTTTCGTGACATGCCTTCTTGTAGCTGACATACACTTTCCAGCACTGTTTCACATCAGCCTGGATCATGTCGACACCGTACTCCACTTTCTTTCGAATCTTATTACGAATGAGATTTGAAATCATTTGGGCGGTTACATTTCTGTGGTCATTTCTCTCGACCGGTTGCATACAAGTGTGTCTATCAGTCCATTCAGTTAGTTTCCACATTTCATGAACTCGTCTAGACTCAGTCACCCGAGCCTTCCACACACAAGGCGGATCTTCACTAGATCTGCAGACCACTTTGTATGACTTTTGATTTGAATCATTTACCTGAATCTCCCGCAACATATCGACGTTCCAACCCATTAAAGCCATTTGGGCTTCTTGCTTGTTCCGAAAAACTATACCCAAACATATGGTCTCAATGTCGCCATTCCAGCGTAGAATAGCATACTCGTCCTCATCTATCCTGGACGGCTCCCATTCACCCATCTCGCGGTATACGTGCCGACCACCACTAGGAAAGAGGTGTTCTTCTTCAATGAACTCGGCTTCACTCTCCTCATTCACCGATCTATCTGATTCAGTTTCTGAGGTCTCGTCTGTGAAATCATCTTCACCGAGTGCAAACTCTTCGTCACTTTCTTCCCCGTCCTCATTTGCTCTTTCTCTAATTGGTGAGCTTGTCCCTTTCTCCAAAATTACGTAGATGAGAAGTCGACGTGCCCTCATCCATTCCCCCGAAATAAGGAGTAAAATCCTCAAATTGTGTGACCGGTGTAATTGCCTCCAACAATAAATGCAAATACACAACGGAAATAGAAGGAGATAAATAAATCCACTCAAGAGTACTATCGTTATCGAGTCTTCCGACAGTCCACGAACCATCGAGTTGACGAAACATTAAAGTAATCGCTTGAATTGTCCAACCTTCTCCAAACCGACAATTTTCATTAATCATCTGTACCAATTGTTCATATGATATCCTCCCCGTAATAACAAATGAACCATCTGGACTATCCATAAATGAAACAAAATCTCTTAACTGTTCCTTCGCACATCGCCAATACAAATTAACAAAATATGGACCACAATACGCCATTTATACCTGTTGCAAACAAAAACTTTCAATTTTTCCCAATTACAAAAACACATAATGTGTAATCCAACACCCAAAAAATTCAATTATTCTTTAAACCCATCTTTCTACTCTAATGAAAAAACCAAAAAAAATATTCCCAATCGATTAATCATCCAAAACCCTAATACCCATAATCCAATAATAACATAGAGTTCACCTATATTTCGAATAAATTGAAAGCCCTAATTCTAATTCTAACCCTAATTTCAAAAAACCCTAAGCCCAATAACAACCAACCAATACACAATTGCCAATTCAGAACAAAATTCTAATCTCCAATTCAACGTACACACGTAATCGATAAACGATTAACAATTCACAATCTTCAAACACCACCACATTCAAACATACTATAACAATTACCACTTTCCAAATAACTCCGAACAATGTCAAAAGTTGAGATAAGCCAATATACCTCGTGCGAATGACTTAACCGGAAATAAGGTTTGTGTTGTTGTTGTCGATTCACGTCGGGGTGGCGATTGGATCGAGTTTTTTATTTTATTTTATTTTATTTTTTTTTTCGATAAGCTTTCGCAATTTCTGCAGAATGAGGAATGAAGTCGCGCAAATGAAATGGGAAAGAAGAGAAGAAAATATGTTTTTTTATTCAATTGTAAAGCGTATTACTATAATACGTTTTATACCTATTTAATTGTAAAACGTATTTATAAAATACGTTTTCATTTTTTTTTTGAAAATTTCATTTAAAAACGTAATTATACGTTTTCTAATATTTTTTAGTTAATTAAAAACGTAATTATAATATAAGGTTTAAAATATTTTTTTTAAATTTAAATTTTATGAATTAAAAACATATTAAAAAAATCTATTTTTTAAAATCCTAAAAATCAATCAATTTAGGGTTTTGGGAAACGGATTTGTTAAATACGATTTATAATTATTAATTTTTTTTTTCAGTTCGACTCTTTTTAAAAAGAAATAAATATTTTTAAAATTATTCAAAATTAAATATAAAACGTATAATTTGAATACGTCCTTTTTATTTTTTTTACTCCTTTTTTATTTTTTTCTACTTATTTTTTTTTATTTTTAAATAAATAAACTACCCTGATAGATTTTGGGAGGAAAATTTGAAAGGAAAAAGTTCAAACGTGTCAATGATCAACTACATTCAACCAAAATGCACGCAATAGTATAGAACAACACAAATCATTGATGCTATAGTAACATAATGATCGACGCAATGATTAAAATAGCTTAATCCTTTTTGTCATTTGAATGAAGCCGTAAAAATCTAATCCGCATTTTATAATAATAAAAAGTTCAGTAACATTGCCATTAGGCAAACCAATGGTTAGACAATAAATTTCATACTCTAAAAAGTTACATTGATAAACATATGATATTTCATAGCACAAGTATTTACTTTTATTAAACAATATAATAGGTCGACCCATCTATAAGTTAAGCACAAATATTTACTTTTATTAAACAATATAATAGGTCGTCCCATCTATAAGTTAGATCACCTCATGCAATCCTAACATGCAAGAATTTGTGATAAAAAATTACTTTCATTTTTCAAAACAAAGCTCATGCAATTCTAACATGCAAGAATTTGTGATAAAAATTACTTCATTTTTTAAAACAAAGGGGCATGTCGAAATGCAAGTTGTAGAAAATGGAGGAGATTCTAGAGTAGCCTGGGTACAAGCACATCGTAGGGCTCTCTTTAGAGAGGAACACCTTCACTGTTATGTAACTTTTGTTGTTGATAATGGTTCCTCCCCGTGTATGGCGAAGAGGACCACAACCAATAAAACACTCATGCTCAATATATATACATATACCTCCTATATATTAATTGAGAACGTGTTGAGCCTATGTGACAGGCTCGCATGCTTCGGGATCCTATGTGACAAAATTACATGCTTCGTTATTGGGCTTGGATAGATTTAATTTAAGTTCGGATTATTTATAAATATGTTGATTATTTATGGTAGAGGTGGGCGCGGTCCGGGACGGTCCTGGATTTGACTTGTCCGGATACCCATCCCACTTTTATGAATCCGTCTATGAACGGCCCGGGATGAGGCACCCCCCACTCATGTAATACATGAGTGTTGTACTAGTATATATATATATATATATAGAGAGAGAGAGAAAAGATCATATGAGAATGACTCTTAATGCGAGAAATGAGAATGAGTCTGGATCATTGGATCCAACATATCAATGGTTAGGATGAAGTCAAATTATGGTCAATCATTAATGGCAATTTAGTAATTGTTTATCGTGTTATGGTCAATTATGTGTATTTGACCAATAATAAGGGTAAGTTAGTAAATATAAATATCAGGTGGGACCCACTCACAAAATCACTCCACTCCATATTTTCTCTTTCCTCAACCTATCTCTCTCCTTCTCACCTGCCACCAGTGCAAACACCATCATCGGCGCCTTAACAGACGGCCGCCGCGCTTCATCTTTTCCGGCACCTTAACTGAACTCCATAAAGATGCTCCCGTCGAGAAACCGACGTGTCTTCCGCCGTCCATTCTAGTCACTTCATATTCTACGACGTGACGCAGCTGGCCGTATGAGGATGGTCACGCGATGTCGCGCCGCCGTGCTCGACGTCGCCGGAATTTGACTAGATCTGGTAAAAAAATTTGATATACAGTGGTGGCGGCATCTTCACGAGCGGCTGTGGACGTACGACAGTCGGACTGTCGGAGGTGGTTGGTCGCTGGTCGTGGAGGGAGGGAGGGAGGTGGTTGGGTGAGTGTAGATTGGGTTTGTGTTTGAGAATTTTATTAGTTAGAAGGACTTAATAGCAATTTAAAAATTTTGTATAGTATAATTGAGTTTTTGAAAGTTGTCCCTTCATTGAATCTATTTTAATGCCCCGCGACCCCCGCTTCATTAGCCTTCTCTCTACCCCTTTTTTTTATCCATAAATAAAATTTTATAGATAAAAAAGGATGTACCAACTTCCCACCGAATCAGCACTACATTACTTCATTGATTGAAACTCTCTAAAGGATTTATTAGTTTAAGATGAAAGTAAATAATATTTTTTACTAAAAACATAAAATAATAATAATACATTTTTACTAAAATGTATAAAAAAAATAATATATAGTTTGATCGTTCGCTTATTTCAGCTTTTGAAAAAAATCTTATACCTGAGATTTTAAAAATAAAAATAAAAATAATAATCGAATCAAAATATATATTTCGAACCAAAATAAAAATAATTATTATCGAATCGAAACAAAATATAAAAGTTCGTTGTCCAAGAAGGAGAGAAGATGGAGAGAAGATGGTTGTGTGTTGTCCAAGAACAATCTTGGGAGCTTCAAGGGGACCAAGACAACATGTCTCCCCCTTGGAACCTCCAAAAGCACCTCTTTTGCAACACATTTCCGGATTATATGGCACTCCCCCTCCATTTCCTGAGCTTAGAAGCTCTTTAAAAAAAAAACTGTGAAAAATGCTCTCCGCGGCCGCGGGATTTCCTTGCTGAAATTTGGGGCTGGAAGCTTTTCTTCGCCGCGGCCGCGGCGAAGAAAATCTCGCGGCCGCGGAGGCCAAAATCTTCACTGCACCATCTTACGATTTTTGCTCGTTCGGGTTCGTTTTAACTCGGAATTGAGTTCCGTTTTTTCCTACGCGTCGCTAACGAACCCCTCTATTCAATGATGCTTGAATGGCCAAATTATTCGTCAAATACAATTCTCTCAAAGCTTATGACCAGCACACCAAAGACGTGCTTCCTGCGACTTCGCGCGACTTCGCATATTGGGTTCGTTCGGACTCGTACGAACTCGAAATCAAGTTACGCTTGTTCCTATATATCGCCAACTAATGCATCTATCCAACCATGATTTCCCGGCCCATTTTTGAGCTAAATCGATTCCTCACGGGGCTTCCGACCTGCACACTAAAAACAAGAAGAACAACGTAGAAAAACGACAAAATACACGAAAAACACATAAAAAGCCAAAATAGAACAAAACACACAACAAACTATAAAATGAACCACAAACTAACAAAAAGACCTAAAACGGGGGAAAATGAACGATAAAATAGTATAGAAAAACATAACAAAAATGGTCACAACAACTCCCCCACACTTAAATCTTTGTTCTTCCCGAACAAAGAGAAAAGAAAACAAAACACGAACATGGGTACGGTTTCGAATAAGACATGTATCAAAATGTTTAACTCAATAGGGTCGAATTCCAACGACCGTACGACCATATGCCTCAAATATCGACTTGGCCTTAAAATGACAAACTCTCAACACATAGATCATTATATATGCCTCACTCATTTTCTTGCTTGGATATGTGATAGGTATGCTCAAAATTGATCGATATTCACGTTTCAACATATGCTTGCCAATCGTCTAAATTACTCGGAATCAATTAAAGCTCAAAATTTTTGAATCAAGAGGACTTCTCGGGTTGTAATGTGGGCTGTAGGTAAAGGTAAGGACATATATATGAACAAGAAGCTCAAATAAACAATAAAAAATTCTCAAGTAATAGAATACTCGAATGTCCGCCACTCGACCAAAGTCAACAAGATAGCATACATACCGTCAACCAATGTCTCCACAAACAACACATAAATGCTCCAATCGAATTGCAATATTGCTTGACTTATTAAACTTTTTTTTTATTTTTATTTTGGAGCGTTACTATTTCCGAACAAGCCCGAATCGTAAGGACAATATTCCTTAGGTTTAAACATTGGAGGTAATCCAAGTGTCCTAAGGTGGTTTCCCAATACTCATTACTCGTTAAAATGAATAACAAGTAAGCGGAGTAGAATCCAATCGATTCGTCTTGCGAACTCTCATGTATATATATTTTTTTCTTTTTTTCTTTTTTTTTTTTATTGTCAAGCATAAAATGCAACTCGATTTTCACCTCGTTCATCAATGACTCCGTCTTTACCAATCATCTCGCATATCAATCGACAAAATTCATTATATGTACGGCTGACAAGAAAAAGCTCAAGGCTCAAACGGGTTACTAGGGAATATAATTTTTCGGACCAAAGAACAAGGCAAGACGAGCTAACAAACTAAACGCCTCAATCATTTTCGCAATTTCAAACTCTAACCGATTCTTTTCAAATAGACTCAAGGCAAGTTCTAATCATTCGAGAATACGACCAATATCTCTCAAGAAAGAAAAGTAAGGATCAAAACCTCACAAGGTAAATAAATGTCATTTAAAGCAATCAAGTAAATATCGAGGCAATGGTAAATACGTCCGTCATCACAACTTCCCAATTTCATCAAACAATCATTAACATATCATACAATTCACCAATACCACATGCTCGACAACATGACAACCTAGATACTAGACCGGTCCACCACATAAGCATGCAAAATCCACGTAGACTCCCCCACACTTAAAATGAAGCAATGTCCTAATTGTTTCCACACATGACCGGGAACTTCAAATATCGAGACTTAGCAATTTCACATGATAAACCAATTTAGCATCGACACAATAGCACAAAACTCAAAAGAAACCAAAACAAAAAGAGAAAAGAGTGTGCAAACCGAAGGTGCGTCGATGAGGATAATAATTCACGTGCAAACCGTCCGCCCACGATCAACCGGTCCTCGATACGTCCCGCCCAGAAAAACCACAAAAACTCCAGACTCCCATTATTCAAAGATAAAACAAAAAGCAAGAAAATAAAATAACTAAGAAAGCAGTAAATCACTTGGGTTGCCTCCCAAGAAGCGCTTGTTTAACGTCATTAGCTTGACGAAACCTGTACAAATCAACCAGGGTCCAAGAAGAAATGTCGATCGTACCACGCCTTTGTATTCTCCAATAATAGTCCCGATGGTAGTTCGGAACAAAGGCGGGCAAAGAGTAAAACCCTCGTGGCCACGTTCTTATGATGCCGAGCACGGACATCAACAACTACCAAGAGGAGAGATAAAGCATTACGAATCCAAGCCCCATGATCGACTTCTGAAAATATGAACATATCCGTGGAGCATGTCGAATCGATCCCGGCCTTCACCAATGCCATCTCAGATGTGTACTCTTCAACTTCAAGTGTCGGGAGCATGTGCGTAAACGCACTCGACTCCTCTAAATGCTCACAATCCTCAACAGCATGCAATGACGACCCAAAGGACATGGGAGCCACCTCGTACTCAACATCTCGAGCCGAGTCACCTATCAATGCACAATTTGGTTCAATAACCTCATATGATGACTCGACCTCTTCATCAACCTCATTCTCGTAACAATGGACTACCTTCTCCTCCTCCTCTTCATAAGCGTCCTCCCGAGCTCCTTCAACAACACTCGGCACAATCAAATCCTCTCTTGAATTACCCGCCATGCCATGCACCGTGTCGGCCTCCGAGTACATACACTTAATCTCATTGAAGGTGCAATCATATCCACCAATGTTTGAAACTTGCCCTCCAACCGTGCGCTTTCTCGACAAACCTCCGCCGATAGAGAAGTATATCTACCAAGCGGGATGTGATATGTGTCCAAGTCGAGGAAGGTAACTACGGTTGAGTCAAATTCCGTTAGTTGATTTTGGAGGCCGGATGGAACGGGAATGATCCCCCAATTGTTAAACTCCTCTACAACCGACATGAGGTTCGCGAGCATGTCTCGAGTATTTGCCAAAACCTCTTGGTGATCGTCGGTAGGAACAACCCTTATTTGACTTGAAGTCTCGGTTCTCAATGCACAAGGTTGGCCAACCGATTGGTTCTCGTAGATAGGAGGTGGTAGAGTGTAAGACTCGGCGTCTTCTTTTCCGGATGGGGACACCTTTGAAGTACAAATGGATAGAAAGGATTGATTTAACTTCTACATTTTCTCAAAAATCTCGTCTATATGGCTCGGAGAAGCTACTTGAGTTGGCTCGGGTGGAGGCATTGAATCGAAATATGCGGGAGGCGGAGGGTAGTAGTCGTAGGAAGATGGCGGTTGGTAATAAGGTGACTCGTATTGATTCGGAGCATAATAACCATATCCGCCTTGAGACGTCGGGTAAGAATGGCTCGGGCCATACCCTTGGGATGAGGTGTATCCGTCATGGTAATAATGATTTGAATGGCTCGGATATGGATTGGGCGGCCCTCCATATGAATACATCTCCCCTTGATAATTGTCGGGGTATCCACGAGACAAATTTCTGGCATAGGAATAATTGTATGGATTCATCGGAATTCCTCAAGCAAATACCTCGCACAAGAACAAAAACAAAACAACCAAAGGCACACAAGGAAAAAAAACAAAAACAAAAACAAACTAACACGAAACAATATTTAGAACAACACAAACATCAAAAGCAAAAGAAATATCAAATAAACAAATAATCAAGAGAAACACAAAAATTAAGTAAATATCACAAGAATAAGAGAAACACGAAAAATAAAACCAATACCAAAACCAAATATCCTACTTGCCTTCCCCGGAAACGGCGACAAATTTGTTGTAGCAAATTATTTTTTATTTTACCGAGCATCGAATCGAATGATTCGTTCCCCGGGTCGATCTCTCGAGGAAGGCGGTTCGGAATTTAGAAGTGGTGTTGATAACACATAAAAGAAAAATAAATCCTAAACATTCTAATCAAAGATTGGTTTTTGATTATTACCTAATAAATAACATAAACATAAATCTACCTAGAAATATAAACGACACAAGAATAAAGATAAAACAAGGAAATAGCAAATTGCAACATAATTACGACTTTACAAATTCTAACGAGCTAGGGTTTCGGGGATAATCGTCTCCGGTTCAACCTCACTTTCAATGAATGACAATTACTCGGTTAAAGGCCTCGACTCATACACTCATTTAACGATTTAACCATCATAGCATTACACGGTAGACAAATAAAACATAAACGAGCAATAAAACGAAACAATAAACACATAGGCAACACGTCTCCGGATATGCCTACTCTTTAAAAGCCGAGTTCCACCGACTTCTCCCCTCTCGGTTTTGAAATCGATTAATTAGATTACAATGGTGATCAAGCATTCAATCATATGATTAATCAAACTCGTAAAGATTGAGCTAATAACAAGCAAATAAACGAGATTAAACCGGAATAATTATCCCCTTCCCCTAGCAATTAACTTAGCTACTCATGGCAAGATAAACACAAGAAATCAATTCAATGTAAGCATTCATCTTCAAAGTAAAATGAAAGGAACAACTTACTAATTAACTTGAAGTCCAATGTCAATCCAAATTACCAAGAGTTTGCCAATAAATGCTCCTTACACCACAAGATGATAATGTTCTTCCAAGCAACAAGAATACATCCCAAAAACTAAAACAAAATGTATGAGAATGGAGGGGATGGAGAATGATGAAGAAGGAGAGAAGATGGAGAGAAGATGGTTGTGTGTTGTCCAAGAACAATCTTGGGAGCTTCAAGGGGACCAAGACAACATGTCTCCCCCTTGGAACCTCCAAAAGCACCTCTTTTGCAACACATTTCCAGATTATATGGCACTCCCCCTCCATTTCCCGAGCTTAGAAGCTCTTTAAAAAAAATCTGTGCAAAATGCTCTCCGCGGCCGCGGGATTTCCTTGCTGAAATTTGGGGCTGGAAGCTTTTCTTCGCCGCGGCCGCGGCGAAGAAAATCTCGCGGCCGCGGAGGCCAAAATCTTCACTGCACCATCTTACGATTTTTGCTCGTTCGGGTTCGTTTTAACTCGGAATTGAGTTCCGTTTTTCCCTACGCGTCGCTAACGAACCCCTCTATTCAATGATGCTTGAATGGCCAAATTATTCGTCAAATACAATTCTCTCAAAGCTTATGACCAGCACACCAAAGATGTGCTTCGTGCGACTTCGCATATTGGGTTCGTTCGGACTCGTACGAACTCGAAATCAAGTTCCGCTTTTTCCTATATATAGCCAACTAATGCATCTATCCAACCATGATTTCCCGGCCCATTTTCGAGCTAAATCGATTCCTCACGGGGCTTCCGACCTGCACACTAAAAACAAGAAGAACAACGTAGAAAAACGACAAAATACACGAAAAACACATAAAAAGCCAAAATAGAATAAAACACACAACAAACTATAAAATGAACCACAAACTAACAAAAAGACCTAAAACGGGGGAAAATAAACGATAAAATAGTATAGAAAAACATAACAAAAATGGTCACAACATACACAACATTATGAGTTTGATTTTTCATACAATAATAATAAGATTTTTTGTAAAAACATAAGAAAGAATTTTCAATCTACACAAACTTTAAAAATTAGATGTATTTACGTAAATCAATGACTATATAGACAACTAAACCCTTCAATTTAGGCTTGACATCTACTTTATTTATGGGTGACGTAAAATAAGGATTTAATTTTAACGATTAAATCTTTATTCATAGGCTTGACATATAAAACTGATTTTAAGGGATTTTCTTAACTAAACCGTTGCTATGGGATAAAACAAATCTATACTTACCTTTGACTTTTCTGGCAAAGGTAAAAAAATCGGTTCTGATATTTACCCCATAACAAATCTTTAATGTCAAGCCTATAAATACCAAAACAAATTTGTAATTAATATCATTCTATTTCCAGTAAGAATTAATTATCTTTGACTTTTCTGCGTACTATTTCTAGTAAATAGGATGACTTTTTATATAAGTATAGATTTCATATAATGCAAAGATAGAGATCATAAAAAGAATCCTAAAAACCGAAACAATATATGTGCATAATTTAAGGCCATTAAAAAATCGATCTTTATATCAGATTTGATTTTCAGAATATGTTTTTTTATTTCGAATTCCATACGAAATGGAATTCTTTCCAACCAATAGATGTCATAGCAAATATTAACTCTTAACTATTAGACTATTAGTACATACCTAGCAAATTGTGTACTGATTTTAGAAAGTTAAAATGATTCATGTTAGATAATTTTACATTTTAAGCATGTTGAACGGTGAGTTTTAAATATTGTTTCATAGAATGTAAAAGTGTATTATATTATTTTTATGAGATGTTGAATTTGAAAATCAATAGAATTCTTCTTCATAGGAATTTTAAATGTAACAATATTCTTTGGTATACACTACTAATAAAATCTATATTTAAAGTTTATATTTTTTTTTTACCAGAAAAAATTCCTTAATTTAAGGAATCATATATCTTTAATCAGTCCAATCTAAATACATTCTTCACAATTTTAAATCTTGAATTTGATGAGAATTCGTATCTATGAGTGCAAAATATGGTTTAACAAATTATTTTTTTATTATTAATCCAGCCATACTTCTTTACACGATTTTTTGTGAAAATACAAAAGTATATTCTTAATTTTAAATCAGCCGTACATTAAAGAGTACAAAATTGTTGAAATTACAAAAGTAGTTTTTTACTTTTAAACAGACGTGAATTTAAATCAGTCATAAAAAAATAATATTTGTTTACCATTTAAATATTAAATCAGCCGTAATTAATGTTGTTTGTTTTAGTTGCCACGATTTTCTCCAAACTAAATTAACAACTGCCATGATTTAAGGACAACATTTAATGTTTCTATATTTTTAGGAGACATTAATTTTATTTGGCGGGAAAAACTTGCTAAAAGTGTTAAATGGTTAATCTTTTAATATAATGATAGATTTTTATATTATTTTAATATCTAATATTATTTCTATTTAACAATTTAATTAATATTACAAAATATTTTTATATTACTTTAATATCTTATTTTATTTTTATTTAATAATTTAGGCATGATGCTTTGCAACCAAGTGGGAGGGAACAAGACTGCATCTTGCAGTACGCACCCATCTGGCCCATGTGTTTGCTTTTTATTTATCATTTTAATTTAAATGCATAACAAAATATTTTTTTATTCAACTTTCAATAATTAAATATTTGACCCATTGATTTAAATTGAAATATATTTAAAATTATCAAATTGTACATAGACCCCTAAACTTAATCTAATTCTCAAAAGTATAGCCCAACACCCCATCCCATTTTCAGGCTCTGAAAAGGGCGAATTGCCTCCTCTAACACCGGTGATGGCGACTTTCGAGCTGCAGGAGGCGGCGGAAGTCCGGTGATAGCGTCGTTCGAAACTCTCCATGTAATATCCCTTTCAGTTATCTCAGTTATTATGAGTAATTGTTCCAAGAAATAAGTGATTTCGAGTCCAAGATAGTAAGTTATCGGACCGAAATTAAGAATTTTCAAGGAACAAGTCACACGAGTCGTGTGAAGAGACACACGAGTCGTGTGAAGCCACACGAGTCGTGTGGAAAGGCACACGAGTCGTGTGGGATGGAGACGTCAAGTTAGCCTCGGGATTTTGACACGAGTCGTGTGATGAGCCACACGAGTCGTGTGAAGCTACACGAGTCGTGTGATATAGTACACGAGTCGTGTGAGAAGATGAATGATTAAGAGCAAAAGTGTCGGCAAGCCACACGAGTCGTGTGGCAAGGCACACGAGTCGTGTGAGGCCACACGAGTCGTGTGACTCCCCCACACGAGTCGTGTTGCCGACAGTCCAATTGGATTATTGAGAATTCGATTGTGACTTTAACCAAAGGCCATTTTTGATGTTTAAATATGCTTTGGATGGATGAATAAGTAAATCATAAGATATTTTAAAGATTATTTAAGTTTATAAGTTAAATTTTATATTATGATCATTTAATCACTCTATTTGGATGTTTCTCCAATTTGTGCCTATAAATAGAGGCTTAAACCTTAGAGTTTTTACACCAAAATAATTACTAAAGTCATATGAGTTTGTGAGAGAGAGTGAGAAGGAGTAATCTTTGGAGAAGTAAGGACATTAGAGTGAAGAATCAAGTTTTTAACTTCACCTAGAAGGAGGTAATTTACTTATCTTAATGTTTCATATTTGAGTTCATGCTTTTATGATAAGTTTACATGTTTATGAGTATGTATATCATGATGTAGAAGTTGGAGTTTATAATTGATAAAATGAGTTAAAGATGTTAAAGATCAATTATGTGATATATGTGCTTAATGAAATGAGATGTTGATTTGCATGAGATTTTCATGAAGATATGAATATGCTGGAAAAGTATGATTTAAATGAATAATTCTTGTGTAAAAGAGGAGTACATGAGATCAAGAATTTAGTGATTTGGCATAGTATAACTTAAGTTATGAATTTTTGAAGATGAACATGTAAGATGAAGTTTATGTTCACTATGACTTTAAATTCTCATAACTTGATGAATATGAATGATTAAATTATGAAATTTTGATGACATGTCTATTTAGAAGTTGAGATTATGACTGTTAAATTTCATAATTTAAAGATGAGAAATGAATGAGTTATGAATATGAGATGGCATATATGTGAAGATGAGTATATATATATACAAGAATATTCATGAGATGATCAAGATATTAAAATGAGATTTTTATGATCTATTCTCATATGAGTGATGAGTAAATTTGATGAAGATGGTTTAATATGTTGAGCATACAATTTTATAAAAATTGTATTAAGTATGGCATATTAATATCATGATTGGATGTGATGTTTAAAAGATGAATATGATTGAGTTTAATTTCACTTTCAAGATGTAAAAGTGAAAAATGAGTATGAGTAAATATGAATGATTTGGAGAATATGATATATGATGAGATTGATTGAGTAAAAGAGTGAGAAAAGTTAATTTGAAATGATATGATTATTGAAATTTCTATAAGATTTTAATAAGTTATCCGAATGAATTGAGAAAACCGAGCATCTTATTGAGTAAATGAGCATAAGTACTTAGTATATTTGTTTATATATTTTTATGTAGCTTGAGGAGGTTGCTATACGAGAACAACACTTACGAATTTACAAAAGACGAAAGGTGGGGACCCAGACTGGGTATTACATTGAGTATAATATTGATATCATGTCCGAGGTATGTAAAAGTTTAAGTTTATACGCTTGGGAAGAAGGCTGATGAGTTGCCTTACGAGTATTTCCTAAGTTCTAATGGAGGCCGTTGAGTTGCCTGAGAAATATCCATTAGATTGTGCACAAGTATCCGATGAGATATCGGTGAGATGAAGTTGAGATACTGGAAGAGTTTTAAGTCCAGTTATATACCGGAGATCATGATATTGTATTATTATTGCTGTTTACTTTAGTATGGGTGTTTTTCGGGGTACAAGAGGATCGTACTCACCCCCATTGTGTTTTTCAGGAAACAGGGTCGGGCCGGAGGTGTGAGCTCGAGACGTTGTGGTGGTGGTTGTGCATTTCCAAGGATTTTTATGAAGTCTTTAATAAAGTTTGTATAATAAATCACGCTTTCGATTATTCCGCTACGCATATTGACTATTGAACTTGCATTTTCTTAAATGAATTTATGATTTGAAGTTTTTATAAATTTGAGAAGGATGGATATGGTTAAATGCAAGTTTAAAGAAAATCTATTTAATTATGTCTAAAAGAGTTATTAGACAAGAGTTTAAAGATAAATGGATTTTCAAGATGTAAGGTTGAGTAGCATCCCGAACTAGTCGCAAAAGATTTCGAAAGAGATATGAGTATTTTCGAAGTAAAAGTTGCGAAAAATTTACTCTGATAAGCGGGGTGTTACACTCCACCTACATCCGCCATATCTCCTCCCAACGACCGGCGGGCGGAGGTCGCCGGAAATGACTAGGTTAAGAGGAGTCGAAGGTTGGCGGCCGTTGGAAGGTCACCGGAGATGAGCTGAGATGGCCGAAGAAGATCGAGCAGTCGGATGAGATTCACGGAGGCATGGCGGCGGCTACGGCTTAGCGGAGGCGGCGGCTATGGCTTGGCGGAGGCGACAGTTAATGTGATGGCCGACTGTGTGCTGTGTGTGAACCCCGGCGGTGGCAGTGTGTGTGTGTGTTCTCGCCAGTGGTCTGTGTGTGTTGTGTGTGTGTGTCGCGTGAGTTTGTGTATGTATTGTGTGTGTAACTGTGTGTGTCATTGTGTGTGAGAGAGGAGTGTGGGGGGTGGCGTGGGTAGGGTGTGTGGCAGATTATTTAATGTAGATGGTGTTAGGTGATAGATTATTTAATGTAGAGTGGGGGGAAAATGAGACAAATGGTCCTGTAAGTTTGCTACTTTTTCGTTTTGGTCCTCTTCAAATCGACTTTTTATATTTGGTCCGGTAACTTCGAAAATTGCATAAATGTCGTCCTTTTTTTAACCCGACGGCCCAATTCTCACTTCTGCATCCTACGTGGACCCGAAGCCACAAAATTATAGCCGTTAAATTCCACACAATTGCCCTAATTTACCTGAGTTCATCAAATCGAAAGGCGACTGAGGCGATTGAAAGCCCTAGTTCTGGCTTCTGAGTTTTTCCCTAAATCAAAAGGCGATTAAAAATCAATTTGCCCGATTTTTGTTGTAATAAAATCCCAGTCCTAATTCTTGCTTTTGAAAAACAACCATGTCGTCTTCTTCTTCATCCTCTGCTTCTCGTCCAAGGGCGATTGTACTTTGTTGGTGTAGGAAAAATGCACAAGTGCAAACTTCGTGGACACCAGATAATCTTGGTAGAAGGTTTTATGGGTGTCAATATTGGAAGGTATGTTAGAATTTAAAAATAACCCAAATCTCTTGGCTTTCTATAAAATTTAATTACTGCATTTTTTTTTTTTCAATATTTTGGTAGGGTGGAGGATGCACCTTTTTTCATTGGCTTGATGGTCCAATTTGTGAGAGAGGTATGGTTCTAATTCCTTATTTCAAGGACAAAGTTCGGAAGCTAGATGGAGTAATTGCACATTTAGAAGAAGGAACTTTAAGCTCAAGGAAGAAAATACAAGGTTGAATGAAGAGAAGGCCATGTTGGAAAGTGAAGTTTCAAACTTAACAGAAGTGGTGAAGCAATTAACTGGGAAAAAGAAGATTCTGGAATCAGCTTTGCTTGTGTACTGAGCTTTCTTCTTGATTGTCAAGATATTTTGTTAAGTTGGTTGTTATAAGCTGGTTGCTAATCATCTTGCTGTTATTAGCTGCTTGTTATTAGGTGGTTGTTATTAGCTGTTTGGTTGTTATTAGCTACTTTGAACAAAGTATTGTTCAAAGTACAATGTTACAGTGGGTATGAACTTTGGGTATGCAATGTTAGTATGTGATTGTGTAATTTGTAATTTGTAATGCACTCTATTTAATTTGAATTGCTACTTTGGGTCTTTCTTCTTGAAATGTGATTGTGTTATTGGTATGTGAGAACAAATGATCTAGCTGGTATTCAAAGTGTGATTTTCTGATTCAAAACTTGATGTGCTGGTTTTTGTGGTTTCAATGGCAAGTTGGTTTTCAATATGTGCATGCTTACTGCACAGTTAGTTTAACAGATTTTTCATGCAAAGTTTGGTATGAAATGTTATTCTCACCATGTTATTCTCACAATATTATTCTTACATTGGTATACAGATAGCAGGTCATTGATGCATGAAAAGAGCATGTCAAAACATTGCTAAATAAACATGAACATGCCAAAACAAATCAGACATGATAAATAGATGTTCATAGCTGCTTCATAACAAATCAAAACATCCATGATAAATTATAACCATTCAAAACAGGCCATAGTCAAAACACAAAACAACAACCATATAGCCTGAGATAGTAGCAGTGAGATTCTTAAGGTTCAAAACAACCATATAACCTCAACAAAACACAAAACAACATAAAGATCCCAGAAAAATCAAGGTTGCTTCTTGCTTTCCATGAGTTTTCTTGAGTCATTCACAACAGCAGTGAGATTTTTAAGGTTCACATATGATCTTCCTTCAACTTGAATTGGCTTGACATGCATGCTCTGTTTGGTAGTGCACCTCTCAACATTGGGAATGAAATGTCCCCCAACCAAATGACCTAGTCCTCTAGCTGCAACATTGGGTACATTAGCCTGACATTGTTCAAACTGGGCAAACACTAATGATGAAGGCTTTGAAAAACCAGAACAAGGGAACACTTGTGTTATTGTTGGTTTGGGCTTCAAGGGAAATAAGACACTTTGATTACTTATTATTGGAGGAGAAGGTTCAACAATAGTTTCCTGAAAACATGAAGCAAAAACCAAAAATGTATGACTTGAGTAAGTTGGCTGAAACATAAAGCAAATAATTTATCTAAACATGAAGCAGGTTCAACTGGTTCAACAATAGGTTCAAGGTGATAAAATATTTTAAAAATTAATTAATAAAAAATAAATATTACCTGAGTTAGTTGGCTGATTGTATCATCAAAATCAAAACCAGTAACTCCATCTTCTACCTCTTTGACATTCTCCCTTTGGGGTTCTTCAACAACTACTGGTTCAGCATTTGCACTAGCATTAGACCCAGGACAACCACGTTTGTTATGACCTTCAACACCACACACACTACATCTCACAGTGGTCTGTTGTCTCTTCATGACTTGTTCATTTCTATTAATTCTGACGCTACCTCTTCCTCTTTTTTTCTTTTTTTCTTGATCTTCAAATGGTTCTCTTCTTCTTGCTCCACCAGGTCTTCCTACACCTCTCCCATTGTTAGGTAGTGCAAGAGATTCTATACCAGCTTCTAACCACTCTGATCTACCATTAAGAGGTAATATGACTAGTTCATAAACTTTCCTATAGGTCTCCAATCTATAGCAGCTATGAGTGAACTCATTTGCATCTTTCCCCTCAGCATAGATAGCACATAGAGCATGACAACAAGGTATTCCAGTTAAATCCCATTTTCTACATGCACAACTACAGTTCTTCAAATCAACACTATACTTATGACCATCAACACATGAAATGCTATAGTGAAACTCATCAGATTTGACAGGGAAACAACCTCCAACTGCATCTTGGTTCTTTTGGATTATCTTTGAATTTTAGGACAAAAATCACCATTCCATTTTTGGTTGGCCCTATCTCTGTTTTTTTGTATCCTAGACATCAAATACTCTACCAACCATTCAAACATGGACAATATTGGCATTTCCCTTGCCTCAAGAATATTTGAATTAAATGACTCACAACCATTATTTAAAAGCATGTCACATTTACTGAAATCTGAAAAATGTGACCTGCTTCATTGATGTGGTGGCTTGTCACTGAACCATGAAAATGCTTTCTCACTCATTTTCTGAAATGCATCCATTTTTCTAATAAATTCAGGCACAGTAGTTGCTTTTGCAGCATTCCACAAGGCCACTTTGTATGCATGTCCTCTCCAACTAGCCCTACTGAAATTTGAGTGCAAGTGTCTAACACAAAATCTGTGTTCGGCATTCGGAAAAACTTCATCAAATGCTTGGATTAAGCCTTTTTGCTTATCAGACATGAAGGTGTATTCATAGTCAGTTTGAAGCTTCAAATCTAGCTTTAGCAAAATCAAGAACCACTCCCATGTGTCCTTATTCTCTTTGGGAACTACTGCCACTGCTATTGGGAAAATATTGTTGTTCTGATCGACACCCATAGCTGTTAAGAGCATGCCTCCATGGGGACCTTTCAAATGACATCCATCTACACCAATAAAAGGCCTGCAACCTGCCATGAAACCATCCTTCAATGCCTGAAGACACAAGTAGGCTCTATCAAATCTCTTCTTTCCATTTTCAACCTCAGTCCCTATGATGATAGTACTCCCTGGGTTGGTCCTTTTCACCTCTTCAGCAAAGTTCCATAGAAGATTGAATTGCTCATCTGCACTCCCTTGAAGGGCTTTCACCGCTAACTTCTTGGCCCTATATGCTTGAAAGTTACTAACTTGTACTCGAATTTCATCCATTGCATCTGCCCTAAAACCTTTAACCTTTCTAGTAGGATCTGAGTTGAACCTCTGAGCATACTTAGCAGACAACCAGCTTGAAGTTAGGTTTTTTACCTTATAAGATGGAACACATGTATGTTCACTGAGATATGTTCTAATCTGAAAGGTTTCTTCGCCATTCAACTTCAGAGCATGCAATTTCCAATCGCAACCTTCACCTTCACCTTTTGCATGCATTCTTGTCTTGTCATTCTTTGTGATCTTGATGTTTCTCTTTGTGTTGATGGCATGAGAGTGAATGGCCTTTCTGATCTCTGACTTATTGGAGAAAACCATTCCAATGCTGAAACTTGGATTAAAAATATTAACAGGATTAAAACTAGTGAGCCTCTTTCCTTCAATTTCACTGTCTGAACCATTGAGACTGATAAGATCATCATCACTTCGGATTACATCCTCCTCGGATTGGTTAGGCTCTTCAACAACGATTTCTTTACCGCCTGGGATCCATTCTGCATCACGATTTACAAATGTTTCAAACAATCTATCATCATCACCAACCTCTTCTTCTAACTCATAATCATAATCCTCAAAATTGGAACACGACCATTGCTCAACAGAAGAAGACGACGACGCCATTTTTGCCTTAATGTACTCTGGATTTTAGAAAAATGGTGAGTTTCATGTAATTGTTAGGGTTATTCATGGTGGAGGGAAATGAAGGGAATTTTCCCTCCAAAATTAAGGTAATTAGGGCAATTGGGTGAAATTAGGGCAATTGAGTGTAATTTAACTGCTCATTTGATTTAATTTCGTGGCTTCGGGTCCACGTAGGATGCGGAAGTGAGAATTGGGCCGTCGGGTTAAAAAAAGGACGACATTTATGCAATTTTCGAAGTTACCAGACCAAATATAAAAAGTCGATTTGAAGAGGACCAAAACGAAAAAGTAGCAAACTTACAGGACCATTTGTCTCACTTTCCCGTGAGTGGGCCCAATATGTTTGAATATAGTGTAGAAAATTCCAACAATGCCCTTAATGAAGGTATATTTTTGACTTTTTTATAAGCTGTTAGATCATGCGATCTGACGGTTATGATGTATTCTGATTTCTTTCACTAAGCACCATTCTCATG
>BKCP01004827.1:221118-258083 GCA_008636005.1 Striga asiatica
TAGACAAATCTAAGGGACTTGATTGCAATTTCTAAAGTTTTTAGCTATATTACAATTTAGTCCATGGGTCAAATACGTAATTTATAAAAAATGTATATTTTTTATATAAATTTCTTTTGTATATTTTTATAAATATATATATATATATATATTGTGTACTTAGAAGAAAAAAGTATTAAATAAAACAGTTAAAATACTAAAATGCATGTAAAAAAAATTCACCCAATTGAATGCACAATAATGTTCGGGGAGTTGCACATTATTGTCTATCGGAATGCACCTTATCTATTTCGTATTTTCAATCGTCAATAATAATAATAATAATAATAATAATAATAATAATAATAATAATAATGATAATAATAATAAATATACTTTTATAATAGTAATTAATAATTAATTTCAATTATTTACGCTAATTTGATTTACAATTATATCTACTATAATATAATTTTCAAAAACAATAATTTATATGTTATCATATAAAATATTTCACTTTATATATCAGCTCGATGGACATTATAAAACAACACGTCGCACTTCATAAAACAACAATCTACATTATCATTGCACTCGACAATTAACGTTAATAGTTCCGCCAAAATACCACACAACTTAAATCTAAAAAATGGATCTACATTATATTTTAACATCCATCACATCATTTGCCCACATAAAGCACAAGCATGCTAACATAACAAAATTACAGGAGTGCACTTTAGACATCAATACGTTGCACTTTACCAAATAATATGTTGCACTTTATAAAATAACACCCTGCACTTTATCACAACTATAAGATCGCATGAATGGATAATGAAACCAACCGAATCCACTTTTTTTTTCAAACAAAATTAATATAAAAATCATTTTTCCAACCATAAATAATATAAAAATAATAAATAAAATTATTAACATATTAAAAATAAATTTAATATAAATAAAAATTTATTCCGATAATTAGAATAGTTTAGTGAACCAAACCGAATAAACCAAACCGAATAAACTAAATAATTATGTTCATTTTCAATTCGATTGGGATAAAAATTCGGTTGGTTCAATCTGCACAATCACTGTGTACTAAATTGTTGTACGAATTGCACTTTAGTAACTGTTCTATAGCACTATATATTTCGTTTACATATATACTAATATTTTTAATAAAAAACTAATATAAAATGTTAAATAAAAAAATATTAAATACTAAACATGCTTTTATAATAAATAATATAATTTATGTCGGATATTATGGTTATTTATGTTAACCGACAAATTAAATCAATTATGTCAAAATGTTCAATTTGAAATTTAAAATTTCATTTTCATTAATTGTTTTTACTTTAATGCGCGTATTTATACTAAATATTGTGCAATTTACTTATCGAAAAAATTACATAGTTACCATTTTTTTAATAATTTCGTGTACATATGACACTATTTGTTAATATACACACATACACACAATATTGTACATTTAACGTGTCATTATTGTACATAAATTAATTTTCATTAAATTATATGTTTTCTTCAAGTAATAAAATATACATATATTAAAATTTCAGAAATTGTAAAATACACCCTAAAGATTATCTAATTTTCATTAAAAAAAAATCCCCAAATCAATTAACACATACACCACACCACTGCTCATCTTCTCCGCCCAAACTCACGGCGCTTGAATCCTCGGAGTTCTCTGCTGCCGCCATGCTGGGATATGATGGAGATTTTTGCCGCCGGAAGTACATCACCGTCCCGTAGAACCGCCAGTGGATACATCCAAGGTCGTATTGTATAAAAAAAAGGGCCTCACTTCATAAATGATGCCTGAACCTGAGATGATTTAGCGGGATAGAGGCGGCTGTGACCGGAGCTTGACGGGCTGCCAGTGGTTGGATGTGATGGAGGTTATTCGACGACAGTGACTAGATTTGTGGTGGCGGCCGGCGTCTGGAGTGTGTGTTGTGAGTGTGCGCGACTGGGCTGTGTTTGTGTGTGGAGGAGCTCGCGAACTATGCAGCTTGACGGGTGGCGGGCTACTGAAGCGCGGCGGCGNTGTGTGTGTGTGTTTTAAATGTGTGAATGTGAGAGAAAGAGAGAGCTACGGGTGTGTGGAGAGAGAAAGGGTTGCTTGGTGAGTTGTAATGGTGTGGGTCCCACTGGTAAATTTAATTGTGTTAAATGACATATTTATCTTTAATGAGTGGTCATATGTCCACTTATTTACCACAATGCCATCTCATGTTTGACAACTGTAACACCCCGTTATTTTTAAGTGAAAAATACAAATTTATTTTTCAAAAATTTTTTGACGTTGGTCGAAACACTATCGTGTATGGAGAGTTCGACTGCAGCCTGGACATGTATATTCAGCAGCTGAAGATTGCGGGAAAACAACCTACAATGACCTTCAAAGTTCCATCAACTAACATCCTACATTCCTATACTCCACCAGAGTATAATCACATCATAAGTTAATTTTTCAAAAATCATTTTAAAGAATTATTTAACGGGCGCTACTCGAAATTTCACGTGATACAGTTTAAGTCCACACCAGGACCACGGGTACATCCAACCCAAACATATTTATATCTCATGCCAAACAATATCAATTATTCCATCATGCGAACTACTCAAGTCAAATCCAACATGATCAATATTCTAATTCAATTCTTAAATCAAATATCATATCAATCATCCAAAGTCTAAACCCAAAGCAGGCATAATAATCCAAAACGACATGGTTCAATCTCCAGAAAATCACAACCCAAAATTAACAAGTCTGACATCAAGATAAATACTAATAAACAAGCGAAAGCAGGTAAACAGTTTGAAAGTTAGATAAATGACCCCGCCTCGCTCGTCTTTCACCACGGCCACCAGCTCAACCTGAAAGATGGTTAATAGTGGGGGTGAACAACTTAGCTCACCATACCATGCAATATAATCAATATAAAGACTTAAAATCATGGTCGCAGTATGTAAGAAAATCGACTAGTCTACCCTCTCTAAACACAACCATGCTCATGTGATCACACCTAACCTATCAATCTCGAAAAAGATAGGAAATAAGCAGTTGCCAGGAAAAAAATGGGAGCCGTCCCCACGAAAAAGACGGGAGCATCTGCACATGAAACATCACGGACTAAGCTCTCTGAAGGCTAGAGTTAGGCCTCGTAGACTACCAGTTCACATGCATACATAGATCATCAAGCCAAGCATTTATGGAATTAATATATATGGTAATTTTAATCAACTCCAACCTGATCAGCAAGAGGAAAAGCACGAAAAGATGGTAGGGGTGCGAGCTCGACTCGTCAAACACCTACATTTATCAAGATAGTCCAATCAACAAACTATCTCGGCACTTAGAGTAATTCACAAAAATATTCACTTAACCGAACATTATCGACTAAGTGATTCGTGGAACTTTGTGGAGTTTGGAACCCTGTGGATTTGACACTCGAAAGAACCAATTAAAAATCATTTAAACAGACTCGACACAAAAAACGAGGTGACAGGTCAAAGGGAAGTCAAACAGGTTGGGAAAACTCAAAATGGGATTCGGTTGGTGCGGTTTGTGGCTGCCGGGATGAACTGGCGCGGGCCTGGGCTTGCTGGGGCGCTGGGGCGCGGTGTAGGGCACTAGCAGTGACTCGGGGCAGACAGGGTGCAAAATATACTTACCGAACCTTTTTAAGATTTACCGATATCAACAAAATTTTGATACATCAAAGTAGACCCAAAAACACACAAGTACCCCAGAGATTATCCCTTACAAACCATTTTAACCTAGTGAACACATTTTTGCAAAATACAAGTTCAAATCTGAAGTTATAAGTTCACATAGCTAGGGTTCGAATTTTGACATGAAATTTGTACACAAAGATATTCACCCTTAGAGAACCAGAACCTCAATATGTCAACTTATTTCGGCAAGTACACGATTTTATATGATTTTAACAAGAAACAACCCAAAAATCAAAATTGTCATTTGCCATAGATAACCATCGAATTTTAACCTGATATTTTTACCACTGTTGATAAACGGAATTTAACAACGTAATTAAGATGTAAAAAACAACAAAAGTTGCAGAAAATAGAATTTTTATTAAGATTTTTTTTTTGGAAGTCGGTAACAGTATTAAAGAAGTCGGTTTTGCAATACAAGAGATCGGTCTCGTGGAGGGCCAAGATGTTTCACGCTGGGATTTAATGTGTCAGAATCGGAATCCTCGTATGGAGTTAAATGCAGCTATTTATAGTAACATTCTGCGCCTTTTGAGGAGATACGGCGGCATTAAATGCGAATGGACACCATAGGGGCGGCTATGACATAAGCAGGCATGTAGGCAATGATGAAGGTATGGGTAGCCCATCAGTTGATTGACAGGCGTCGCACTTTGTTGGTGTGAAGTCGGGTTTGCATGACCTCGGTTTCTTGACGGGACCCTAATACCTTGTAGTCTAGTAATGAGTCTTCTGAACTGATGTGTTTATTCTGAGGTGTTGATCCGATACCGAGATGACCCTGGGAACAGCTCCTCGCGATTCGGCACTTCAACGTTTAGCTATATCAATCTTCATTAACCTTCCCGAGGTGCCTTTAATTTGCGGAATTCGAATTTAGTGTCAACATAGAGGCCCCTGGCGATAAGGAGTACGCGGATGATGGTGCTCCTGATTGACAATTCCTTTCTAGCCGACTTTTATTTTCGAAATCTCTCTTAAGACTTTACGGACATCCCGAGGTGATTTCCTTAGTTGAAAATCAAGCGTGTTTTCAATTGTATAGTATGTGGGGGTCATGAGGCGGTTACAAGGCGGTTTCCAGAGGCAATGAACGTGTCTTTCCCACTACTCTTCCCAACGGACACGTACAAAAGATGACGGTTGCTGATTCTGACGGTTTTGGGACAGGTGTACGCCTAAGATCAAACCGTGAGCATTTATGACGGGATTAAAGGTACTCTTCCAAAGGACGCGGCGGTTACACGCGCCTCTCCATCCCCAACGGTCGGAAAATTTCGTGTATATATACCAATGCAGTTTAACTTTATGAAGTCTTCATCTAAACACATTCTTCACCTTTGGATTTCTCAAATCTTCTCTTTTTCTTCTCTTCTATGTCTATAATTTTCCTTTGACGACTCGCAATTTCTCAACAAGAGCTCACCTAAATTTCCGGTAAGCCCTAATTTCATCTTTCAGTTTCTTAATTGCTTTCTGTTCTTTTCTTGGTTTACTATAATGGCAACAACGAGGGGTGAGCAAGCAGAGCTGAGCAACAGCAGGACGATATCAGACGAGGAGTTGGATGAGCAATTAATGGGGGAGTATTACCGGTGGGACCCTGTTTTTGTCCAACGCTTGAAAATTCGGAGGAATAATTTCGAAGAGGATGCCGAGGTAGAGCGAGACATTCCTGTCAAGACGGGATATTGGAGTCGCCCAGCTCGGCCTTGGCCCGACGACGATATCTTATATTTAGGGGAGCCCAGCACAATGACTGATGCCTACGTGGTCCTGTTACGCGAGTCAATCCGAATCCCCACCTTGGTCAGAATCTTTGCCCCTTATCCGGGAGAGAGGATTCATTTTCCTCCTCCCGGTTGCATGGGGATTTTTGCCGAGAGTTTGAGGTCGGGCTTCAGGTTCCCACTTGATAACGTGATCACCGACTATCTACGCGATTGGGGTATTAGCCTCAGCCAAGTTACTCCTAACAGTTGGAAGAAGATCATCGGGATTATGGTTCTCCTGGCACAGAAGAAATTTCCGTTCCCGATGATTGATGAATTCAGGAGCATCTTCTTCTTCAAAAGAAGTCGGGAACGTGAAGGTGTCCCACCGACTGGTTGCTTTTTCTGCTCGGCGAAGCCCCAAGACGACTTGAAGATGGGACAACTGATCACTGGAATACCCGAAACCCTTCCCGGTTTCCAAAACGAGTGGCTATGGGTTGGTGAGGATTGGCAGTCTCCCAACTTCCGCCTTAAGACGCCGGTCGATGGGATGACGGTCCCGACCCGAGTTGTATCTTCCTTTCCTAAATTTCTCTCTTATACCCAGAATCACCTGACGAGCTGTTTTTACTTCGCTAATAGGTCGGACCTTTTCGTATTTGTAGCCAAGAGGAAGAAAGAGCCTAAACTCAGCGGTGAATTCAGGGATAAGCTTAAGGAACTCGCTAAGCTAACCATTCTGAAGCGTAAGTGGAGCTTGTTAGTGAAGAATTCTAAACTTGCTGACGCCGGACTTGGTGCAAAGAATGCTATCCACGACTTCGAACTCGGTGAGTTTTCTTTATGTCGACTAAGCAGATTTTTCTTTTCCTTTCTTCATTTGTTTTGGGGATCGAGTTGGCTTTTTTATGATTTTCTCCTCTCAATTTACTATCCTCTGCTCGGTTTCTTCGGGTTCAAATCCGTTCGAGAGGCAAAGGACTACCGACGCCAATTCTCTGTCAAAGATACCGAGATGGGTCGTATGAATTTCTTAGAAGGATTGAAGAAGAAAATAGCTAACCGCAATTCTGGAGGTGCTAATGCTGGGGCCACGTCGGGCCCACCAGTTACCATTGTTGCACCTGCCCTGGTTACCGAGCCCATTCTGGAACCTGCTCCAGTGGCAAATGCCGAGTTTCTGGTCACGGCTTCTATCGTTCCTTCCGAATTTCAGAAGGACGCCGAGGCAGCCAATCCCGACCTCCACGTGGTCATATCGAGCTCAGAGGAAGTCGAGGTGGCCAGAGAGGCCGCGGAGGGACCCTCGACTCGGAAAAAGAAGAGAAAGTCGAAGAGGAAGGTAAGGGATGAGCACGATGCTGAGGGCGAACGACGGGCCAAGATGAGGCAGGACGTAGGTCAACTGTCCTTGGAGAAGAGTGCTTCTGTTCATCAGGATAGAGGCAATTCTTATTTGCCCATTGACGAGGAAAGGGTCCTCAATCTCAATCTTCCTGAGGGGGGGGTAATGGAGAAGTGGTTCACTCAGTTCCACTCCGTAGTGATTCTGAAGTTTTCCAATAAATTCCACCAGTCTCTGCACGTGATGGAGGCAGCTCGGGTTCCGTTGATGTCATGGGACCCTCTGTCCGAGGCGCGGGTATCAGGGCTGTCGAGCGCCTATAGGTTCAGCTATGCCAAGGCTAGCTTGGGGAGAGCCTTGGTCGGTCTCTGTGCTATGGAGAACAAGTTTCGCTTGAATGCTGCTGCACTCGATGAACGAAAGGACAAGGTGGAACTGCGCGACGGCCAAATTGCGTCTCTGGAGGCAGACAAAGCTTCCTTGACAACCGAGGTGGAGGAAAAGAACGTCCAGCTTGTCGCGGCCCGGACCGAGATTGAGGAGTTAACTGCAGACAAGAAACGTCTAAAGGACAAAGTGCGTAAGCTTGTGGCACTAATTGGTGCATCCGAGATGGAGGCTAGAAAATGTGAACCGATACTTGAAGTAGCGTGATGAGCATCAAAATACTCGCCAGGACCGTGCCGACAAGGAGTCCCAGCTAATACACCTAGCAGAGGCACATGCGGCTGAGTTGGTGAAGATGGAGAAGGAAAAGGTGGATTTTGGAGAGCTCATGCGCGCCCAAGGGATTGAGGACAGCAAAAAACTCGGCAAGGAGGAGTTCAAAGGTTCTATGGAGATGGAGAGGGATATTGAGTTGAATTCCTGCTTGAACCTCCGCTGGGTGATCGATCGGTTTCAGTCAGGACTGTATGGCGTCGGGGACCTCAAGGCCATCATGCTTATGAAGATGGAATGGTTCGGGTTTGACCCCGAGATTGAGGAGATTCATGCCCCTCCGACGACGACGAGCGGAACTATTGCGAGTTGGTCCTGGATAATACCGAGGTGGATGTAGTTGCCCGAGGACTTCCTCCTCTGGATGCGGATAGGCGAGCCGCTCTTCGGAGAGCCTATGTTAACATGGTTCTTGAGGGGGAAAAGGAAAAGAGATCGGAGTTTGCCGACGTGTTCATATTTACTCTAGCCGACATCACCGTCGAACAACATTTTGATCTTTTGACTCCGGCCCAGATCAAGAAGGAGGTTGTAACACCCTGCTTATCAGAGTAACTTTTTCGCAACTTTTACTTCAAAAATACTTATATCTCTTTCGAAATCTTTTGCGAATAACTCGGGATGCTACTCAACCTTACATCTTGAAAATCCGTTTATCTTTAAACTCTTGTCTAATACATCTTTTAGACATAAAGAAACAGATTTCCTTTAAACTTGCATTTAACCATATTCATACTTCTCGAAATGGTAAAAACTTCAAATCATAATTTCATTTAAAATGCAAGTTCAATAATCATTGTGCGTAGCGGAATAATTAAAAGCGTACTTTATTTTACAAACATATCAAATACTTATTGAATTTCCTTTGAAGAAAATGCACGACCACCATCACCACCACTCAAGCTCACACCTCCGCTTCGACCCTGTTACCTGAAAAACATAATGGGGGTGAGTACTGATCCTCTTGTACCCCGAAAATACCCATACTAAAGTAAACAGCAATAATTATACAATATCATGATCTCCGGTATATAACTGGACTTAAAACTCTTCCAGTAACTCAAACTTCAGCTGACCGATATCTCATCGGATACTTGTGCACAATCTAATGGATATTTCTCAAGGCAACTCAACGGCCTCCATTAGAACTTTAGGATATACTCCGAGACAACTTAATGTCTCCTCATCCCAAGCGTATAAACTTAAACTTTTACATACCTCGGACATGATATCAATATTATACTCAATGTAATACCCAGTCTGGGTCCCCACCTTTCGTCTTTTGAAAAATTGTAAGTGTTGTTCTCGAGTAGCAAACTCTTCAAGCTACATAAAAATATATAAACAAATATACTAAGTACTTATGCTCATATACTCAATAAGATGCTCATTTTCTCAATTCTTTCGGTTAACTCATCCAAATCTATAGAAATTTCAATAATCATACTTTTTCTCAAATTAACTTTTCTTGATCTTTTACTCAATCAATTACTTAACTCATCATATATCATATTCCCCAAATCTTACATATTTGCTTATAATCATTTTTCACTTATATACATGAAAGTGAAAATAAACTCAAGCATACTCATCTTATCATTTAATGATATTAATATGTCATATTTAATACAATTTTTATAAAATTGTATACTCAACATATTAAACCAAAACTTTGTCGAATTGCTCATCACTCATATGAGAATAGATCATAAAAATCTCATTTTAACAACTTGAACATATCATGAATATTCTTATATATATTCATCTTTACATATAGACCTTCTTATATTCATAACTTATTCATTTCTCATCTTTAAATTATGAAACTTAACAGTCATAATCTCAACTTATAGTTAGACATATCATCAAAATTTCATAATTTTATCATGTATATTCATCAAGTTATGAGAATTTAAAGTCATAGTAAACATAAAGTTCATCTTGCATGTTCATCTTCAAAAATTCATAACTTAAGTTATACTATGCCAAATAACTTAATTCTTGTTCTCATGTATTCTTCTTTTACATAATAATTACTCATCTAAATCATACGTTTCCAGCATATTCATATCTTCATGAAAATCTCATGCAATTCAACATCTTATCACATCAAGTACATATATCATATAATTGATCTTTAACAACTTTAACTCTTCGTATCAATTATAAACTTCAACTTCTAAATCATGATATACATACTCATAAACATGTAAACTTATCATCAAAGCATGAACTTAAGTATAAAACTTTAAAGATAAGTAAATTACCTCCTTCTTGGTAGAGTTAAAACTTGATTCTTTACTTCAAATTCTTCACTTCTCCAAAGTTTCTACCACTTATTCTCTCTCTCACTTTATCTAACTTTGGAACTTTATTTTGGTGTGAAAAACTCTGAATTTTAGGCCTCTATTTATAGGCACAAATTGGAGAAACATCCAAATAGAGTGATTAAATGATCATAATATAAAATTTAACTTATAAACTTAAATAATCTTTAAAATATATTATGATTAACTTATTCACTCATCCAAATCATATTTAAACCTCAAAAATGGCCTGTGGTTGAAGTCACAATCGGATTCTCAATGATCAAACATGACTGTCGGCAACACGACTCGTGTGACATGTCACACGACTCGTGTGACCTCACACGACTCGTGTGGCTAAGTCACACGACTCATGTGGCTCCACACGACTCGTGTGGCTTGTCACACGACTCGTGTGGAAAAGCCGAGGCTAACTTTCATTATTTCTTCATCCCACACGACTCGTGTGCCTCTTCACACGACTCGTGTGGCTTGTTTCCTTAAAGAAACTCTTAATTTCGATCCGATAACTGACTATCTTGGACTCGAAATCACTTATTTCTTGGAACAACAACTAAAATAACATAATAACTGAGAGGGATATTACAATCTACCCCCCTTAAAATTATTTCCGCCCTCGGAAATATAAAAACAAACATACCTCAAAACTCAAACTCAGGGAAACGAGCTCTAACATTAGCTTCCCTCTCTCAAGTGGCATTTGACTCTCCGTGGCGATTCCATCTAATACGAACGAGGGGAATATCTCGCTTTCTGAGCCGACGAACCTTTCGGTCCAAAACTGCTATTGGCTGCTCCTCGTAAGTTAAATCAGACTTAATCTGAATCTCATTGTGTTTCAGCACATGCTCGGGATCGCACACGTAAGCACGTAACATCGATACGTGAAAAACATTATGCACACTTGACAACTCGGGAGGTAAAGCTAATCGATAAGATACCTCTCCAACTCGCTCCAAAACCTCAAATGGACCTATATATCGAGGATGCAACTTGCCTCTCTTCCCGAAACGAACGACCCCTCGCATTGGTCGAACTTTCAAGAAAACTTTATCTCCAACTTCAAATTGCATCTCTCTTCTATGCTTATCGGCTGAAGACTTTTGCCGACTCTGAGCAGTCTTTAGCCTTTCTCGAATCCAGGCTACTTGCTCAACTGTCTCTTCAATCATCTCTGGTCCAAGAACTCGACTTTCTCCAACATCGTCCCAATAAAGGGGCGAACGGCACTTACGTCCATAAAGTGCTTCATAAGGAGCCATCTGAATCGATGCGTGGTAACTATTATTGTAGGCAAACTCTACTAATGGTAACCACTTCTCCCACTTGGCACCTCTATCCAAAATGCAAGCTCTGAGCATATCCTCGAGCGTCTGGATAGTCCTTTCGAATTGGCCATCTGTCTCTGGATGATAAGCCGAACTAAACTTCAATTGTGTGCCCATTGCCTCATGCAAACTCTCGCAAAATCTGCTAGTGAATATGGGATCTCGATCAGATATGATCGTAACAGGCACTCCATGGAGTCGAATGATTCCACTAGTATAAATCTCAGCTAACTGGTCCATTGACATGGTCATTGTTACAGGCATAAAATGTGCGACTTTCGTCAATCTATCCTCTACTACCCAAATCGCATCATGCTGCTTAGATGACTTAGGTAGTCCTGTAACAAAATCCATAGTAACTTCTTCCCATTTCCACTTTGGAATTTCAAGTGGTTGTAACAGACCCAATGGACTTTGGTGTTCAGCCTTAACTTGTTGACAGACCAAACACTTCTTTACAAAGTTGGCTACATCTCTCTTCATCCCTTTCCACCAGAATGACTTTTTCAAGTCATGATACATTTTGGTGCTTCCAGGGTGAGCTAAATAGGGTGCACTGTGTGCTTCTGTCAAGATTTCCTTTCGCAAGGACTCGACTTTCGGCACAACAATCCTGCCTCTGAACTCTAAAGCTCCATCTGTTCCTCGGTAAAAGCCTTCTACTCCTCCAGTATGAACCTTTTCTTCTATCTTTCGAATGAATTGATCGAAAGTTTGCTCCTTCCGGATTCTATCTCTCAACATAGGTTGAATTGTCATTGAGTTAACACTTCCTGTAATCTCTTTAGGAAGTGACTCAACTACTTCAATTTGCATCTGGGCGAACTCTTTAATGAGTTGCTTCTGTTGAGATATACAACAAGACAACTCACCCTTCACCTTACGGCTTAAGGCATCAGCTACAACATTCGCTTTTCCCGGATGATATTGAATAGTGCAATCATAATCTTTCACAAGCTCTAGCCATCTTCTTTGGCGCATGTTGAGCTCTTTCTGTGTGAAGATATATTGCAAACTCTTGTGATCAGTGAATATTTCACACCGGCCACCATAGGGATAATGCCTCCAAATCTTCAATGCATGCACTACTGCTGCCAACTCTAGATCATGAGTTGGATAATTCTGCTCATTTGGCTTCAACTGCCGCGAAGCATATGCAACAACTTGACCTTCTTGCATAAGTACACATCCAAGACCCTGCTTTGAAGCATCACTGAAGATAGTGAAACTTCCAGTAGGATCAGGAATAATCAGTACTGTAGTCATTGTAAGCTTCTGCTTAAGCTTTTGGAAACTCTCTTCACAACGATTTGTCCACTCAAACTTCACAGATTTTCTCGTTAGATTTGTCAAAGGGAGAGCAATCTTTGAAAACCCTTCGATAAATCTACGATAATAACCTGCTAGTCCAAGGAAACTCCGAACCTCAGACGGATTCTTCGGCACTGACCAATTCTGAACTGCAACAATCTTGTTTGGATCAACTTCAATGCCCCTTATCGTGGTAATATGGCCTAAAAACGCCACTTTCTTCAGCCAAAATTCACACTTAGAGAATTTGGCATACAACTTCTCTCGTCTAAGGACACCGAGAACTACCCTTAGATGTTGCTCATGCTCTTCCATACTCTTGGAATAGATCAAAATATCATCAATAAAGACAATAACAAATTGATCTAAATACTGATGGAATACTCGATTCATCAAATCCATGAACACCGCTGGTGCATTACTTACTCCAAATGGCATAACCACAAACTCGTAATGACCATATCTTGTTCGAAACGCAGTCTTGGCTACGTCAGATTCTCTAATCTTCAGTTGATGATAGCCTGAGCGTAAATCTATCTTTGAAAATACGCAAGCTCCTCTCAACTGATCGAATAAATCATCTATCCTCGGAAGTGGATATTTATTCTTTATCGTTAATCGGTTCAAATCCCAATAATCAATACACATCCTCATGGATCCATCCTTCTTCTTGACGAACAGAACAGGTGCTCCCCAAGGTGAAACACTTGGTCTGATGAAACCAAGCTTCAACAACTCCTGGATTTGAGTCTTCAACTCTTGTAACTCCTTTGGCGCCATCCGATATGGTGCCTTTGACACTGGTGCTGCTCCTGGAACAAGGTCGATGGTGAACTCCACTTGTCTGTTGGGTGGTCCTCCTGGTATTGATCCGGAAACACATCCACAAACTCACGAACAATTGGAATATCGTGAGGTGTCTGTGCTTTCGAATCATCTTCGACAATGCTCACCAAATATCCTTGGCAGTCCTCCCTTTGTAGAATCTTCCTCGCCTTCGCCATAGAGATCACACATGGTAGAGTTCTCATCTTTGCTCCGTAGAAAGTAATTTGATTATCTTTTGCAAGATAAAGAATTACCTCTCTTTCATGGCAACGAATATCAGCACGATAATTCGTTAACCAATCCATTCCAAGTATGAGATCGAAATCCTTCATTTCGATAACATAGGCCTCTAATGCCAAAATTTTTCCTCCAATATTAACACTAAGGTTCTCTACCTTAGAGCTTGTCTCTATTTTCCTTCCTGAGGCTAAACTTACCTCAAGAGTGTCAATAGTGTTAATAATCTTAACTCCAATTGCATCTATACATCTCTTTGACACAAATGAATGTGTTGCTCCAGTATCGAATAATGCAAAAATAGGCATTTCATTTAAAATAATCATCCCAGACATGGTACCTGTGTTCTGCTCAGCTTCAGCTTGATTAATGGCATAGACCTGGGCTTGTTGTCCTCCTCCCATCTGCTGAGGTTTCCCTTGAATCTGCTGCTGCCTTTCTGGACAAAACTTTATGCCATGACCAGGCTTTCGGCAATGGAAGCATACATTTTGTCCAGCTAGACATTCTCCTAGGTGGTGCTTTCCACATTTGGCACAGTCTGGAACCTTTCCTCCTTTCTGCTTATTCTTTTGGTCCTTCTTGTGACCATTCTACTTCCTCTTGTTCTTCCCATTCTTCTCTTGTTGGACTGGTACCATCTGAGCTACTGGTACTGCTGGGGTTTGTGATAATGGTTGTACCACAACTTGAGCATCTCCTCTCTTGAAACTAGCCTCGATCTCATGAGCCTTGGCCACAATATCAGCATAAGTCTGAATATTGTGTCCGGCTACATGATGACGGATCGAAGGTAGCAGTCCATCTCAGAAACGTCTCGCCTTCTTTGCCTCAGTCTCCATTAAATTGGGAGCAAATGATCCCAATCGAGTAAATTCTCGTTCATATTCATCTATCGAGTGATTACCTTGGACTAAGGCCAGGAATTGACGTTCCATCTCAGCCTTATAGTAGTCTGGGTAATACTTGTCATACAGCATGATAGGGACAACATGTAAAAATATCAGCCCTGGACATTAAATGTGCTATTTTTAAAAATTCACACAAGATTCAGCAATTATCGAATTTAAATCAAAACAACACTAAAATGAACTCCAAAAATTTTCATCTTTTAACAGCATAAATATACACCAAATATAAACATCTCAGCCAAGTTTCAGAATTTTTCATGAACAAACCAATTTACAGTAATTCATAAAGTTTTCAGCAGAAACAGAAATTAAATTATTAACCATATCAAATCAAGTCCAAAAATTCAAAAAATTTAACACAACATATAAAAGTCACAGAGGCATGACATATTCGAATCTCAGCTCATTTCATTCACGAATGAAGTTTTTATGCATTTAACACCATTCTGATCAGATTTCACCTTAATTATTAAATATAGCTATAGGCCTCTAAAAATTACGAAATTTTTACACAAGGCTGGCAATGAACAGATAACATATCCCTCAAAATTTCAAGTCATTCCGAGCAGCGAGCTATTTTTAAAAATTCAAACACCAAAACAGCGACAATCAAGCTCAACAATTTAACGATTAATTGAACACACGTAATTTCTCGTCCGAGGCCTTTCCATAAGGCCAAGGACTCGACATCGTTCCAATATCCACTGACTTACACGACTTTCGAGGTCTCGTTCAATTTCTCATAATTGAAGAGATCCCGAACATATATACGTCACATAAATCACAATTCACATAATACCACAAATTTTCACATATTCTCTTATCGAACATATAATCGCAATTATAATCACATCTCGAATATCAAATCGTAAATCACACATATTCATAAATAACATAAGCGATTTAAACGAGACGGAATCGACTAGGTATCGTTCTCGGGAATTCGGAAAAACGGAACAAACACAAAGAGGCGAACACGAAGCTAATGCTCGACGGCACACGTCGTCTCGCGAGGGAAGGGCTGCTCGTCGCTGAGGTGCTGCTCGTCGCTGAGGGGCTGCTGCTGGTTCACGAGCTCGCCGGAAATGGAAGGAGAGGTCGCCGGACGTCGTGGGCAGCACAACAAACTCGCCGGGCGATTCAAGAGATAAAACCGCCGGAAAACTTCACGAACAGCGATGGAGGAGGAGCTTCACGGCGCGGCAGAGGGCCTGGAATGGCATCGCGGCGCGGCGGAAGTTCTGGTCGCGGCGCGGAGGACAGGTAGGTCGCGGCGTGATGATGCGACGCGGCGTGGTGGAGGGCGTGAAGGTCTGCGACATCGGGATTTCTGCAACTTGCCGGAAAAAACTGGGGTCGCCGATGATGATGAAGGTGAAGAGATGACGATGATGGTGATGAGGTTTGATGAAGGCAAACAATCGGAGAGGATGATAAACGATGATGACGAAAGAAAACTCACAGTGGGAAAAGGAAAAAAATTTGCGATCGATTAAAAGCTGCGGGATTGTGTTTGGCCAAGAGAAAAACGATATTAGGTTTTGATCTCTTGAAAGGCAAACACAAACACACACACGCACGCTAGAAAGAAAAAGAGAAAGGAAAAATCTGTCGGGCCGGGCCCGAGAAGTTGGGTCAAATGGATTTTGGGCCGGTTGGGACATTAAATCGGCTCACGGGTTCGATTAAAATTTAAACGGACATTTTGCGGGCCCAATTTCGGTTCCAACGAAAATCCTCGGGCTCGATTTCGAATGCAAACACGCGATAAAATAAACCGAACAATATATATATTTATATTCTCATATTTTTAAATACACATTAATAATCACAAAAATTCAATTAGGCAATTACACATTTAGTATTTAATCACATTTGACAATTATTAAATATTATGGCATTCAAGAAAAAAATAAATATAAATATTATCACAGAAATAACAATAATAATAATAACAAACAATAAGTAATAATAATATTAATAAACAATAATAAATAATTCTAAAATTATCCATAAATAAACGGGGCGCTACAATATTTCTCAAGGCAACTCAACGGCCTCCATTAGAACTTTAGGATATACTCCGAGACAACTTAATGTCTCCTCATCCCAAGCGTATAAACTTAAACTTTTACATACCTCGGACATGATATTATTATTATACTCAATGTAATACCCAGTCTGGGTCCCCACCTTTCGTCTTTTGAAAAATTGTAAGTGTTGTTCTCGAGTAGCAAACTCTTCAAGCTACATAAAAATATATAAACAAATACACTAAGTACTTATGCTCATATACTCAATAAGATGCTCATTTTCTCAATTCTTTCGGTTAACTCATCCAAATCTTATAGAAATTTCAATAATCATACTTTTTCTCAAATTAACTTTTCTTGATCTTTTACTCAATCAATTACTTAACTCATCATATATCATATTCCCCAAATCTTACATATTTTCTTATAATCATTTTTCACTTATATACATGAAAGTGAAAATAAACACAAGCATACTCATCTTATCATTTAATGATATTAATATGTCATATTTAATACAATTTTTATAAAATTGTATACTCAACATATTAAACCAAAACTTTGTCAAATTGCTCATCACTCATATGAGAATAGATCATAAAAATCTCATTTTAACAACTTGAACATATCATGAATATTCTTGCATATATATATTCATCTTTACATATAGGCCTTCTTATATTCATAACTTATTCATTTCTCATCTTTAAATTATGAAACTTAACAGTCATAATCTCAACTTATAGTTAGATATATCATCAAAATTTCATAATTTTATCATGTATATTCATCAAGTTATGAGAATTTAAAGTCATAGTAAACATAAAGTTCATCTTGCATGTTCATCTTCAAAAATTCATAACTTAAGTTATACTATGCCAAATAACTTAATTCTTGTTCTCATGTATTCTTCTTTTACATAATAATTACTCATCTAAATCATACTTTTCCAGCATATTCATATCTTCATGAAAATCTCATGCAATTCAACATCTTATCACATCAAGTACATATATCATATAATTGATCTTTAACAACTTTAACTCTTTGTATCAATTATAAACTTCAACTTCTAAATCATGATATACATACTCATAAACATGTAAACTTATCATCAAAGCATGAACTTAAGTATAAAACTTTAAGATAAGTAAATTACCTCCTTCTTGGTAGAGTTAAAACTTGATTCTTTACTTCAAATTCTTCACTTCTCCAAAGTTTCTACCACTTATTCTCTCTCTCACTTTATCTAACTTTGGAACTTTATTTTGGTGTGAAAAACTCTGAATTTTAGGCCTCTATTTATAGGCACAAATTGTAGAAACATCCAAATAGAGTGATTAAATGATCATAATATAAAATTTAACTTATAAACTTAAATAATCTTTAAAATATATTATGATTAACTTATTCACTCATCTAAATCATATTTAAACCTCAAAAATGGCCTGTGGTTGAAGTAACAATCGGATTCTCAATGATCAAACATGACTGTCGGCAACACGACTCGTGTGACATGTCACACGACTCGTGTGACCTCACACGACTCGTGTGGCTAAGTCACACGACTCGTGTGGCTCCACACGACTCGTGTGGCTTGTCACACGACTCGTGTGGAAAAGCCGAGGCTAACTTTCATCATTTCTTCATCCCACACGACTCGTGTGCCTCTTCACACGACTCGTGTGGCTTGTTTCCTTAAAAAAACTCTTAATTTCGATCCGATAACTGACTATCTTGGACTCGAAATCACTTATTTCTTGGAACAACAACTGAAATAACATAATAACTGAGAGGGATATTACAGAGGTTGTCGAGTATGCTGAAAAATTTGTGGCTACTGCGGCTGAGGAGAACGCTGAGAATCCTCCAGCAAGAACCGAGCTGGTAAAGGGGACCGGGGACGTTGACTCCACCACGGTGAAGATCGTGCCGGACCCGCAGGCCCTGGATGCTGCAATCTTTTCAAGGTTGAGTGAGAGGATCAGGGACGGCTCTGAGGGCCCGAAAGGCCAAGAGGAAGAGGTGCTCGGGGATGTCGGTAGTCTCCAGCATGAGACCGAGAAGGGCCCCGCGTAGTTTATTTTTTTGCTTTTTCCAGTAACCTCTAGCTTGTTGTTTTCCATTTACTTTCTGTTTTCTGACATGGACCATCATGTTGGCACGTCATCTTCTCTGCATTTTTCTTTCCGATGTAAGGATATTGCCTTTTATATGTTGAATGAATGAATGTTTCCATTTTCAATGGCTGTTGATTTTTTCACTAAGTCATAGACCTCGTTTTGCGTCAGTTTTTTAGACCGACTTAAGACGTTAGAGCCATTTTTTTAGAACGTCAGTTTTTTAAACCGACTTAAGGCGTTAGAGCCATTTTTTTAGAACTTCAGTTTTTTAAACCGACTTAAGGCACTTAGGGCCATTTTACAGAACGTCAATTTCTTAAACTGGCTTAAGGCACTTGGGGCTATTTTCACAGAACGTTAGTTTTTTAAACCGACTTAAAGCACTTAAGGGTCATTTTACAAAACGTCAGATTTTTAAACCGACTTAAGGCACTTAGGGCCATTTTTACAGAACGTCACTTTCTTAAACCGACTTAAGGCACTTAGGGCCATTTTTATAGAACGTCAGTTTTTTAAACCGACTTAAGGCACTTAGGGCCATTTTACAGAACGTCAGTTTTTTAAACCGACTTAAGACACTTAGGGCCATTTTTACAGAACGTCAATTTCTAAAACCGACTTAATGCACTTAGGGCCATTTTACAGAACGTCAGTTTTTTAAACCGACTTAAGGCACTTAGGGCCATTTCATTGATAGAATTTCTTCAGATACATCGTGTTCCACGGATAACGATGGGGAGTGCCGTCTAAATATTCTATCTGGTAGGCCCCATTGGTCAAGACCTCACTTATCTTGTACGGACCTTCCCACTTCGGTTTAAGTGGCCCCAGATCAACCCCTACAATTCTTTTTAGCACCAGATCCCCGACCTGGAATGTTCGAGGTCGGAGCTTGGAATTGACATATTTCTCACTCCTTTGCTTGTATGCGGCGTTCTTGAGTTCGGCTTGCGCTCGCATTTCATCTATCAAGTCGAGGTTGGCCCTGAGGTTGACTTGGTTGTGGTCTTCCTCGAAATTCTGTACCCGATATGTTGGGGACCCAAGCTCAACGGTAATGATCGCCTCTGATCCATAAGCTAGAGAGAAGGGTGTTTCGCTGGTTGACGACCGAGCTGTGGTTCGGTATGCCCAGAGGACATGAGGGAGTTCCTCGGGCCAGACTCTCTTTGCGGCGTCCAGTCGTAATTTGAGACCGTTCTTTATGATCTTATTCACAGCCTCCACTTGGCCGTTCGCCTGTGGGTGATATGGAGTCGAAAAGAGGTATTTGATTTTGTATTCTTAGAAAAATTCTGCGAGCTTCTTGCCCTCGAATTGTTTGCCGTTGTCGGTTACAATGGAGTTTGGAACGCCGAACCGACATATCAGTGACTTCCATATGAAGTCAATCATTTTTTGCTCGGTGATCGTAGCTAGAGGTTCCGCCTCGACCCATTTCATAAAGTAGTCAACCGCGACGACCGCGTATTTGACTCATTCCTTCCCGATTGGTAAAGGTCCGATCAGGTCGATCCCCCATTTTGCGAAAGGGCAAGGACTGAACACCGACCTGAGTGGTTCTGGGGTTAGGTTGACATTTGGCGCAAATATTTGACATTTAGCGCACCTCCTCACCCAATCTGCGGCGTCTCTTTTCAGGGTCGGCCAATAGTAACCCTGCCGCAGGATTTTGTAGGCTAAGGCTTGAGATCCCGAATGGCTTCCACAAATTTCCTCATGGATTTCCTGCAATACGAAGAGCGATTCTTGTTCGGGTATGCACTTTAACAGGGGAACCGAGTACCCTCTTTTGTAAAGCGTCCCATTGTCCAACGTGAACAGAGCTGCTCGAGTTCGTAGGGCTCTTGCTTCTTTGGGATCCTGTGGCTGGGCCTCAGTTTTGAGGTATGCTATAATAGGATCCATCCAAGTGAGGATTTTTATCTTCGAAACTCGGTTCGACGCTGGCGATCTGTTTTACCGAGGTGGACGGTAATTCCTGTTTGCCGACTTGGATGTATTCTACGTCTTCCATTCTCGCACTTGACGCAAGGTGTGACAGAGCATCCGCCTGCACGTTGGAGGTTCGTGAAATATGATCAATTTTAAATTGGAACTTGGTCAGGTTCTTCTTGACTAGTGCGAGATACGGCATTAAGCGAGGTTCTTTGACTTCGAAAGTACCAAGTACTTGGTTGAGTAGCAGTTGCGAATCCAAAAAGATGTTGACATGGGTTATGTTCATGGCCTCAGCCAGGTTCAACCCTGATATTAACGCCTCGTACTCGGCTTCATTGTTGGTGGCAGGGAAATGGAACTGGATTGAGTGGCAGAAGACTCGTTGGTTTGGATTAATCAAGACGATCGCTTCTCCAGCTCGGTTTGCGGTCGACGATCTGTCGATGTACATCACCCACGGGTGGTCGTCAATGACTTCTTCAACTTCTGGGTTGAACTTGGCAATGAAGTCGGATAAGACTTGTCCTTTAATTGCGGTCCTTGGTTTGTAGTGGATGTCGAACTTCCTTAGCTCCACGGCCCACTTGACCATTCAACCCGACATGTCAGGTCGGTGAAGAATTTGTCGTAACGTGAATGCAGTTAGCACAGTAACCGAATGCTCCTGGAAGTATGGTCGTAACTTCCAAGCTGCGGTGATGAGCGCGAAAGCCAACTTTTCCATTGGCGGGTACCTGAGCTCGGCATCATGGAGAGCTTTGTTGACGTAATACACCGGATATTGCTGCGAATCTTCTTCTCGGATGAGCACCGCACTTATTGCCAAGCTGCTGACTCCGAGGTATAAGTACAACATCTCATCGGGCTTCGGTTTTTGTAGAGTGCGAGGTTGGGATAAGACCTCCTTGATGCTAACAAGAGCTTTTTGGCAATCGTCGGTCCATTCGAACTGTTTTCCCTTCTTTATTGCTTCGAAGAAAGGTTTGCATCGATCGGTGGACTTGGATACAAAGCGGTTCAGAGCGGCGAGCCGACCTATGAGCCCTTGCACTCCTTTTACCGAGGTGGGTGACTTTAAATCCAAAATGGTTTTGATCTTCTGGGGGTTCGCTTCTATTCCCTTTTGACTAACTACGTACCCTAAGAATTTGCCCGACTTTACCCCAAACGTACATTTTCTAGGATTTAACACCATTGAGTAATCGCGCAAAACACTAAACATTTCATTTAAATGGGTTACATGATCGCTAGCACACTCCGACTTTACAAGCATATCATCAACATACACTTCCATCGTACGACCTATCAAACTAGAAAACATATTGTTCACCAACCTTTGGTACGTGGCCCCAGCATTCTTTAGCCAAAAAGGCATCATCGTGTAGCAGTACAGGCCCCTTGCTGAGTAGAAGGAAGTGTGTTCAGCCTCCTCGGGGTCCATCGGAATTTGACTGTAGCCTGAGTACGCGTCCATGAAGCTCATCAGCTCATGACCCGAGGTGGCATCCACCATATAGTCAATGTGCGGCAGCGGGTAGCTGTCTTCTGGGCACGCCGTGTTAAGGTCGGAGAAGTCAATGCAAAGACGCCATGACCCATTGCTTTTCTTCACCAAAACAGGATTGGACACCTAGGTCGGATATTTGGCTTCCTTGATGAATTTGTTGTCGATGAGTTTGTTAACCTCTTCCTCTAGGGTTTGTTGTCGGTCTGGACCGAGCTTGCGTCTTTTTTGGATGATGGGTTTGATCGTTTTGTCGATGTTGAGCCGGTGGCAGGCTACCTTTGGATCTATCCCCTTCATGTTCTCGTGCCTTCATGCAAAGACGTCGACATTAGCCTTTAAGAATGAGACGAGCTCGCTTCGGATAGGTTCTGGGAGGCCTGCGCCAATGCGGAGTTGTTTGTCACACGTCGGTTCGTCGACGTAAATGACCTCGAATTCCTCAGATGGCTCAGCTCGGTTTTTTACTTCTTTTCTTTGAATAGGCTGCGCGGATCTAGCTCGTCTTCTTCAACGACGGCCTCTTTGCCCGACCTCCTCCCTCGATCTCGGGTGAGGTCTTCCTCGATTGATTCGCTAAGATTTGAGTTGTTTGAGGTTGGTTCCATCGACCCTGGTAAGAGCTTCGCCACAATTTGGTCAATTCTGAGGTCTGGATTTTGCACGTCCCCCATGATCGAGTTTTGGTGAGCATCGGTGTGGTCCGGGTCTTTCTCTTTCTCGTTGTCGGAAGTCTCTATCCCGTGGACTTCTCGAGAAAGAACCGCCAGTATCAGTTCTCGAGCTTCCCGTTGGTCCCCGTAATGGGTACCCTCGTCATCGACAGTTGGGAATTTGATCTCATAGTGGTAAATGGAAACAGCCGCCCGTAGCTTGTTTAGGGCCGTCCTCCCAACGATGGCGTTGTACTCATTGTCGATATCCATGATCTTAAAGGTCTCCATTATGACCTTGGAAGTTTGTCCGTGGCCCCCGAACCTGATGGGGAGGGTGATTTCGCCAGGGGAAGTGATACGCTCCCGTTAAATCCGTGGACTTTGTCGTTGCACGGGCGGACGTCGGTAGGGTCAAGTCCAAGCTTCTTGAAAGCTTGGAGCATGAGGAAGCTTGAGTATGCGCCAGTATCCACCATGATTCGATGGATAGGAATTTCACAGATTGGCGCTGTGATGAGCAACGCATCACAGTGGGGATGGTCGAATAGACTTACATCTTCCAAGGTGAATGTGATTGGGCAGGTGCGCGAATTGATTGTTTCTCTCAGGTCGGTAGTCATTATCTGCTTTCCCGAGTTGTACGCCTTTCTAGCGTAGGCTTTGGCTTGCGACGTGAGGAAGTCAGCTCTTCTCGGTTGGTGTTAACTCGGGGAACAGAGCCTACCCAATATGAACTTTGAGGAGTTTGGGTGGTATTGTCGGGATTCTCGAGTTCCCTACTTCTCTTCCCAAGTCGGTCTTCAGCCGACTTGGGACCAATCGGTCTAAACATAAAGATCTCTTTGTCCCCCTGCTGCAATCTGATTCTCTTCGCATTCATAGCCCTCTCGTCTTCTTCATCTCCGTCGGGGATGTGGACCATCTGTCGCCTTTCTTTCCCTTCATTAGGTTTAGTAAACCTTTTCAACTGAGGGTTCCCGATTCGTCTCATGAGAGATGACAGCAGGCTGAGGCACTCATCGGTGTTGTGACCCGGCGATTTGTGATAATCGCAGTATCGAAATTTGTCCAGCTGGCTTTCAGGGGTTTTTACAGGTCGGGCTTCGGGAATGATCCCTTTCCCTTTGATTTCTTGGTAGACCGCTGCGGCTCCAACCGAGTAGATTGATCGATAACCCGAGGTTAGGTCCTCCTTAAACTGCCTTCTGGCTGCCTTTACTTCCGGGTCACTGGGGTCACTTTTGAATGGCTCCCTAAATTGCGGATTCTTCGAGGAGCTACCGAAGTGCTTCTTCTTTTTCTTGTTCTCGGAAGTCAGTTTCTGACCTTTCGATGTTGTGAATTTAAGGTCCGGTACCGACATGGACTCCTCAGCGGTAATGTGCTGCTGAGCTCGGGTGAGGAACTCTTGGAAAGTGTTAGGTTTGTTCTGACAGAGCGCCCAGCGGAACATTGACTTCGGTTTCAGGCCAGATATCGTCGAGACGAGGAGTGTCTCTGGATGACAGGGCTTCATATTCTGCACACGCTCGTTACAACGTGCGACATAGTCTTTCAAGCTTTCGTCCTCCCGCTGAACGATGTTGGTGATCGATTCTTTTGGGATCAAACGTATTTGGGCCCCAATGAAGTGAGACCTTAAAGCCGACCTGAGTTGGTACCAATATCGGATCGACTCAGCCGGTAGCGAATAATACCACTTCTGGGCTTTAGGACCCAAGGTCAAGGAGAACATACGGCACCTCAGGGCATCATCGGCGCCGTGTAAGTCCATCCATGACGTATAATGACCGAGGTGAGCATCCGGGTCGGAGGTTCCATCGTAGAGCCCGATCTGTGGAAATTTAATCTTTCCCGGTAAGGGGCCCCTGGTTAGCTCAGGTGCCAGCGAGGAATCAATTTCTATATATACATGGCCGGGCTCGGACATGCGGGAGTGTAGAGGAAGCCTGACTTGAGTCGTGCGTCGGGCCTCGAGCTCCGCAACTTTCCTCCTCAACGCCTCCACTTTCGAGTTTTCGCGTCTGGCATATCGATTTCTTTCGATTTGCTGTCGCAGGTCGGCCGGATTCTCGGGTTGCTGAAACAGCGGGCGAGCTGCGGGTGGAGCTCTTTGAGCGTGTCCGGAGTGACTCTCCACAGTCATCTCCGGTAGGTTCATCTCCGGCGGGACTAAGTTTCCTGCCGGCGGGGCTTATGGGTTGTTGTCACGTGGCTGCGACGTTGCGTGTGATGCGGCATGATTATTGTCGCATCCTTGCATCTGTGGGACTCGTTGTCTCGCCGGTGTTATCGGGGCGAGGGACTGTCCCTGCATCCTTCTTGAAGGCCCCGACATGGTTTGGGCCAACAAGGTGGCAAATCCCCGGGCAAATTCCGGGTTTTGCATGAGTGTGGTTAAATTCGGCATCGTGGGCACCGCGTTGTTGTGGCCAGTGGATTGCTTTGGGATGCGGTTGGCGCTTCCCCTGGTTGTCTGGTCGTCTTGTCCAGATTGAGACTTATTCTAAGTTTTAAGGTGACTGTTTGAGCTGAGATGTGGTGTTTGGTAGTTTTAAAAATTAACTCCAAATATCTTATGGAGCCCTTCCTCTAGCGCCAAAATTTTGATAAACGGAATTTAACAACGTAATTAAGATGTAAAAAACAACAAAAGTTGCAGAAAATCGAATTTTTATTAAGTTTTTTTTTTATATATTTTTGGAAGTCGGTAACATTATTAAAGAAATCGGTTTTGCAATACAAGAGATCGGTCTCGTGGAGGCCCAAGATGTTTAATGCTGGGATTTAATGTGTCGGAATCGGAATCCTCGTATGGAATTAAATGTAGCTATTTATAGTAGCATTCTGTACGTCTTTTGAGGAGATACGGCGGAATTAAATGCGAATGGACACCATAGGGGCGGCTATGACGTAAGCAGGCATGTTGTAATATCACATTCAGTAATTAATAAAAGTAATTATTTTAGTTCTAAGTTTGAACTAATTACTTTTATTAATAATGCTCGTTCCTAGTTTCGAGCCCAGTTATTAAGTTATTCAGTTAAAAGTTCGACTTTAAGTTGAAAGTATTCTCGGTTAAATTTTATTTAGTAATCGAGCCAGTTCAGTAATTAATTAATTCCGGTCTGTTTATTTTTATAAATGGATTTATAAGATGGGATTAATTATAATAAGATGACGAATAATAAAAATCGAGTATACTTTGATTACTCGTTCAAGATAAGTCGTGAACCGAACCAAACATGTTCGGTTACGAGTTAAGATTATTACCGAGCAAATGATTCTCGAGCCTAGCTTAGTTTTGCGCATAGGAAAAATGGCTCCCGAATTTGATCAAGTTATAAGGATTAATTAGACATTAATGTTTATTGAATTGAAATAAGTTATTTAAGATGAAGTTCAAGTTTAAATAACATTCCGTTTTATTTAGCTAAATGGATGTAAATTTGGCCATTTCTAGTTTGAATGAGAAAGAAAAAGAATAATGAGTCGAGACAAGTTAAGTCTTGAGTTCGGTTAAGTATCCATGAACATTTAAGTCATAAATGTTCAAAGAAGTGAAAAAATTTATTTAGACATTTTAGTCTATTTAAATTATTAGAGAGAAATATGAAATTTTTAGAATTTTCGTTTTTTTTGGGTTTTCGATTGTAGTCGGAATATATGTCCGATTTCAGTTCCGAGAAATAAATTAAATTATTTTCTCTCTATATTTTTAGTAGACTACAAGATAAGAAAAATTTTTCAGCATAAAAAGGAAAAATGCCAAAAGAAAAGAAGGAAATTCAAAAATTGTAAGAATTTTCGATTTTACGGTAACTGTTCGTTTTAAGTCAAAATTTGGTTCCGTAAATTGGAGAATTTTCACTAAATCTCGAATTTAATCATTGATATCAGATTAGGATCAGAAGAGGGGCCTTTCTAAGCATTGACTATGGGTTGGAGAAGTTTACAAGTTAAGAATACTATTTATTATCTATATTTATTTTTACAAGTTTGTATTGTTTATTTTGTTATTTTCTTCACTCAATTATGAAACAACTGAACATATGTGCTTTCAATGCCCTAGAGCTGCCATGGTCTGGGAAATGGGACCTATCAGTTGGGAAGGGATCAATATGAAGGAATGCTCATTCAGAGAATGGTGGTCATACATATGTTCAACTGGAAAGGCTGCAGTAGATGAAGAAAGAATACAACTATCCACATACCTTCTGTGGTGGTTGTGAACCCGCAACATGTGGCTATTCAAGCAAGAAAGAGTCCCTGAACAAGTGCTCATCAAATGTGCTTTGAGGGAATGGACAGAATTTGCTCAGGTGCCATTAACCTTTCAAGGATAGGGCAGCTGCTGGGATGTGTCTTTGGTTGTGTTTTTTTGCTATGCTGTTTTTCTTTTGAGCAGATGCCTATGCTGGAGCTTCTATGGCCAGTTAGGCTTTCTTAGTTTGTATAGGTTTTGTGGGGTGCTGGCTAGGTCCTGGTTTGGACAGGAGTTTGGTTGGCTAAGGGTTCGGCTTATATCTGCCTTAGCTAATTTGGAGTGTTTGTGTATCTAGGCCGCCTGCGTGCGTGTCCTCTCATTTTCTGTTTTGTGTGTGAGTCGGGCTGTGCCCGTTTGTATTTGGACATTTTTATTGTGGTTTATAGAAATAGAATCCCTATCGTTTCAGAAAAAAAAAAATTATGATGTCTTGCAAATTGTGCCTATAAATAGAGGCCTAAAAATCAGAGTTTATGCACCAAAGTTAAGTACCAAAAGTTATATAAGAGTGTAAGAGAGATAAGTAGTAGAAACTTTGGAGAAGTGGAGAATTTGAAGTAAAGAATCAAGTTTTTATTCTAGCAAGAAGGAGGTAATTTACTTATCTTAAAGTTACATGCTTAAGTTCATGTTTTGATAATAAGTTTACATGTTTATAAGTATGTATATCATGATATAGAAGTTAAGTTTATAATTGATTCTATGAATATAAAGAGTTAAAGTTGTTCAAGATCAATTATATGATATATGTACTTGATTTGATAAGATGTGGATAAAGATATGAATAAGCTGGAAGAGTATGATTTAAATGAATGATTATCATGTAAAAGAGGAGTACATGAAAACAAGAATTAAGAGATTTGGCAAAATATAGCTTGAGTTATGAATTTTTAAAGATGAACAGGTAAGATGAAGTTTATGTTCACTATTGAATTTAAATTCTCATAACTTGATGAATATGCATGATAAAATTATGAAATTTTGAGGACATGTCTAATTACAAGTTGAGATTATGACTGTTAAGTTTCATAATTTAAAGATGCGAAATGAATAAGTTATGAATATAAGAAGGCATATATGTAAAGATAAGTATATATGCAAGAATATTAATGAAATGTTCAAGTTGTTAAAATGAGATGATCATGAATAATTCTCATATAAGTGATGAGTAATTTGATGATGTTTTGGTGTAATATGTTGAGTATACAATTTTATAAAGATTGTATTATGTATTATATATTAACATCATGATTAAATGTTATGAGTAAAAGATGATTATGGCTTGAGATTATTTTCACTTTCAAGTTAATTAAGTGAAAATTTAGTATAAGCCAATATCTAAAGATTGGGAAATATGATATATGATGAATTAAGTATTTGATCAAATTAAATTAAGATAAGTTATAAATCATGTTGATGATGTTGGTAAAAGTAAGCATGTTTTAAGTTTAAAAACTCAATCAAGTATAATGTGAAATATAGTTATTTTCACAGTTGAGTTATGACATGCTAAGTATAATACCATATTGATGTTTATGAAGACATGATTTATAAGGTTAAGTAATTGACCTTAAGTAAAAGTAAAAAGAGAAGTTAAGTATAAACTTGAGAAAAAGCAAGTTTAATGAATTTCTATAAAATTTGGATAAGTTAATAATCCTAATATTCTTATTGAGTATACGAGCATAGTACTTAGTATATTTGTTTATATTTGATGTAACTTGTAGATACAGTACCAGTACAGCACTTATCGTTTTCAAATGATTTCAAAGACAAAAAGGTGGGGACCCTGAATGGGTATCACGTTGAGTACGATATTGATGTCATATGGGATGAGGAGACCATCAGTTGTCTTAGAGTATATCCTACAGTTTAAGTTTTACGCTTAGGATGAGGAGGCATTAATTTGTTCTCAGAAATTATATCCTAAGTTCTGATGGAGGCCATTAGGTGCCTTAGAAATATCCATCAAAGTGTGCACACGTATCCGATCAGATATCGGCCAGTTTAAGTTTCAGTACCAGAACAGTTTTCTGGTTACCGATCAGATATCGGTTTATGATTATCCATATTCGTTACTCACCCCCATGAGTTTTAGTTTCAGGTAACAGGTCGAAGAGGAGGTGTGAGTGGAGCAGTGTTGGTGTGAATCGTGGACTCAGATGAAGACAAGCTTTGATACGGACATTTATAACAGTCTGTATAATTAACCACGTTTTAATGAATTTCAGATTAAGTATTGAACTTGCACATTAAGTATTGAACTTGCATTTTAATGAATTTCAGATTTCAAGTTTTTACCATTATGAGAAATATGATTATGGTACTTTTAATGCAAGTTTAAAGGAAATCTGTTTTATTTATGTCTAAAGAAGTATTAGACAAAAGTTTAAAGATAAACGGATTTTCAAGATGATGAGTTTGAGTAGCATCCCGAGTTAGTCGCAAAAGATTTCGAAAGAGTTAAGTATTTTCGAAGTAAAAGTTGCGAAAAATTTACTCTGATAAGCGGGGTGTTACACATGTAGGCAATGATGAAGGTATGGGTAACCCATCAGCTGATTGACAGGCATCGCACTTTGTCGGTGTGAAGTCGGGTCTGCATGACCTCGGTTTCTTGACGGGACCCTAATACCTTGTAGTCTAGTAATGAGTCTTCTGAATTGATGTGTTTATTCCGAGGTGTCGATCCGATACCGATATGACCCTGGGAACAGCTCCTCGCGATTTGGCACTTCAACGTTTAGCTATATCAATCTTCATTAACCTTCCCGAGGTGACTTTAATTTGCGGAATTCGAATTTAGTGTCAACAACCACATAAGCCTCCATATCAGAGGATACATATATGAAAAATTCATTTCATTTTCCATGGAATTCGATTTTTCATAGATTTTTCAAGTAACAGCAGCATGCTTAACTTCAAAAATTCATAACTCATAAAATACAATTCAAACGACCCAAGGTCTTCATCATCAGACTAAGGACATTACAAAGTTCCTAAAACTCCAGGGTTTCCACGAATTTCACATAGGTCCTTTGGTTTCAACAATAAACCGAAAAGACGACAACAATTCTACATATACATATATAGGATGTGGTTCAAATGAGAACCAAGTCTTAACGTGAGAACCATGAGAACTGCTATTTTTAATTGTATGAAGTGCTATGATTGATTTGTTTTACTGCTATTTTTAACCAGGATGAATTTTATGAAAAATAGCAACACAATTTATATTAATATTTGTGAAAATGATAGCATCATTTAATATCAAAAATAGCATTATACCTAATTAAAAATAGCATCAAATATGGTTCTCACGGTTCTCACACTAAGACTAGTTTTTATTTGAACCACCCCCTATATATATATATATATATATTCCCAATCAATATATATCCAAACACAAAGGACTCAACATGTATCATATAATTACATAAAAATAGAGGGTATAAGTCATCCTTACTGTCCACTACACGAGAGAGTACGAAAGTGGGCCGCAGGGTTCGGACAAGGTGCCTCAGGCGAGAGCTGGTGCGTGCGAGAGTGAAGAAAATGGGCAAGGCTGGCTTCAAATGATCGAAATTTTCTAGGACAGGGGCTGATGGGCGTCGATTTGATGCTGGACGAGCGAAGGGAAGCCTGCCGCATTTGGTCTGCTCGTTGAAGGTGCGCAGTGACGGATCTAGGATTTTTACTCAGGGGGATCCAATGTTAAATACAAAATAACGAGCTTGTAGTTTAAGTCAAAACACTCATTTCATATAAAAATGTGTTTACTTATAAACATACATATCGATATATGTAACATCAAGTTTTAAAAAATTTAGAATCTATATCACCATTAAAATCTTATAAAAATAAACAAAAAATAATAGATTTAATGTATTTATAATTTAATTTGAACATCTATAATTTATGAAAAATTAAGTTTTTTGATTTAAAATGTGATTTAAATTTAACATTGCATTTTTGTTGATTAGAGCTTATCAAACGACCACTTTTTTTAAGAAAAAAATAAAATAAAATTAAAAATATGTGATTACACAAAAAAATAAAGTAAACAATAAACATTAAAACATCTAACAATCCAACTAAATACTCGGTTTAAAAATCACTGAATCGATTTACAATTAAGAGGCCAAAAGAGTAAATCATTATAAATATGTTTAAAAATTTATCTAATCTAATAATGTAAAATATAAGGATCGTTATATATTTTTCAATGAATAGCATAGAAACTAAGTTTTAATTATTTATATATTATAAATATTTTTTTTGCATTTTTGTCCATATTTTATAGTGTTTTATTTTTTATATGTATATATATATATATATATATATATATATATAATGATATTTAAAAGAAAATGAGGGGGAGGGGGGGCATGGACCCCATATGGATCTGTCTATGAAGGTGCGTCCCGTGCAGTTGTGCGTGCCTGGGTGGAGTAACGGTGGCCGAGAGGGCTTGATCAATGGGGTGCGATGGATTTTTGATGAACTTGGGAGGGTTTTTCTTCTCTGGTCGAATAGAGGGAGAGAGATGAGAGGGGGCGATGATCTGTTAGATTAGAACGAGAGTGATGATGAGTGAGGGAGAGGTTTATATAGGATCCAAAACCTAGAGTCCTTAGGTTTCAAGCTTACCATAATTTTGGCACCAAGGAGGGTTGAGGGCGTTCCTTTTAGGGTCCAAAGGGTCTGGTTCAATTGACCCTTCAATTGCCTAAAATTCGTCCAACAAACTATGGCATACAACTTTGAGATTAAGCATAAAGGGGCGCCGGTTTTCAATGCATTCGGACCGGGTTTGCAAGGGTCCAAATGGACCGAAATGAACATAAGAGGATCAAGAATAATAGCACTCGAGGTTTGGGTCGAAATGGCTCGAAAACGAATCGAAATGGATTTAAATTTGGTTTACGCATTAAACCGAAAATCGCCGAAAACAATTTAAAATTTCAATACAAATAAATCATAATAATTCTAATACACATTATTAATATATAAACACATAATAATCACATATAGTCACATAATAATTTTATATCAAACAGACAAATAAGACGAGCAATTAATATCATAACCGACAAGCAAATAAATAAAACAAGACAAATATTCAATATAAGCAAATAAATAATAATATAAAAAAATCTGAAAATCCTAATAAACGAACGGGGCGTTCCAACTGTATTATTAATGTTTGACTTGATCATGGCCATTAACTTCAGTGATCTAATGGTCTACGATCATTCTTATTTATTTCATTTTCTCCCTTTCCCATATGATCCATTCTCTCTCTCTCTCTCTCTCTCCATATATATATATATATAGGGATTGTTTCCAATGAGTCCACATATTTAAAGTGTGTCCGTGAGACCAGATCTCAACCCTTTATTTCTCGCTCGATCTGATGGTCAGTAGCAGCCTCTTAAATAATGATTTGGTTCGCGGTTTTATGTTGTCCCGTCATTTCAAAACGTTTGAGTTTTCAATGCTCTCTCTTCATCATTGTCTTTTTTCGTTTCCCTATATCTTTGGCGCTCTCTCTCATCATTATCTCATTTTCGACGCTATCTCAGTTTCCAAACCTTGCAGATTCAGTTTTCGTCGGCGTCTTTCATCATTTGTTCTTCGCTTTCGGTTTTTGTTTGAGTTATCTTCCGATTTCTCTCAATATCGTCGTGGTTGCAGTTCCAATTTCTCGCAAGTTGGTGAGTATATTTGTTTTTATTTTACTTTCCTGTGTTGTTTTGATTTTTTTAGGTTATTGTGGTTATATATCGTCGGCGTTGTTTTTCTTGTGCTAAATATGTGGTGATCAACCCTATTTTATGCTATTTTAGTTGATGAATAATGTATAGATAGTATATTTTCTATGTATATTTAGTTGTTTTTTGTGCTAGATCTGTTGAGAACATTTCGTTGTTTCTCGTCTCTGTATTAGGGCTTGTAGAATGCATAAATATCGTATGTCTTTTTCATTTTTAGTTTTAGAATGCAGAGGAACACTCTTTGTATTGTTGCTATGTTAGTTAATAACTTATGCATATATAGTTATATCTTTGCATGTTTTAGATCTACAATGTTCTGATATCGTTGGTTGATATTGCATATTTAGTTTATATGAGTTGCATATTTAGTTTATATGAATTGCATATCTAGTTCATATCAGTTGCATATCTAGTTTAGATGACATGTTTTGATTTTGCATATCTAGTTCATATGAGTTGCATATGTAGTTGGTTATAATGCGCATTTATTTTTAATTAGTATATATCATATAATTTATTTCATTTTTGTGTTATTGTAAGTCAGATATTCTTGAAGTATGCCTCGTGGTAAGAGTAGCAAGCGTAAAAGGGCAGATGCTGATGATATTCTGTTGCTTACTGATGGCACAGAAGGTCAGTTGGATAGTAATAAATCATTCCCAAAAGCGTTAACTCGGTCTTCTCCCAAGATTCTTGTGGACGCTATGAAATCTTTTAACCAAAAACAGCGAATAGCTGTTGAGCAAATGGGTTTTGGATGTCTGTTTGATCTGAAAATTAAAGAATTTCCGTGTCAGTTGGTGCACTGGTTGTTGTCGAACTTTGATCCTGTTAGTTGTCAGCTTGAATTTGGGAAAGGAAGAAGTATTCATGTCTCATCTTTGGACGTTCAGCGTGTTCTAGGCTTCCCCAATGGTGATAAGTCTATTGAGAAGAAAAACAAATCTGAGGAGTGTGATTTGTTGAATCAGTGGAAGGGTTGTTTTGGCCAGTCTTCATTGAAAGTTACCCCCGATGTTGTATGCAATAAAATGATGGAGTGTGTTGATGGAGATTACTGGTTCAAGTTACATTTTCTTGCTCTTGTGGATTGTCTGATTGTGGGAACAAATCAATCTGGATATGTGAATCCTCTTTTTTTCAAGTCTATTTCTGATGTATCAGCTGTTTCTGAGTTGAATTGGTGCGACTACGTCATTCAGAACCTTATATCAAAGACTGATCACTGGCACAACAGTAATAAGTCTCAATTTAATGGTCCTGTTCTTTTTCTTGTGGTAAGTATTCATGTCTATATTATTTTCTTGTAAATTGTTTAGATTGTTATTGTTTGATATTTTTATTTATTTATTTATTTATTTATTTGTCAAAATGCAGGTTTTATATGTTGATCGGGTAGTGATTTATGAACGAGATGTTCTTCCAAGGAGTCTGCCTTCGTTTGTTGGATGGAATTGTGGGATTCTCCGTCGACGATGCTCTAAAGAAATTAAGGTGGGTGGTTTTGGACGGGGATTTGTTGATGAACCGATGGAGATTTCGGCTTTACAGTTCAAGAAGCTTGAATCAAAGGATGTTTCTGATGATCCTGTACAGGTTTGTTATTTCTTTGTTTGGTTTTTGTTGCATATTTAGTTAATATGACTGCATATTAGTTGTTTCTTTTATGATGCTTAGTTCATAATAGTTGCATATTTAGTTGTTTTTTACTGCATATTTAGTTAGTATCACTTGCATATGTTTTTCATATGTGTTGCATATTTAGTTCATATGAGTTGCATATTGTGTGGTTAATGCTTAGTTCATCTGTTGTGCATGGTTACTGCTTACGTGCTGCATATGTACACCTATATTGATGCGTATTTAGTTTTATTTTCAATGCTTATGTGCTTATAATTTGTCTATTTTTTTTATTTCTTTCTCTATTTAACAGGTGTACAGATCAAAGCTTCTGAGCAAAGTTGCCTGTTTGGCCACTGATGTTGTTGATGTTATTTCGTTGCTTCAAGATGCACCTGAGGAGGTGACATCTGATGAGAATTACAAGAAGATTCATGAAGCAACGAAGAATCTCATTTCTCCCAATTCAAAGAATCCTGAATCTTCACAAAGACCTGCTGCTGCAGATGATTTTGATGACAGCGAGGAAACGAATGCTTTCTGGAATAACCCAGAAACCATTGCAGCAATCGAGAAGATTGAGCAAGCCATTGAAAAGAGAGCTTAATTCAAAAAGACAATGGATGATATTCCGAGTTTTTCTTTGGGAATTGGGTTGTCTCAAGAAAGTGACCGGAGTTGGGATGATGTTCTTAATATTTCTAAGCAATTTTCTGAAGATCCATTGAATGTTGATGATATTCGATGTGAAAGAACAATCCCAAATGTTGCTGTTGATGCGTCTGTTGCGGAACCAGCTGCTGAGACTCTTTTTTTTGTTGAAGTGCCAACTTCTGATGAAGTGCCTGTCAAAGCGCCAACTTCTGATGAAGTCCCTGCCAAAGTGCCAATTTCTGAACCAGTTGTTGAAGTGGCTGTTGCGGAACCAGCTGTTGAGACTCATGTTTCTGTTGAAGTGCCAACTTCGATAATTTCTGACGTTCCTGTTGAATCAACAATTGATGTGCAGCATGTTTGTGTTCAAGAAGCAGCTCTTGATAATGTTCAAGAAGCGGTTGTTGAGATGGAGAAGAAGAAACAAAAAAAGAAAGTTCAGTTTGTTGAAGAAGAAAGAGAAAGAGAAGAAGAAAGACCTGTGAAGATGCTGAGGAGAGTAAGAAAGTACCAAAGGTCAAAGAAAGTTCAGAGTGTGACGGCCAAGGATGAGGATACACATTTGGTTGATGTTCTAGAGCCAAGTGTTGTTTTCAACTGGATTGTTGAAGATGATGAGGAGACTAAGTAACTTTTCCTACTTATCTATATTAATTTTAATTTTTCATATCCTGCTTACAACTACTTATAATTAATTATTATATTTTTCTTGTTAGGTTTGATGTAATTTTTAAATTTGGTGATGCTATGATCATGAAAGAGCAGCTTGAATCATTGAACGTTAATGGGTATCTTACGGTTGGTGTTCTTGATATATGGTCAACAATTCTGAATGCCAAAGAAAAATTTAGGGAATCTTGCTGTCCTCTGAGATTTTTTTCATCTACCTATATCAGTGTAAGTTTATTTTTTATTTTTGCCAACTCTTTTTCATATACTAGTTGTTGGCAGATGTGTAAGTTTATCAGTTTTATATTGTTTGTTACTTCAGTTCTTGATATATGCATAGAAAATGTATTTTAGATGCATAATTAACTGTTCATTCTTGCATAGCTTGTCCATATCAATATGTTGTTTGTTCTTGCTATATTAGTCCTTAAATGTTGCATCGATAGTTTTTTTTAATGCATACTTAGTTGTCAAATTATGCAGATTGTCTGCAGAACAATATGTTGTTTGTTTCTTGTAACATGTATAGCTAATTTACTTCTGATGCATATTTAGTTGACAATTGTTGCATATGATTTGCATATCAATTTGTTTTTTGTTATTGTTATATTAGTACTTCACAGTTGCACAGATAGTTTATATCATTTGCATATTTATTTATATTTTGTTGCTCACTAGATATTTGTAGTCAATTTTAATTATAAAGTGTATTTATATATTTTTATTGTTTTCAGCAATACACCATGTCCATAGGTGATGAAAAATGGGAGTTGAAGAATAAGATCAAGCTGTTTGAGGATACTTTTGATGCTGAATTCAATGGTTCTGATGCTCATCCACACCTTAAAGATGTTGATATGGTAATTTTTATTTTTTATTATGAAACCAATTTTTTTAATCTACTTAATCCCATGGTAATAATATATATAGTCTATTTGTGTTCAGTTTTTCTTTCCCATCTACAAGAGTGAGCACTTTTTTGTCCTGTGCTTTGATATGAAGAGAAATCAGTATCACATCTTGGATAATTCGTCAGTTGGAGGATCTACCATTGCCAAATATGAGAGTTGCCCTTCAAATTTGGTGATTATCTTTCATGTTTTTATAATATCATTCATGTTTTTTGTCATCATCTTTTATGTTACATGTTTAACACCTGTTTTATGTTCTTTTCAGAAAAAGTTATTTAGTGAATACTTGAAATCCAAGAAATGCGGTGAATTGGCAGAGGCTGTTAAAAAAATGAAGACTG